>OZ023265.1:18502121-19102121 GCA_964006375.1 Tillus elongatus | reverse complement strand
TCGTGCAAGTGCAAGGTGTTTACTTCGATGGACATAAGGACAAAACCGTCCGATATCGGTAATAAATTGCATAGAAGAGTGGTCCTAGAACATATCGCAGTAGTTAAATAACCCGAATCTGAATATCTCGGCCACCTTGTTCCAGTGACAGGATCTGCAAAAGACATAAAATCATGTGTGTTTGAATTTTTAGGGGAAAAAAATTGATACTTCTACTGTAGTGGATATAGGGTGCGATAGTACTGTGGTAAATACGGGATATAAGAACGGAGTAGTTGTTCATCTAGAAAGATCACTAGGAAGACCTCTGCACCGGTTTGTCTGTATGCTTCATGCGAATGAGTTACCTTTAAGACATTTTCTTCAGTTTCTAGATGGTTCTATCACAGGTCCTCGAGGTTTTTCGGGGGAAATTGGAAAAAAATTAGAAGGTTGTGAGAGCCTTCCTATTGTAAGTTTTCAACCTATTGAAGTCGAATTACCCAATGTCGATTACAAGGTTTTAAGCAGTGATCAGAAATATTTACACGAGATTTTTTTGGCAATTTCTTCTGGAAATTTTACAGTAGATTTATCACATAGATATCCAGGACCGCTGGCTCATTCTAGATGGATTGCTTGTGCTAACAGATTACTTCGTTTATAGCTACCTTCATGATAAAAGTATACGCGCCTACTTGGTTTGACATAAAAATAAAATCTTCTTGCTTGGATGGTCCAAAGCATTTATGAAACTTGGTTAAATGGTCAAGATATCTGCCTGAAAATATTTTAAAGATAATAGATCCAGTGATTCAGAGAAATTCTTATTTTGCTCATCCGGAAAACCTGTTACTTTGCATGTTAAATGATGAAAGACTATCTCTATTCGAGAATTAGGAAGAAGAAGACGGATCTTAAATCAAGAGTAGACAGTACTCCTGCAATTATTAGACAATTTACAATACCGGAACTGAATTTCAGTGCAACCAATTATGAGGACCTGGTTGACTCGCAAACCTGTAAGTTAACAGAACCGCCCATGTTAGCAACAACTCCAAATTCAGAATTGAGGGAACTGATAAGAACACTACCTGATATGAATTTAGTAAGGTTTGCATGCCACACACAGGCTGTCGAGAGAATGGTAAAACTAGTCATATAGGCATCGTTAAGTGCTACTGGGACAGAAGCAAGAGACAGTTTTGTAATGGCAAAGCTAAAATCAAGGTCAGAAATGTCTAAATTTAATACAAAAAGGGATTTTAATTAGATTTTATAGGAAGAGGGCGGGCGGGCGGTACTCCAGGCACGGGTATCTACTCGTGGTGAGTTCTGGATAGCTTATTATGTAACTGTTTGAAGTTATATAATGAATTAGCGAAAGTCCGTGCAAAACATTTAGAAATGATTTTTTTTTCAATTTATTATATATATGTGTATTGTGGCACCTGAAGATGAGCCTCTAGAGAGTCAAATTTTTGTGCAGTAAACGATGTTTATAAGTGGAAACTTTTTGTTACTAGCCCGTTTTAACCCTTTAAAGGTCTCTGGTAACTATTGTTAAAACTTACATTTCCGAGCTTACTATCTTATGGAATTTCAAGTACTGTGCATAGTTTAGTAGAATACGTTGATTCTTACTGCTAACGGTAAAGACTTACCATATTTCATATTTGCCGCCCAGGGTCTTATGTGAAAGAGAAAGTGGTAAAATTATTCACCAGTAATACACCGGCAGGTTGAACATTGTGCTGTGCAGTTTTTTGTGATATCGTTAAAGGTTGAGTGCCTTTTTCTTTCTGGAGGTATGTATTTGATAACAATAATAATTATTTTTGTTATGTTCATTGAATTTGCATTTATAAACCTGTAATTTCATTTAGAATCGCATAAATGAAAAACGAGGTTATGTTTTGAAGAAAATATGGTGTTTTGAAAAGTCTTTTTATCCGCTTATATGCGGTTCTATGGTTTAAAAATAATTGTTTCGTAAAGTCATTATCCCAGATAATGAGTTTGTGGAATTAGAATTGTGCGGATCTTTCTCGATAAGATGTTTTTTTAAATTTTCAAGCAATAAATAAGTGGTAAATTATTGTACCATTTACCCCTAGCCAAACAAAATCATTGGAATTTTTATTTTTCAATATCCAATGAATGTATAACAATGAAAACGTTAGACACGATACCCATTAATATTGCCATAATATTAGATACCTTTTCATGGTAATTCAAAGTGTTTCGTCGAAATAACAGATGACAAGGGTAAAACTGGTAAGATATATTACCAATAACCTCCATTGAGGATGGCGTAAACTATGAATGTATATTTTATCGTTAGTCGTTTTGCGCCATCAGATATCAATGAAGAATGCTTCATTGCTAATTTTATTTTCAGATACAATGGAAAATAAGCAGATCTTCAAACTCAACAATCCTGAGGATGTTGAGTACTTGATAGAGTTTGTAACGGATGATATGGCTGAGGATTCCGAAGAGGAGAGGGATATGGATGCAGATGATGCGCTACCAACGAATATAGAGCCACCAGCAAAGAAATCTCGGCGAAGCGTCCGATTCGCTTCAACTCATCACGACGATGAAGAAGAAGAGAGCATCTCCAAACTTCCCCCGCGAATATGGTAGGAGTCAGCAGATATTTCGCTGGTACCTGAATCCGATGAAACTAGTGAAGCCCAGTCAACACATCGTTCTGATATGGATGAGAGTTTCACATGGGAGAGATTATCTCACAAGCCGGATAAGTATGCAAATGCGACGTTCAAAGGGAACTTTGGCATTACAGGACGAGCTCATTTGAATTTAGACAACCCGAAACAAATTGTCTTGTTTATTCTTACAGTACCATTTCTGAATTACATTGTCGCCGAATCCAATCTTTATGCAGCGCAAAATAACGTGGATTTGGGATTATCATTCACAGAATTTTTAGCATTTATCGGTATCCTAGTAATCATGGGATTTCATGACCTACCAAGCATAAATATGTACTGGAGTTACGACCAAAATTTCAAGGTGGAAAGAATTCAGCAAGTTATGCCTCTCAAAAGGTTTTTGAAGATACTGAGATATATCCACCTCAATAACAATGAATATATGCCTAAGAAAGGCGAACAGGATTATGATAGGCTCTCTAAAATAAGGCCATTCTTTGACCTCCAAGATAAGAGGTTCAAACTGTTATTTCATCCTTAACGATATTTATCCATCGATGAATCAATGGTGAAATTCAAGGGTCGGAGTAGCATGAAACAATACATGCCGATGAAGCCGATCAAAAGAGGCTTCAAAATTTGGGTAGTTACTTGCGCAGTGACGGGGTACTGTCTTGGAATGTCGATGTATGAAGGTGCTAGTCAGAGTAAGAAATCAAATTTATCCTTAGGAGAACGAGTGATTTCAAAATTATGTAAAGTATTTGAAGGACTTGGGTATTGCCTATATTTTGACAATTTCTTTTCGTCCATTGTCATGGTGAACAGGTTGCTCCAGAAAAATATGTTTGTGCGACAATAAGACAAACCAGGAAATTCTTTCCAAAAGATATTCTCAAGAAGTACAGCAGAATGAAGATTGGTGAATCCGACGGAGTTTGTTCAGGAGATATAGGAGTTTCTAAATGGAAAGACAGGGGCAGAAAATCAGTCACTATTGTAACATCAATGCACGATCCCTTGGAAACAACTCAGCTCCTGAGAACCCAGAAGGATGGTTCAAGAAAGCTTGTGAAATGTCCTCAATCAATTGCAGATTACAATATGTATATGGGTGGGGTTGATCATTTTGATCTAAATATATATTTGGTTTGTATAATCTGTTCATTCTTTTCTTACATCGCGCATTCATTTTTCATTTATCTTCGGAAATATATGTAGGGGAAAGTAGGGTAAAACGGCCCCCCCGGGTAAAATGATCCCCTCATATTTTTCCCATAGCATGCGTAAAACCACTGTTTAGCTTGAATCATTACATTCAGTACTACTATCGCCATCTATGTATGAATTGGTGAAGATGTGCGAAGCGTATCTCGGCTAGTATAACATAACCAATAAAAACTCAGGTGGTGTTGTTAATTTCGTGCGGACCAAAGTTGTGTTTGTAGGCGTATTCACTGAGGTAAGTAAAACATCTTTGTATGATGTTTAAAAGGTATATTTTCCTGCACATTTCTTTTCTGTCGCCATTGCCCTAAATATGAGGATTCACTAATTATGTATTTTTTATGCATTTGGTTACTCTTTGGGTAAAATGGTCCCTTTACATTGAGGCAAAATGGCCCCAGGGACCATTTTACCCTCGCATGGTCGCCTAAAAAAATGCATAGCAATTTTTTCCAACAATCGAATATATCTTTATCTCTTCAGAAATAATGGTTAGAAATTACGTTCGGAAGACCTCTAGACAAAAATGGGACTCAAATTCAATGCGACATGCCTTACAAGAAATTTCTAATGGCATGCCTTTTAAAACAGCCGCTAGGACCTATAATCTGCCCTTGAGTACTTTAAAGAGAAGGGCCAAAAATCAGAATAAATTGGTAAGTATTTTCAAACTAGACGTTTATATTCTTTCGATTCTGCAGATGTATTTTAGGGGAAAGAAGGCAGTTATTCGTCATTTTTTTTTTTTCAGGCAAAAGGTTTTACGAAAATTCTTGGAAGGTTCACTACAACATTGCCGAAGGAATTGGAGACGTACTTAAAGCAATATGTTTTAGAGATGGAAGACCGTCTGTTCGGTCTGACAAAAAAAAATATTTGTCAAATGGCCTACGAGCTTGCGGAGAGGAATGGTATTAGCCACAGGTTTTCTAGAGAGAAAAAGGCAGCTGGAACGGGTTGGTTTAGAGATTTTCTGAAGAGAAATCCAGAGATTTCGTTTAGAACTCCGGAGGCCACCTCCGCTGCCAGAGCCAGAGGCTTTAATAAAGAAGTAGTGGCAAAGTATTTTTCTCTTTTGGAAGAAATAACAAGTAAAAATAACATCACACCGATGACAATGTACAATATGGATGAGTCGGGTATCCAGACAGTCCCCAGTAAGCTGCCCAAAATTTTAGCACATAAAGGGCGAAAGCAGGTTGGTTTCCTAACAAGTGCTGAAAGGGGACAAAATGTGAGCGTTGTTCTATGTGTAAATGCTGCTGGTCATTTCATTCCGCCAGCAATCATATTCCCTCGCAAAAGACGAAATGAGTTATTATTCCAAGGTGTTCCTTATGGAACGCTTTGTCTTTACAACGAATCTGGCTACATGAAATCTGAAACCTTTGTTCAATTCTTGCAGCATTTTAAACAACACACCCAGTGTTCCATTGAAAATAAGGTCCTCTTGTTGCTAGACGGGCATTCAAGCCACAAGTCCATCCAAGCTATAGAATATTGTAGGGAAAATGGCATTATACTGCTGTCGTTTCCTCCACATTGCACTCATGAGATGCAACCATTAGATGTGGCTGTATTTTCACCTCTAATGGCATATTTTAATGAAGAGGTTATATAATGGCTTAAAGCAAACCCAGGAAAAGTGGTAACAATGTATAACATTGGTGGTTTGTTTGGAAAAGCATATAGAAGAACTGCCACACTTAATAACGGTCTCAGTGGATTCGAGAAAACAGGCATCTGCCCCTTTAATCCGAATATATTCCCAGATTGGAAATTTAAACCATCCTACACAACTGATCGTCCTCTAGTGGAAAATGAAACCGACGCGGACGCTCCTATTTGTCACCAAGAACAAACTCCTCAGAAAACTCCTACTCAAAATACCCCTCCTCAAAAAACACCCCCTTCTTCGCCACCAAGATCATCTGTAATAACTTTTCCCATAAGAAAGAGGAAAATTCGTGATGAATCATCAGACGAGTCAGATGAATGGGAGGCAAGTGGACGATCTTCAGATGAAGTCAGCCTTTTTACAGATAGTGCAGATGATTTATCAGAAAATGAAACTTTAGACGCTGCAGTTCCAAAGATAAAAGTTGCCGTTTCAAAGCCAGTTGATGTTATAATAAGTCCTGAAGTTGGAACCTCAAATCCAAACCCTAACGTTAACGCTATAGAACTGGAAGCTGGTGCTGCGAACAATGAAGATAAAGATGACACTTTTGTAACTCCATTTGATTTATACCCCCTACCTCTGGCACCTCCTCAGACTAGGAGTTCAAGACCCTCCCAAGGAGCAACTGTTTTTACTTCCACACCAAACTATTTGGTTGCAAAAGAAAAATCAAAAACCGCTAGGCCAACTTCACAAACAGCTAGGAAAGCTGTGAGCAGAAAGGTGTTTGGAAAAAATAAAGAAAATAAAGGGAGAAGAGTTAAGGAAGACGACGTCGCCTGTATATTTTGTTCCGAGTTTTTCAGTGAGTCACGGGCCAAAGAGGTCTGGGTTTCTTGCAATTTGTGTAAAAAATGGTGTCATTCATTATGCGCAGGTGTTGCAAGAAAGCAAAAAATGTACATTTGCGATTTTTGCAAATAAAAGTGTTTTTATAACTTTTATGTGAAAAAAAATGTGGGGGTCATTTTACCTCATGAAGGGGGCCATTTTAGCTCCACCAGGGTGTAAAATGGTTCCTTTGGGTCTTTTTTAAAGAATATCTATTTTTTTGTTCTTTTTATTATTAGATGTTATTTTTTCAAAGCAATGTATTCTGTTATGTCTCTTTCATTGTATGAATAAATCATAATCAAATATTCCGTTTTTTTGTATTTTTTTGCCCAACAAATTGGTAAAGGGGCCATTTTGCCCCACTTTCCCCTATGTAGGTAGTTGTGTAGAGGGGGAAATTATACTTATTGATGACCAAACTACTATACATTATGTTGGTGATCGTGAAAATGTCTCCTGCTGCTAATAAAAATACGTATGGTCTTGTTGTCTTATATTTCTAAGAATAGAAAGGAAAAGTGGTAAAAATATTTACCAACAAAAAATATACATATGAGTGGATGCTGGTAAGTATATTGACCATCCTTTTTCAAAAAACACAGAAGCATTTTGGAAAATATAATACCATTCCAAACTTACTTGCTAAGTGTATGATAGATATAATGTACAAAAAGTGGTAAATTTTTGGCCCCACAATTTTGTCACTTAAAGGGTTAAATTTCAAAAAAAAATGTAAAATATCTATTTTTCGATCCACCAATGTCGATGTTTTAAATTGTAGTCATACCAGTCGACTATGTGACAGTGTGTTGTGTGCATTGACACGTACCGTATCTCCTGTCCGATGCACTGCTCTCTATAATCGTATTACAATCTGCCTGGCCAGTATTAATTCTAATGACAAATAATCGGTTAATATAATCTCTGTTGATCTACCACTGCGATCTCCCCACTCGATTACTGACGAATAAATATTAACCGTGTACGCCCTAATGGAGTTTATAACCCAGTAGTTACATTAATTTCCACCGTATTGTGTGGGTGGATGGTGTATAGGCCATGCAGCAACATTTATAGTGTAGAAAATAAACAATACCGTGAAATTAAAACATTACTTACAAAAGTTTGCGTTAAGTATATTTCTGAGAATGCTATTTTTTTATGCATTCATATATAAACAATCTCAATAATAGCGAAAACGATATCAAACACTCCCTATCTTTCTTAATAAGTTAAATAGCAGATTTGCTTTAATCAAGTTAATTATGAAATGAAGCACAACAACCACTTATCCTCTCTTGATACTTTTATCATAAAAAATGTAGGTAGGTTAGAATTTTACGTTTATAGGAAAGAAGCTTCTACAAATTTAGACATTAAAAGTCTAGACGCAGTAAGTACGTTATGGTAACGAATTTTCGTAAAAATGTTTTTAATGACAAATATGTCTTGTTTTTAAAATAAGGATATTTGGTTGGCAGTATAACCTATTTTTTTTCCCTCAGGGCTCGTCCGCGGCCTTGCCGCCCCGATAGCACCGCAACCCTTGGTAGTATAACCTATACAGGGTGTTCTACAAGCTCTATGACAAACTTTGCTAGATAATAGCTCTCAAAATTCTAAACAATTTTTCTTAATGAACATGGGTTCGATTCGCTTTTGTTAAGAATTTACAAGCATTGAACCTTTATTAACAATTAACAATAAAAATTTAAATTAAATGAAAATCACAAAACTTAAGACTATAAAAATTGTTCGAAATGTCCACCCTCGGCTTGAATGTAAACCTCACATCGACGAACTAAAGATTCGGTCACTCGAAGGATGAGATTTGGATCATTTCTTATTTGGTTAGCTGCATCATGAATTCTTTCAAGTAGCTGCTGATAGGTAGTGATTTCAACATGGTAGACCAGCTGCTTCATGTGTCCCCATAAATAAAAATCCAGAGGATTGAGATCGGGGCTACGAGGTGGCCATGATATTGGACCTCCTTGACCTATCCATTTATTTTAACGTTGACACTGAATCGTTGCTGAAATCGTCTTGATCTAATTGCATGTGGATTTTGCAACGCCCATACATGTTCATTATGATTATTATTTATGCCGTCCCTAGTAAAGCACGTTTCATCAGACCACATGACGAGCGAAATGAATCTATCATTTTGTGCTTGTTGCTGAAGTAACCAGCGACAAAATTCTAATCGCTGTGGGGCGTCTTCAGCATGCAACACCTGTACATTTTGGCGATGAAACGGATGTAACATTTCTCTGTTAAATACACGCCATGCAAAATTCGGTGATACATGAACCTTACTAGATATACGCCGAATACTAATTGAAGGGTTATCAAGGGCAGCATCTATTACATTTTCTTCATCTTGCACATTTACTTCAGTAGGATGAATGGCCTTCTTTGGAGAGGGGTTACCTACTTCTCGAAGTCTACGAAATGATGCACTAAACACCGTGTGGGCATGTTGGTGTCTATTTGGATATCTGCGTGAATATTCTCGAGCTGCTTCTTTGGCGTTCCCATTGGAATACCCATATACAAACACAATATCTGCTTATTCCTCAGTTGTGAATAAATGCATTGGTTATTTAAAACCTTTACCCGAAGTATCAAATATTGGACAATTAAAATGAGACTAACAATATTTATTGTCATAACAACTGTCATTTTTATTTATCAGCCTACTTTGATTGAAGTAGGTGTACCTATATTTTATAGGTGTGCATTGTTTCACATTCAAATGATTTTGTCACTTCCTGGTTGACTGGAAACTTTATGATTCTTTAAACGCTTGTAACTTTTAAACAAAAACGAATCGGACCCATATGCATTAACAAAAAATATTTCGAATTTTGATGGCTATCATCTGGCAAAGTCTGTCATAGGGCTTGTAGGACACCCTGTAAAGTAATAATAATGTACCATATTTCATTAAAATAGCTTTGTTGTTTCATAATGTACAAATATTTTCCGAAAAAAAACTTTAAAAGTTCCAGAAAAACAGGTCCGATTTTCCTGGGCAATGAACCTCTTCAAGCTATTTACACACCTGTCAAGATATAATTATTTACAAACAGCTTTATGACCAAAAGTGAAAAACAAATATGAAAATTTGCAAATTCCTTTTACAAAAATGCACATTTTTTTATACAAATTGCCTTCAGTAATGTTATACCAAATTATATTTTTCATTAAAATTTGACAGTTTTTTTTCACAATAACTTACTTGTTTGTGATATATGCCAAAAATGTTGCAAAGCAATTGAAATAATTGAAAAACGTTTTTCGCTTACAAATATGCATTATAATTCGATAGAAAATGCAAAAATGCAATAACATAAGGGATGTTCTATTGAAAAAGAAGGTGTGCACCACCAACGACTTATGGACCTGTAATTGTCAAAATAGGTGCAGTTTGCGGAGTTGTAGTGCCAAACGATACGTGGTTGTGATGACTGTGTGACCTCGGGTTGCATTGCGCGGGAAGCAGTGACCATGCCGTGGTCTGAGCGACCAAGGGGGGCAGTGACTGATATATTATAGCATTCAGGTTTTGTAGTAATAAGCAGATCCAAGAGATTTGAGCTGCGTGTTGGGATGCGAGGAAAGTAGTAGGTTGCTGAACCATACTGGCTAAAGAATTGCTGACTGCAAAGGCCTCCGCTGCTCTCCCTTGTGGATCGGTTTTTGAAGATCCTAGCTATTCCTTATTATAGACATTGAAGTCACCAAGAATAGTGACCTCCGAGGAAGCATATTCAGAAATCAGATGGTCGGTTTTTTCAGAAAGGTAGTCAAAGAGCTGGACAAAGTTGTTGTCAGAAGGTGACTGGTAAATGCAACAGATGAATTTATTTGCAGCCCTGAGAGAGAATTTTTCCCATAGTATGTCTTTTCTTCCATCTTCTAAATTGGGGAGTCTGGTACAGGGTAGATTGCTACGGACGTATGCGCACACGCCTCCATGCAATCTAAAGGAAATAAGGAGCTCATGCACCGGGAAATTAAGGTGATTAGTGGCTGTTTTGGCACTGATTTGGGTTTCGGTGAGGAAGAGGAGTTGGAGGCCACATATATTCGAGAAGGATATGTTAAATCTTGATGCTGGCGCCCCCTGTACACCCCTCTCCCGGAGATCCGAATGGAGGGGTATTTTACCTCCGGAATCTTTTGTACAAAGAGGAGCCATCATCATTTTTGCTTAAAAGGGAAACCGACTTATACACTACAACCGGAAAGGTCCGTTGTGTATGTTGATGTATGGGGTGGTACCTACTTGGGCGTAAATAAATCCAAGGAAAATTCCACTACAACCTGCTTGACTCCGATTAGTCGCCTCGTACGACAGGCAGGAGTTACCATGGACCTATTCTTTTAGTTAGTCCCCAGGCCGCAGGGGACAGTCCCGGACCACAGGGGAAGAAATCTTTTAAAAATTCATAAGTCGTGGTTTTCTCAACAGCGATTTTTTTCTACGAAAAATTGTTAATTAATTAGCAAAAACTGTGAAAATTGACTAAGAGTCAGGGAATTTCTTTCCCTGTCAGGGAAAAATTATTTGAAAATATAGACTATTAAACCATAAACTCTATAGGTGAAACTACTGTCAAAGCATCAGATAAAGCATCTATTTGAAATTGATTTTATGAAAATATTTTAGTAAAATGAACGACAATGATGGTTGATGCTGAAATTTAGGCTGTGTAAAACACACTTATTACCACATTTCTACTACATAGTTCGTATTTGTTTCAGATTATTGGTCTGAAAATTGCAAATTGTGACGTTTCAAATCACGACTTTGACATTTCAACAAGAAAAAGTATAAAATTTTTCAAGTATTTTTTCTGCTACTTCTTGACCTTTTTGTGTCAATAAAACTTAACCTTTGTTTGTAATATTCAATTGGTTTTGTTAACCACATAAAATATTTTGTTCTTGTGCTATCCTCTGATCACCAGTGGCACCCAAAATTGTTTTTTCAAAGGCCTATAACTTTTTTCTTTTAACCGAGGGATCTGAGTTTAGCATGCGGGGTAAGTTTGATAGTATAAATATGTATGCCAAATTTGGTTGTTATAGCTTTGTTATTTTCGGAGATACACAAATTTTCGAAAAGACATGCCAGAAGACGGAAGCAGCATTAAGACTATTTTAAGCAGAAAATTCCAACTAGGAGACCTGGATGGTCACTTGAAGATCCTGGAAATTATTCAATTGGGGGCCTCGCCAAACAGATCAAATACCAGCTAAACTGAACTTCATAATTCCATCTGACGTGGTCATAAGTGACCGCCAAGTATGGGACAAGGAAAATGAAAGGCTGAGAAACAACTCATCTATATGGTATACAGACAGGTCTAAACAAATGGAGGACGAAGGACTGGGATAAGAGGACCTAACTTTAGACTCGATGAGTCCCTAGGAAAAACTTCCACCATCTTTCAAGCAGAAATGCTTGCTATAAATTTCACTCTAGGATCCATTCAGAAACGAGCTGTTCGCCTTATACGAGAATCATCTATCACAGTTAATCTCACTTCTCTCGACCACAGAAGAAATGTTGGAGATCTCTTTTTTCTATCGATATCACCATCAATATTCATTCAAACGCAATGTCAATTTTAAGATATAATAATACAGCGCAAAACCGACTTTTGATAAAAAATGTTTTAAAATGTCAAAATCCACACAAAAAATAAAGTTTAAATAGGACAGAAAATAGTAACCCATAATAGAGTTTAGTTGCATCACCTTGCATGTCTATTTTTGAAACAGTCACACAGGACATTCATAAGATCGTTGCACTTGGAAATCAGTAGCGTACATATAATTTTCCAATGGATGGAGATTTTACCCTAACAATTATTTAATTAAATTATGACGCGCTCTTTAAATACTTTGGGTGTTAGGGTATAATTAGGCCAGGGCTGACAATTTACTAAATTGTTAGTTGGTTGTATACAGTCTCTATTTTTTAACACTGTGTTATTTGGAGCTAGCGTGACAACATACTACTTGGTTCCGCAACTAGGTGGCGGCACGTTGCTTCGTGTCTTACCACTCACTTAGTGTTGGAAGGCTGGCTACTATAGCCGTATTACTTTATAGGTGTATTTTCGCTACAATTAGTATTGCGTACTGACGAGCTCTAATTGGAGCGAAACCGGTCTATCGTTCTAATTGTGGTGAGAATGCATCTAGCCTTATATATGTGCTCTTATTTTGTAATCTATAAATTGGAAAGTACCATAAAAAAAAAGTCTGGACGCAGAAAGTGCGTTGTAAAAGTGAATTTTCATAAAAATGTTTTTAATAACAAATATGTCTCTTTAATGCGCAGGCATCAATTTGGCCACCGGCATAACCTAATTAGTAGAAAAAATGTACCATATTTTATCAAAATAACTTATTGTTTGAAAATGAACAAATATTTTCCGAAAATAAACTTAAATGTTTCCAAGAAAACTCGTTTCCTAGCCGACGGACCTTAGGTTAATAGCAAATGGGATTATTTTTATTTATGGGGGAATTTTGAAGCATTTAATAAAAATTCGCTACCAAAACGCACTTATTGCGTCTCGATTTTTTTTACAAACATGCATCATATTTCCAAGAAAAAAGCAAGAATGCAATAACGAATCTTCAAAAAAAATTGTACGTAACACCAACGACTTATGGGCCACACTGCGATTGTCAAAATAATTTTATAGGAAGCAGCTCAAGACATCGGAGAAAGGGTCTATTTGAAATTAATTTTCTGGACATATTTTAGTAAACTGAGGGGCAATGATGGTTGAAGCTGAACCTTAAGGGTTTGCAGAACACTCTTTACATAATCCGTATTTCTTTCAGGTTCATTGCCTAAATGTTTCCAATTTTGACGTTTCAAATCGCGATTTTGACGTTTTGAGGAAAACCACAAGTTTATTTTTTCTTTAAATGCCTATAACTTTTTCGTCTTTAAACTTAAAGACCTAATTTTGGTGAATGGTTCACCCTTTATAATACAAACACGCGCACGAAATCTGGTTGGCCTCACTTTGTTATTTCCGGAGATATACATTTTTACCGCAAGAAAACGCAAAATTTTCCAGGAAAACCTGGTCCAGTTTCCTTGGCTAACGAACTTATCCAAGCTACTCACAAAAGTTTGCAAATTTGATCAAAAATTATCTTTTAAGTTCTCGGTGTGATACATATAATATATATATATATATATATATATATATATATATATATATATATATATATATATATATATATATATATATATATATATATATATAATGAAGATGGTGAAATGGGGAAAGTAGTGCAGTTTTATGAGTGTGATTCAGAACTGTTTTTGTTTCCATAAAAAAATTCACAGATCACTAGATATTTTGAAAAAACTGATATTTGCCGATTTCTTTAATGCATTTCACTGCGTTAGTATTGGGTTTACTGAAAAGGTGTAAAGGAAAAAGTTGTCAAAAAATATGTTCCAAATAAAGCAAAAATATGCAAATTTTGAAAAGATCTGTAACTTTTGCGTTATGACATAAACTTGTGTTTTTTTTTAAAATATGGAAACCATAGTCGGCTGTGGCTTCATTAAAGAGGTCTTTCGTATGTACATTGATACGAAACACGATTGGTTATTCTGAGAAATAAAAATTTTACAGTGGTTTTCTTTTTTTTAAATAACGTTGGTTACCACGGAAACGATTGTTTATTTCAAATAACGAAAACCTGAATCTAAGTTTTCGCACATAGTTTACATAATATTTCTAATTAGAGCTTTAACATACAAATTAACAAAATAAAATTTTAAATGAAAATAGAAACTATAACAAAAGTTCAGAGAAAATGTTCAAAAAGGTCTCCATTATTATTGAGACAGCAAATACTTCAAGCAAATTTGAATTCTTTGCTTTTTTAATACAACGTCTATCGATATTGGCAAAATTGTCTAGGACGGCTTCTCTAAGATCATTCACTGTATTATAAGACCCTCGTTACACATTATTTTTTACAGTTCCCCATAAAAAGAAATCTAAAACGGACAGATCAGGAGACGGAGGTGGCCATGTAACTGGTGCATTTCTACTGATCCAGGAGTCGGGAAAAGTTTGGTCTAAGAAGTTCCGAACTTGTAGCTGGTTATGGGGCGGTGCTCCATCCTGCTGAAACCACTGTAGTAATCCACGAGTTGCCAAATTTACATTATCTATTAGATCCTGAAAGTCATTCTGTACCATAAAAAAAGAAAAAAGTTTGGACGCAGCAAGTGCGTTATGGAAGTGAATTTTCTTAAAATGTTTTTAATAACAAATATGTCTCTTTAATGCGCAGATATCAATTTGGTCACCGGCATAACCTAATTAGTAGAAAAAACGTATCATATTTTATCAAAATAACTTATTGTTTTAAAAATGAACAAATATTTTCCGAAAATAAACTTAAAATGTTTCCGAGAAAACTCGTTTCCTAGCCGACGAACCTTAGGTTAATAGCAAATAGGGTTATTTTTATTCATGGGGAATTTTAATAAAGATTCGCTACCAAAACGCACTTACTGCGCCTCGATTTTTTTTACAAACATGCATCATATTTCCAAGAAAAACGCAAGAATGCAATAAGGAATCTTCACACAAAAAAATGTATTTTTTACAGTTCCCCATAAAAAGAAATCTAAAACGGACAGATCAGGAGACGGAGGTGGCCATGTAACTGGTGCATTTCTACTGATCCAGGAGACGGGAAAAGTTTGGTCTAAGAAGTTCCGAACTTGTAGCTGGTTATGGGGCGGCGCTCCATCCTACTCAAACCGCTGTAGTGATGGACGAGTTGCCAAATTTACATTATCTAGTATATCTTGAAAGTCATTCTGGAGACATTGGAGAGAGTGGTCACTGGTTGTACTTTCGAAAATGTTTTTACTTTTTTTTTCTAAATCAACAGCGCGTATATTTTTATATTATTTGATATCGGTGTATTTTTTATATCGGGCAATGTAACCATATGGTCACATTATCAAACTTCGTTATTTTCGAAAAATTGTGTCATTTCAGATTTTTGTCAGCTGCAGGTAAGGCCCAAGAATATGTATACCAAAGATAACAATTTTTCTTTAATTATTTGCATCTGTGACAGATAAAGTGTTAACAAGACCGTCTTAATACCTTATTTTCAGAAGTAACCTCCGTTTTAGATTTTAGAGTATCGCATGACATATTCCTGAACAGTGAGCTGTTCGCTTCTGTCAGAACAAGAATGCAATAAAACATAATATAATCGTAGAACGGGTACTAAAACCGTACGTACACATAGTGGGCCGTGCGCAACTGTTCCAGTGTTGCCATGCCACAAAAATCAAATTCTCTAAAACACTTCGTGCTTAGAAATTTAAAACCCAATTTAGCAAAATGTTACTGCTTTTCTACAATGTCAATTGACTAGATTAAGGTTAAGAAAGCTATACTGTATTAAATATACACTACATTATCAGGGGGAACAAAAAATAAATTTGCTTTATTTATTAACAGTATACAATTTATATCGAATATCTTGCCTACAAATTTGCCATTCTTCACTATTCAAAAAAACTCGGGACGCAGCAAGTGCGTTGTGGTAGTGAATTTTTATTAAATGCTTCAAATTTAAATAACTCAATTTTCTATAAACTTAGAGAGTTTAATTTCAATACGTAGTAAGGTTTTTCCTAAGGCAAGATATCCACAAAATTTCATTAAAATAACATTGTAATTTTCAGAGAAAAAATTTTTTTTCAAAAGAAAATTTAAAATTTGAATAACTCAATTTTCTCTAAACTTAGAAAGTTGAATTTTGGTACGTAGTAAGGTTGAGGCAACATATATAGTAAATTTCATTAAAACAGCTTTGTTACTTTCGGAGAAAAAAAAATTTTTCGAAAGAAAACTCAAAATTTTTCCGGAAAACCCCGTCTGATTTTTCTGGATAACGAACTCATCCAAGCCATTAATAAAAGACAGGCACTTGCCAAGTTTCATCGAAATCGGTTAGATTATTTTTTGAGTTATCATATATATATATATATATATATATATATATATATATATATATATATATATATATATATAAATATATATATATATATATATATATATATATATATATATATATATATATATATATATATATAAACATATAAAAATTAAACCTATTTACAAATGAATTTTAATAAGATATTATGCTGTGACAATACCTCTCTCAAGCACCCTAAAATATAATAAAAATGTGCACAGTTATATATGTTTTATTTCTTTTTCCCTTGTCTTAATACACTACATATTTAATTTACTTATTTGATTTCATAAATAGTCGGTTAATAGTGACTTGGAATGAAGTAGACACCACATCTTCAAACATATTAAGAGAATATGAGTAAATCAACAGCAACAGGGAATGAATTCGGTCAGTCCACCAGCCACGTGGTTAAAAAACACTGTTTGTATGAGTGGTTACAACTCTACCTCTAAATAAAAGGACTGTAACAGCGGCAGAAGCAGAAGTCAATGGAAGGTGTGTGTATTCGCAAAGAAACTATTGACTATTAATAACAACAATTGACTAAAAACGCTGCGAGTTGTAAGGCAAAAATAATTATACTACAGAGGTGATAAATGATAATAAATTACAATAGGGTTATATATAATCGTAAATGCTTCCAATGATTAACAATCAGTGAATTCAGTATTATTGACATTTCTCTGAAAGTTAAAAATGAATTTCATGAGTCAATGACAATAACACAAGCATTGACTAACCAACAGCAACCACATACTTATGATTTAAACATAAATGTTTCAAATTTGAATAGCTCAATTTTCTGTAACCCTAGAAAGCTGAATTTTGGCACATAGTTAGGTATTTCCCAAAGCAATATGTAGACCAAATTTTATCGAAATTTTCGGAAAAAAATTTTTTTTTGAAAGAAAACTCAAAATTTTCCCGGAAAACCCCGTCCGATTTTCCTGGCCAACGAACTCATCCAAGCCATTAATAAAAGAAAGGCACTTGCCGAGTTTCATCTAAATCGGTTAATTATTTTTTGAGTTATCAGACGGATACATATATATATATATATATATATATATATATATATATATATATATATATATATATATATATATATATATATATATATATATATATATATAAACATATAAACATTCAAACTGACCCCGGATATGGGTTCTAGGGGTCCTAATTCGCGCTCATTTGAAAGAATTTTTGCAAAGTCTCACCATCGATACCTCTCTATTAGTGAATTTTTTTAATAAAAATTCACTAATAAGATACAGAGAATAAACATAAGCACTACACAAATGGCGGAGTCTAGCTCAAAACTACTCTATGTCAAATTAAAATGTAATTTTTTGTCTCGTACAAAATTTACAATTTCGGCAAAAATATGGGTAGTTGAGAAAGTTTGCAGTTGGAAAAGTATTATGGAGTGACTAGTATTAATTGTAAATGGAGGTATCAGGTGAAACATTAGAAGAACGAAATGGAAGAAAAAATAAATTTTTTGGAATGTCAAAATTTTAAGGTTGTTAAATTTGGACTGTTGTCAAGAAGTTTTGGATGCAACTATGTATAAAATTATGTTAATATTCACCACAAGTCTTAGACTTATTGAATAAACATGGTGTATAATTTTAAGCAATGAAGGTAATAATAATAATAATAATAATAATAATAATAATAATAATAATAATAATAATAATAATAATAATAATAATAATAATAATAATAATAATAATAATAATAATAATAATAATAATAATAATAATAATAATAATAATAATAATAATAATAATAATAATAATAATAATAATAATAATAATAATAATAATAATAATAATAATAATAATAATAATAATAATAATATGCAGTATACATAAAACACACATAATCTGTGCGTGAACCTTAAAAAATATCGCCTAAAGCAATAGATCATATTAAAATGCTGTTCACAAACGGAAAATAACTAAAAAGTCTGGACGCAGCTAGTGCGTTATGGTAGTGAATTTGCATAAAAATGTTTTCAATAACAAATATCTTTTTTTTTTCAAGAAAGCAGGCATGAAATTTGGTTCCCAGTATAACCTATATAGTAGAAACAATATACCATCTATCATCAAAATAACTTTATTGTTTGAAAATGTACAAAAATGTTTCGAAAATAAACTTAAAATGTTCCCGAAAAAACTAGTTTCCTGGCCAACGAACCTTATAGGTTAATAGCAAATTGAGCTATCCAAATTTGAAGCATTTATTAAAAATTCGCTATCATAACGCACTTGCTGCGTCCCGAATTTCTTTTATTACAAACATGCATTATAATTACGTGGTCGAAATTCGACCAGCTCAGAACTGGCACGGACCGGGGGATCCGACTATCTAATTAAAACAATGCGTTGTTTAATCTATTTGGACGAACCTCGGTGGTTCAGAGGTAAGAACGTGTGCCTTTGAACCGAAGGGTACTGGGTTCGATCCCGGCGTACTCCTTTCACTTTTTCAGTACAAACTGTAAAATTAACATCAACCGAGGTTCTGGCATTGTATTTGAGCAAGTTGAATGTCTGCACGTTCCGCCCTTCGGAGGGGGCGTAAAGCCGTCGGTCCCGTGTCCATGCGATGTTGGGCACGTTAAAGATCCCTACCCTCCTTACAGAAAGGCAGGGGTTCGGCAAAATTTCCAGGATAGTGAGGTGAAACTGCTCCCTGGCGTCGGTGATTGGCCATAGTCGCGGAAATAGGCCGACGTTAAAGAAACAAAACACACACACACAATCTATTTGGACTGAGCAGATTTTAATAAAAATTTGCTACCATAACGCACTTGCTGCGTCCCTATGACTTACAAACATGCATTACAATTAACGTGGTCGAAAATAGATACTACATACTGTATGTAGTATGGACAAGTTTCACCAAGTAAGGGCAACAACAATCAATGAAAATAGATACATTTAAAGTCAGCTCAGAACTGAGACGGACGGGGAATCCGTCTGTTTAATTAAACAAAGCAATGTTTAATCTATTTGGACTAAGCATATTTTCCGGGGTAACCAACTTATCCAAGCCACTTGCAAAATGAAGGTATTCACTAAATTTGGTCGTTATCGGCGCATTATTTTTTGAGTTATCGGTATGACAGATAAATAAATAAATATATATTTTTTTTGTTCCCTCAGGGCTCGTCCGCGGCCTTGCCGCCCCGATAGCACCGCAACCCTTGGTTGATTGTGCATACCCTTAGTCTTACTCCACCCATTCCAAAATCACTGTGCCTTGAACTAGTCTGCACAGCGATTGGTAGGGTGAAGTTTTATATTGCTCTGTCTCCGGTCTAGAGTGACCGTAGATCAGTTGTCTTTTCCGGTCCAGAGCTATACACTCACACAAGATGTGCTGGGCTGATTCCTCCCCCTCGCCGCAGAGTCTGCATGCGAGGTCCCCTTCGAACCGCCCCATTTTATGCAGGTGTTTCTTGACGGCCATGTGTCCCGTCAAGAGACCTGTTGTGTTTCTGAGCTGTCCTCTGCTAAGGTTTAGCAGCTCCACAGCTCTCTTTGAACTGGGTCCGTCAATTATTGACTTCCCATGTCTGAGCCCTGGACAGTCCGCCCAGTACACCTTGTGTTGGTTTCTGACCCAGGACTTAATGGCTCCCCTGGCAGTGCTCTTTGACACGCCCAGAGCCGGTTCTGGTCCCATAAATGGTTCTGCTGACCCTCTCTTCGCGAGACTGTCAGCTTCTTCATTGCCTTTGACCCCTGAGTGACCGGGCACCCAGATGAGGGTCACCTCATTCTGCCCAGCCAGGTCGCTCGTCTCGTCTCGGCACTCACTCACCAGCCAGGAATTTACCCGTGGGCTACTTAGTGCCTTAAGGGCTGCCTGGCTGTCTGTGGCTATGAGGATCCGCTTGTTGGTGTAGCCCCTCCTCTTGTTCTCCCGCACACAGTGCAGGATGGCGTACATCTCGGCCTGAAACACCGTTGCATGGGCTCCGAGGGAAATACTATGACTTACCCTCGGTCCTTCCGAGTAAACACCTGCCCCCGTCCCACGCTCCCCGCCAGATCCGTCCGTGAACCAGACGAGCGCGTCCCGTGGTATGTCCGGCGTCTCCTCCCGCCATGCCTCGCGATCAGGGATTTCCACTGTAAAGTTGTTTTCCCTGCACATTCGCGGGCTCGCGAAGTCTGACCTCATTTCAAGCATGGGCTCCTTCACGATCTCCTGAATTTTGCAGTGGCCTCTGAAGCCTGGGTTGATCTTCAGTCTACCATTGCAGGCTAGTCTGTATAGTCCTAGCCTGGCCTCTCTCATAATAACTAAGTGTAGGGGGGTAGATCCAGCAACACCTCCATGGCGGCTGTTGGGGTTGAAGACATGGCCCCTGTGATGCCTAGGCAAGCCATCCTTTGGATCTTGCCTAGTTTTTGTTTGGCACTGGATTGTGTCACCTTAGGCCACCAGACCAGTGCCGCATATGTTAACGATGGTCTGACCACCCTTGTGTACAGCCAGTGGGCCATACTAGGTCTTAGTCCCTACGTTTTTCCATATAGCCGCCTAGTGACGGCTAAGGTCATGACTACCTTACGCAGTATTTTTCCAATGTGACCATTCCAGGTTAGCTTAGAGTCCAATACGACCCCAAGATATTTTACCTCCCTGGCCATTGGAACGCTCCTACCGTATAGAGTGAGAGTTCTGTGGCTTTCACACTTCCTCCTCCTCGTAAACGGCACGACGGTTGCTTTCTCGGGGCTCACCCCGAGCCCTTGATCAACCGTCCACCCTTCCACCACTTTCAGTGCAGTCTGCATACGCTCCCACACTGCCTGTGTGACCTTTCCTCGGACTATGATGACAATGTCGTCCGCATAGCCCTGTACCTCATACCCCCCTCCCGAGAGCCTCCCCAGCAGGCCGTCCACGACTAGACACCAGAGCAAGGGAGACAGAACGCTCCCCTGCGGACACCCCGCCGCGACCCCCGCCAGCAGAGTCCCTCCCGCGAGTGAGGTGAACACCGCCCTGTCCCTGAGCATGGAACCGATCCACCTGCAGCAGGTCTCCTCTATTCCACACTCCCGGGCAGCTGCCAGAACCGATCCGAACGAGGTGTTGCTAAAGGCCCCCTCTATGTCTAGGAAGGCCCCCAGCGCCACCTCCTTGTTCTCCAGCGTATTCTCCAGTTTCAGCACCAGTTGGTGCAGTGCTGTTTCTGTTGAGAATCCTGCTCTGTATGCATATTGTCTGCAGTGTAGAGGATATGCTTCCAATGTATATATATATATATATATATATATATATATATATATATATATATATATATATATATATATATATATATATATATATATATATATATATATATATATATACACTCGGTAAGTTTAATTTCATGGCTTATTTTTAACTAATTTCATGATTGAAAAAAAACCAATAAAACCCTTAATTTTTCGATAATATTTCTATATAGTGCATACATTAGCTACTTATAATGCGCGCCTCTATCATTCACCTCTCATACGCAGAAATGTATTTTTTGCTACTTAGCCGTATTTTGAGGGCGCCAAATTGTTATATCCATAGTATCTACGTTTTGACAGCAATACACAATTCAGAATTTTCTAAAGTTTAATTACTACACTTCAAGAAATTACTTGTTTTCACAACATTTTAAATTGAAAATAATATTTTGGTTCAGCCAAAATCTATATATTATTAAATTTAAATTCTGTCTTCACAAATGTTGGTTAATATATTTTTTTCTAAAAAACTTATGAGCATAAAAAACGAAACATATTGGGGTTTTGCAGGTTTCCACTAAATCACTAGAGCTGGTGTAAAATTACCAGATCTGACGAAATTTTACCAGACTTGGCAAATCTATCCATTTGGACTTTCTGTTTCACTTTTCTTGTATCGGGCTTTATTTTTGGATCGTTCTGTAGACATATCGAGCCCGTAACGGCAACCCTTTGCGATAATCGATGTATACATATAGTAAAATAAAATATTTCTAGTATCTTGGTATGCAGAAAGAATGTACAAGGGGGCATTGAAAACTACTAAGCTTATAATAGAAAACGCAATAATTATTTAAAACAAAATTTCATTTATTCAACATAATCTTTATTCTCATATACTTTATCTTGTTCTTCAGACCACTCCTCAACGACATCGCTGTTTGTAGAAAATTGTACACCATTTGAAACACCTTGAACCCCTTTTTGAGTTTAGTTCCCCACCTTAATTAACTAAATGGAAATAGGCTAATTATTGAGTTAAAATTTTAGAGTTTATGTCAATATTGGGGATGTTTAAACAAAGATTTGTGTAGCGGCTTTTTCTGACGTTTCTACGATTATTCGACTGGTTAAAGACAATGATGTTGCACATAAAAATTAAAAGAGTTAATTAAGGTGAATACTTACTCTTTTTAGGGTAGATTTTGACCAAAAGCTTATCTTCTTCAGACTTTTGATGCAAAATCTGAGGTTCAAAATCGATAGTTATATATACAGAATCTCGATAATACTATAATTATATCACTGATGCGCTTTAAAGAACTTAGGATAGGATATTGACTTTAATAATTGAACGGACGTAAAAAACAATAGCTTTTATTTAGGACGCAAACACTGATAAAAATGCTGATTAATCAAGTTGAAAATGATTCAATCACTAAGTAATGAACTTCAAAAATATCTTATATGTAAAAATTCTTAAAAATAACCATAAACAAGTATTTAATCTGGTCAGATAAGTTAGTTTATTTGTTTCAGATGCATGACACGCTAAGTTCTTTGGGTGATAGAAAACATCACCGAAGGATTCAACAAAAACAAGTCAACTAGTGCAATATTTCTCGGCATTGCTCAAGCCTTCGACAGGGTTTGACCTGAAGGCCTGAGTTATCTGCTCCCTCTGATACTGCTCATCAGGTCATACCTGCAACAGAGGTCAAACATCTGGGAACCAGATCTAGAACCTACTCAGCAACAGCTCGCCTCCCGCATGGTTCTGCCATCTTCCCTTTGCAGTACAATATATTTGTCGCAGACATATACTACGAAACATTAGAAAATCACAACAATAAACCACAACAAGAACAGACAGAGTCCACACAACAACACACATCGTTTTTACCGTACATCAAAGGTGTCACCGATAAAATCTGCTAAATTTTTAGAACCCATAATATCAAAACCGTATTCACAACAAAGAAAAAACTGTCAAATCTGATAAAAACTCCCAAGGATACGATTCCAAACGAACCCAACGGAGTTTACGAAATTCCTTGTTCGGACTGTTCCCGAACTTATGTAGGACAAACAAATAGACGCATCCACAATGAAATACATGAACACACCCTCGCAGTTAGAAAATCCGACCCATCATCGGCGCTAACCATGCACCATATTCATACAGGACACAAAATAGATAATGTCAAAACAATAGCACCGGTTTACAACTTCAAAACAAGAATTATCCGCGAAGCAATCGAGATAGAAAAACGTCCCGATTGTTTAAATAAGAGAGATGATGGCCTTCGCCTTCCGATTACTTGGAAACCTATTATATCTTTATTACAAACACATAAAAAGAAAATAAATGTAATAGACAATTTTATTGCCCCCTTATCTGTCTCAACAAATGCCAGTAATCTTCTTAGTCCTTTAAGTGCCGTGACCAAAGCCCCTGACTCAATTGACCGTGACCTGACTTTCACTGATAACGAAGCAAGTAGACGGAACGATACGTATAATGCATTACTTTCAACGAACTGTCAGATCTCTCTGAGGCCTGGGGTTGAACACACTGATACTTTAGAGACGATCTCCAGCGAGATTTGGGGAGTAGGCAGATTGAGGCCCTGTAATCGAGCTACAACAACCCAACCCACCTTTGTCCACCGCTCTAAGGAGTAGGCAGATTGAGGCCTCCAAAACAGGAGCCGAAACGTCGAGTTTTAATAAATTCTGGACGCGGTTCAACCCGAGATTCAAGTATATCTCATATATATATATATATATATATATATATATATATATATATATATATATATATATATATATATATATATATATATATATATATATATATATATATATATATATATATATATATATATATATATATATATATATATATATACATACTCTTATATTTATAGGTATAATTTCTATACAATAGTGTCCATCATTTCCATGAAGATTCACTACTGTAGCGCACTTGCTGTGTCCACTCTTTTTTTGTTTTTAGGTTAAAAAAACAACAATTCAATTTATTTTAGAACATAAGTAAACGTTAAGCTTACAATAATAGACCAAAATAAATTAAGTCATATTTTGCTCATAGTCAAATCTTTTTTTTTTTCATTTATCAGTCTTTTTACATACACATTACCCACTATCATGGGGTAGCGTACCCTTAAAATGCAAATACACAAAATATGAAAGGCAGTAAAAGTAAGCCCTGCGCTACCAAAATGAAAAATGCGATAATATTTACATCGTAAGGGGCGGCGGAAAGTTAAGTCGCCACTTAAAATGGGGTCATACATATAAATCACAAGAGACTGGTCGGTCGGTCGCGACTTCACCTATCTCCTTCTCTCTTCAATCTTTCTACATCCTTCTCCATGTGTGCGATTTTTAAATTGTCTTCCTTTTTCCATTTGTCCTCTCGTACTGTCACTTCTTAGCAACACCAGGCTTAATGTCACCAAAACTGCTGGATTTATAGTAATACGATTGTGGCCTTTTATTAGCACCAAAAACCGATATGGAAGTCAAAGCCTGCGAGAGAGATATTCCCTTGTTCTTTGTTATCTCTACTTCCCGACGGGAATTTATTAAAGTTTAAAAAGTTTGGGGATTTTGTTTTTCACATGGTAATATATGTGCGTATAATACAGTAATATATTGTTTGGATCCAAAGAAAAAAGTGGAAGATAATTTTTACTGCCAATGAGATTTATCGGTGGTAGATTTTAAGACAAAAGACGTAATATACAGGGTAAAAGAGCCAGATGGAATAAATTTAATATCCCAATTATCCTGCGTATTTATAAAGAAATCCCGAAAGAGGTTAATTTTAGACTATAAGGTAATCTGAAAGACTAAAAATATATGGATTTATAAGATATTTTACTTCAAAATATGACACACGTCAAATTAATCATAATAAAATTGTAAAATCCATTCAGCATAAAATATCAGACTATGATTTAGTTTTTACTAAAGGTGATAAAGGAGATACAACAGTACCTATAAAAAGGGACACATATAACACAAAAATTAATAATTTTATTATCGCATAAAATTTAACAGAAATTTGGAGATACCCAAATTCATTTCAGACACAACTAAAAAATGAACATAAAAATACACCTCTGTTTATTTAACAAGGAAAGAAATATCTTTTATATATAAGTCCACAACGACCAAATATGCAAGGCTACCTGAAAATTCACAAGCCCAATATTCCTGTGAGACCAGTAGTTAGCTATGTTAATACACCTATAAGATAGCGAGCAAACTGGTTTTACTTATAAGATAATACAACTACATTCCAGAATATTCAGCTAAGAAGTCTTACTAAGTAAAGATTGGAACCTGCGATGAGCACTGATAAATACACTTGCAGAACCCGAATCAAGTGTACTTTATAAGAACTCTTGTGAACTAACACAAAAAATACACTCAATTATTCCTACAAATAGTAAATTAGTCTTGTTTGACGTATGTAGCATGTATTCTAAGATTCCTCCTAATGTTTACCTCTATTAGAAAACGTTTTACTAGAAAAGAACGTAAATGTCATAAAAAGACAAGAAATAAGGAATACTTTTTAACGATCGTATAAAACAAAACTATATAAAATTTAATTATTAACTTTATATGCAAAATGAAGGCCTACCTATGGGTAGTCCGTTGTTCCTTTATTAGCCAACATATTTATGGAAAACTTAGGAAGCCAGATTTTAACATCAGAACTTTCACCTTATATTGCGTTTTGATACAGATACGTAGATGATATTTAAGCATGTTTCAAGGTAGCCATACAGAAATAAATTTTTTTTTAGATTTTTTTGGTAACCTTCACACAAATCTATATATATATATATATATATATATATATATATATATATATATATATATATATATATATATATATATATATATATATATATATATATATATATATAGTTCGCAGTCATTTGATTTTTTTTTCAAAATTCAAAAGTAGCGATCTCCCCATTAGTGAATTGAAAATTCATATATGGGCCGAAACGCGTAGGGCTTTTGCTAAATAAATTCAGTCTGGAGTATAGCCTTGTTCTGTTCCTTTTTACCTTGGAAATATGTCTAACCCAGACGTTGTGACGTTCAGAAATTACACCTAATTTTAAATACCTCAATCTTATGACGATTATAAATTATTAAAAATTTGAACAAATCAGTGTATTCATCCATCTGATGATGCTAACATCATTAGCGAAACGACCGTCAGGTCTGAAAATGTCTTGTGGTGAATTGGGTCCTATAAACTATACTTAACAAGATTAAGGATCCAGGTGATCCAGGGGTGAGAACCTATGCTCTGAACCGAAGGGTACTGGGTTTGATCCCAGGGTTCCCCCCTTTGCCTTTTTCAGTATATACTGTAAAATTAACATCAATAGAGGTTGTAGCATTGTATTTGAGCAAGCTGAATGACTGTACGTTCCGCCATTCGGAGGGAGCGTA
Organism: Tillus elongatus; assembly: GCA_964006375.1. NCBI lineage: Eukaryota > Metazoa > Arthropoda > Insecta > Coleoptera > Cleridae > Tillus > Tillus elongatus. Next base: position 19,074,891 of record OZ023265.1, on the reverse strand, counting down.
AAGCCGTCGGTCCCGTGTCCATGTGATGTTGGCACGTTAAAGATCCCTAAACTCCTTACAGAAAGGCAGGGCTTAGACAAAATTTCCAGGATAGTGAGGTGAAACTGCTCCCTGGCGTCGGTGAGTGGCCATAGTCGCGGAAATAGATCGACGTTAAAAAACAAAACAAAAAACAAACAAAATAGGTCACGAATTTAAATTCAGCACCGGAAGCGTCCCCTACTGCTGATTTTAAAGTTATTATTTAAAAACATAAAGAAGTAAGGAAAATATGTAAACAAAAAAGTTCGGGACGCAGCAAGTGCGTTATGGTAGTGAATTTGTATTAAATGCTTCAAACTTGAATAACTCAATTTTCTATAAACTTAAAAAGTTTAGTTTTGGTATGTAGTAATGTCTTTCCTAAGGCAAGATATCTACCAAATTTCATTAGAATAACTTTGTAATATTCGGAGAAAAAAATTGTTTTCGAAAGAAAATTTAAAATTTGAATAACTCAATTTTCTATAAACTTAGAAAGTTGAATTTTGGTACGTAGTAAGGCCTCTCGCAAGGCAACATATCTAGTAAATTTCATTAAAACAGCTTTGTAATTTTGGAAAAATTTTTTTTTTCGAAATCAAGCTCAAAATTTTCCCGGAAAACCCTGTCCGATTTTCTTGGCTAACGAACTCATCCAAGCCATTAAAAAAAGAAAGGCATTTGCCGAGTTTCATCGAAATCGGTTAATTATTTTTTGAGTTATTGGATGGATGCATATATATATATATATATATATATATATATATATATATATATATATATATATATATATATATATATATATATATATATATATATATATAGGGTGACGCATTGAGAATGAAACAGACCGATTTGCGTCCAGATAATTTTTTTAAGAAACGCTGAAACACGTCTCTTAAGTGGTTGATGTGACAAAGTTGACTTTTATGTCAAAACATGTCCCCCTCAATATTAAAATTGACGTGTTTCAGTGTTTCTTAAAAAAAATTCTCTGGGCCCAAATCGGTCTGTTTCGTTTTCAATGCGCCATCCTGTATATAAACATATAAAAATTTAAACTGACTCCGGATATGGGTTCTGGTGGTCCTAGTTCGCGCTCATTTGAAATTTTTTTTGCAAAGTCTCACAATCGATACCTCTCTATTAGTGAATTTTGTTAAATAAAAATTCACCAACATTAATGTTAATATACTGTATCTTTATTAATGTGAACTTGAAAGTAGGGAAGTTTTAATAAATCGATTTTTTAATGTCAGGAATCTAGTGTTGCTAACGCATTGCTTATGGACCAGTCTGCATATATTAATCTGAGTTTTACAAAATTTTATTCTAATAAAGCATACAAAGCATGGATATAAAGATGAATGTACTGAACTTAATTAAAATATTGATGTCATGAATAAAAATTAGTCATCACGGAAATACAGTTCTAGTTTTTCCATTTATCACATCCGTGTATAACTGGTTGCCGCAGTCGACTACCAAAAAGTTAAATTTGTTGCATATAATACAATTTAAAGCTTTGTTGTAGCTGTAACTCTGTAAACGTAACTGTCTTTACAACTGAGAGCTAAAGGTCTCTCTCAGTAACTGTATTATAGATGGAATTTCCATACAAGTTTCTTTATATTTTTCTAACCCTCTTCTTCATTAACTCCAGCTTGCTAGTTATTTTTAAAATTGAAAAAGAAAAAAGCTTAACTTATTTGAAAAAGTCTGGACGCAGCAAGTGCGTTATGGTAGCGAATTTTTTTAAAAATATTTTTAATAGCAAATGTCTTTCTTTGATGAAAGCAGGCATCAAACTTGGTTGCCTATATAGTAGAAACAATGTACCATATTTCATCGAAATAACTTTATTCTTTGAAAATATATAAACATTTTTTAAAAGTCTGGATGAGCAAGTGTGTTATGGAAGTGAATTTCCATAAAAATGTTTTTGATAGCAAATGCGAGCAGGCTATGTACTATATTTTATCAAAATTAAAATATACAAAAATTTTCGGAAAATAAATTTAAATGTTGGTTTCCTATCCAACAAAGCTTACGTTAATAGCAAATTGAGTTATTGAAATTTGAAGGATTTAATGACAATTCGCAGATTCGCTCCCGAACGCTTTTTAAAAAATTGTTTTCAGAAACATTACTAGGACCCCACCTGGATGCACAAACCACAAGAAAAATTTCTTGTTCACACCCACCAAGGAATTTACGGGACTGGGAGTGAATAGGGGTGCTGGGCGGGGTAGGTAGTAAAAAGGAAATATGAGCAGAAAACTGCTTGAAAGCTGTCTATTTGAAGCGATATCCCCATTAAACCCTGTCTACCCCGCACAGCACCCCTATTTGCCCCAGCTCACGTAACTTCCTTGGGGGGGGTGGGGGGGTGGTGGGGTATGAACAAGAAGTTTTTCTTGTGGTTTATGCAACGAGGGTGGTTGTATGCACAAGAGGCGGGAAGGAAAATGCCTACGACGAAGCAGACCCCCCCCCCGTTCGCCTTGGGATTTTCCTTTCCCCTCGCGTGCATACAGCCACCCTCACTGCATAAACCACAAGAAACATATCTTGTTCCTACCCGCCAAGGACGTTACGGCACCTGGGGGGATAGGGGTGCTGTGCGGGGTAGGCAGGCTTTAAGGAGGATATGGCGTCAAGATGTGAAAAAGACAACTTTCAAGTCCATTTTATTCGAATTTTCTGCTCATATTTCCTTTTTATTACATACCCCTCCCAGCACCCCTACTCACTCCTGGTCCCGTAATTTCCTTGGGGGTAAATATTTTAGTAAAATGAAGGGCAATGACGGTTGAATCTGAAACTTAAGGGTTTGCAGAACAATCTTCTTGCAACATTTTTTCTTTTCACAATCCGTATTTGTTTCACGTTCTTTGCCTAAACATTGCCAATTTTGACGTTTAAAATTGCGAGTTTGATGTTTTGAGGAAAACTCCAAAAATTGTGTCTTTAACTGCCCATAATTTCTTTGTATTTAAAGCTAGAGACCTAGATTTTGGTACAGAATTCACTCTTTATAATACAAAGACGCGTACTAATTTGGTTGCCCGTGTTTTGTTATTTCCGGAGATATGATTTTTTTATAGAAAGAAAACATAAAATTTTCCGGGATATCCTGGTCCGATTTTCCTGGCTAACGAACTTATCCAAGCCACTTGCAAAAGGAAAGTACTCACCAAATTTGATCAAGATTGGTCCATTATTTTTGAGTTATCGGTCGGATATATATATATATATATATATATATATATATATATATATATATATATATATATATATATATATATATATATATATATATATATATATATATATATATACAGATCTCCTCATTAGCCAATTTTTTTTTAAATTCTCTAAAAGAAGCACATCAATCACAAATAGCAAAAGCACAGTATCCTTAAGACTTTTTACGCATTTACCTCATGCGTCCCATTCTCAAATAACTCTCTACTATCAAAATTCTCTTATTTTCGTATGAGATCACACACGTGTTCCTTCTACACGATTTAGGATCACCTACAATATTCCTAGTCCTCCTGTTTCCTTATATACCATAATAATCCTGCGAATCTTTTATCCTAACAGTAGGTAATAATTTGTCGACCTTTCGATATTGGCCACACAAGCTTTTATTTAACAAGTTAAGGTACGTACACCAATAAAAACAAATAGTTTTCAATAGTTTAGCAGGTGGTAGTGGAATTTTGCTTTACGTGATAGTAAAGGATTTTTTTCGCGCCCGAGGAGGTACCACCCCTTACATCAAGGGGCCGGTGAAGACCCAACGGACGTTTCCGGTTCTGGTGTATGAGTCGGTTTCCCTTATAAACAAAAATGATGATGGCTCCTCCTTGTACATTCCGGAGGTGAAATACCGCTCCATTCGGATCTCCAGGAGAGGGGTGTACAGGGGGCGCCAACATCAAAATTTAACATATCCTTTTCGAATATATGTGGCCTAAATTCTAACCTGAACTCCGTCCACCATTTCCTCCAGGCTAACAGGCCCCAACTGATCTTCCTCACCGAAACCCAAATCAGTGCCAAAACAGCCACTAATCACCTTAATTTCTCGGGGTATGAGCTCCTTACTTCCTTTAGATTGCACGGAGGCGTGTGCGCATACGTCCGTAGTAATCTACCCTGCACCAGACTCCCCAATTTAGAAGCTGGAGGAAAAGACATACTTTGGATGAAACTCTCTCTCAGGGCCGCAACTAAATTCATCTGTTGCATTTACCGGTCACCCTCTGACAACAACTTTGTCGAGCTCTTTGACTACCTTTCTGAAAAACCGGCCATCTGATTTCTGAATATCCTTCCTCCGAGGTCACTATTATTGGTGACTTCAATGTCCATAATAAGTAATGGCTAGGATATTCAAAAACCGATCCATAAGGGAGAGCAGCGGATACCTTTGCAATCAGCAATTCTTTAGCCAATATGGTTCAGCAACCTACTTACTTTCCTCGCATCGCAACACACAGCTCAAATCCCTTGGATCTCCTTCTTACTACAAGCCCTGAATGCTATAATATATCAGTCACCGCCCCCCTTGGTCGCTTACACCGCGACATGGACACTGCTTCTTGCGCAATGCAACCCGAGGTCACACAGTCACCCACGTATCGTTTGGCACTACAACTCCGCTAACTGGGACGAAATGCGGGATTACTTTTCCTCATTTCCATGGGCGTCTGTCTGCTTCTCTCATCCTGACCCCTCTAATATCTCACAAAACGTCTCCGAAATTATCCAAGCTGGCATGGAATTATTTATTCCACGTACACAGAAAACCTCTTGAGCCAGTCAAAAGCCCTGGTTCTCTAAATCCTGTGACAAGGCCAGACTTGAAAAGGTCAAAGCTCACAAAACGCTACAACACAATCCCAGTCCAAAAAAAAAGGCCAGCATTTAACGACGCAAGAAACCGCTATGTTCGTATTCTTTCTGAGGCAAAAAACTCGTGTAATAACCACATCAAAAACAAAGTCCTCTCAAGCTCCAGCGGCGGCAAACCCTTTTGGACTCTTGCAAAATCTATTGGGAATAATTTCTGCAAGAGCACGTTCCCACCTTTTGTCTCAGGGGATGAAATTGTTTCTATCGCCCTGGACAAGGCTGACCTTTTTGCCTCGTTGTTCGCCGGCAATTCTACTCTCAGCCCACCTCCAAATGTTCAACCACCAACAGTCCCCAACGTCGGGCATAAAATGACGGATATCATTTTCAAAACTAAAAAGGTACGCAAGATGCTCGCTTCTCTCAATACCAGGAAAGCCTCTGACCTTGACACGATCCCAGCAATTGTTCTCAAAAAATGCGCACCAGAACTTGCTCCTGTCCTGACTCGTTTGTTTCAGCCATCTTACAATAGAGGCCTATTCCCTAGTAACTGGAAAACTCCTCGAATACAACCCGTCCCCAAGAAAGGATCTAAAGTGCTTCCTAGCAACTACATGCCTATTTCTCTCCTTTTAGTCGTCTCTAAAGTGATGGAAAAGTATATAAACGCCGAATTACTTAAATTTTTTGAAAAACACAGTCTAATCCACGACAAGCAGTATGGATTCCGTCGGCGCAGATCAACTGCCGACCTCCTTTCCTTTGTTACCCATTCTTGGAACAAGTCTATGGAACTACACGGTGAATCCCAGATTGTCGCTCTAGACATATCCAAAGCATTCGACCAAGTCTGGAATGCAGCGCTGCTTAATAAACTTCCGGCCTATGGCCTACCGCCAAAACTCTGTACCTGGACAGCAAATTTCCTCTTCAACCGAAGCATTTCTGTTGTCGTGGATTACCATTCCTCTAAACTGTATCAAAACAATGCAGGGGTTCCTCAACGTTCAGCTTAGGCCCTACTTTATTTCTTCTCCACATCAATGACCTTCTCTCTAGCACATCCAACCCAGTTCACAGTTACGCGGACGACAGCACCCTCCACTCAAATATACAATATTCTAAGCCTGTCTCTTTAGCCCAATTAGATGAGGATCGCAGACTCATGGAGGGTTCTGTCTACGTGGATCTCCAAAAAATATTAGACTGGGCAAGTAGAAATCTTGTACAATTCAACCCCACCAAATCTCAGTATTGCTTTCTTTCTCATAAGATATACACCAGCCCCACACCCATCACAATGAACCAAGTTATTCAAAGTAATGAATCCTTTTCACTTGTTGGCATTTCTGTGGATCGAAATCTCAATTGGCACCAACATGTCACATCAATTGCAGAAGCGGCTGCTAAGAAATTAGGTTTCCTCTTCCGGGTTCGCTAATACTTTTCACCAGCTAATCTCTATACCTTATATACTTCACAAATAAGGCCAAACCTCGAATACTGCTCCCACATCTGGGGTGCCTTTGCCGCTTCTACACTCGCTATCCTGGACTCCATTCAGAAGAGAGCTATACGTCTCATCAGTGACCCTACCCTCACCCAAAGGCTGCCATCCCTTGCCCACCGACGTGCCGTTGGCCTCCTCTCTCTGTTACTCTGTTATATATATATATATATATATATATATATATATATATATATATATATATATATATATATATATATATATATCTGCACGGGCACTGCTCAGTGGAGCTTTCTTCCATAGTTCCTCCACATACTGCCCCCAACAGATCTACCAGGGGAACAGAGCGAATGCACCCTTTTACTGCCCAGGTCACCAGACATAGAACACCTTGTTACGCCCGCTCTTTTGTCCCGAGGACTTCCAAGTTGTGGAATTCCTTGCCGGCACATGTTTTTCCTTCTCCTCCGAACCTCCAAACCTTCAAGTCCAGAATTAACAAGTTGCCTCTTTCCTCCTTGTCGACACCCACGGTTCGATAGTATTTAGGCTGTAAGCCCTCGTGGTGTGTTGTTGAAATATATTTAAAAAAAGACGTTGTATGCTTTAGCATTTAATGTGCTTGGGTTGTTACTGTACTTTGGCAACAGTATCGCGTTTTTAAGGTAACCTGTAATGATGCTGTCATTATCTTACTTCATAATCTTTAATTGAAGATAAAACATTTATGTTTTCAAGTATTTAAGTTTTGAGATGCACATAAATTTTTAAAATTGTTCGAACGAAGGTATTCCGCCAACGTGGTCTGTGTTAACGTGTATGTAGACCATCTATCTCTGGTTCTGTTAAATACATCCAGCTGGTACCTACCTAGCCCCTAATAATAAACAATTATCTATTTCAGCAACTTCGCCACACTAATCGAACCATAAAAGATCAAAATAATAATTCTTAATAATATGTAAGGCTAAAGGTATTTTCACCATAATTAGAACCGCAGACCGGTTTCGCTCTAATTAGAGCTCATCAGTACGGTATATTAATTACAGCGGGAACACACCTACAAAGTAAAACGGCTATGGTAACCAGCCACCTAGAACACTGTGAGATGTACGACAGGGTCGCCATCTCGGTGCGGAACCAGGTAGTATGTTGTCACGACAGCGGTGTGAATACTTAGCAGAACCCCCACGAGAAAAATACATAACTTTCGTCGTAAGTTGGTTCACCCCTAGCCCGTTGTCCTTAGAATACTGGGCCAGAATGTTTAGCTTTCTCTGCATCACAACAGGAGAGTCGGCCAACAACACCAAATCCTTCGCATACAGTAACAAAAGAATGTCTAAGTTACCATCAACATTTAATCCTGAAAGCCCCTGGCACCGGAAATACTCCTCGATATCTGCCAGAAAAAGAACAAAAAGAAGAAGACTTAAAGGCTCACCCTGAAAAACGCCATAAGATATATTTCTCTGCTTAGACAACCGGTTTCGAACCCTAATCATCAAGGATGCATTATCATAGAGCGACTTCAAGACACGGATGATTCTTGATGACAAACCCAGTGCAACTAGTTTATTCCAAGTGGTTCACGGAATCAAACGCTCGTTTGAAATCGACGAACGGCACATAGACTTTGTGACCCTTGACACGGAGGTGGAGTTTAATGATGGTAAACAAAGTAAAAATGTTGTCTGTACATCCTCTTCCAGGCTTGAATCCAGATTGACACTCGGGCAACACACCGTTTTCGTCTGCCCAGGTTTGGAGCCGATTTAATAAAATTTGGGAAAACATGTTTTCGATGCAGTTTACGAAGGCAATACCACTATAGTTATTAACATCATCCAAAGGGCCACTCTATGCACAATAGGCCAACGGCTGCAGTGCTATCGGGGCGGCAAAGCCGCGGACGTGCTCTGAGGGAGAAAAAAGGGCCACTCTTATGTTAACATCATAAGAATAAGAATTGTCCATTCAACTGGAATAATTTCACATATAAAGCATTTATTAAAAAGTGACAAAAGATAAAATAGCCTTTTTTCTGGTAAATTCCAAAGAAACTCATATGATATTCCATCATAACCCGGAGCTTTTCCCGCCCTACAGATAGCCAGGCTTGAGTCAAGTTCACCCAAGGTAAACTGTGGATCCAAATACGGATGTCTTGCGTCATGAAATAATTATATAGTGGTACCGTTATTTACACAATGTGACAGCCTTATAAAATTCTGGACGCAGCAAGTGCGTGTTTTTTTTTTCAGAAAGCAGGCATCAAATTTGGTTACCAGTATAACATATATAGTAAAAACAATGTGCCATGTTTCATCAAAATAACTTTATTGTTTGAAAACGTACAGAAATTTCCGAAAGTAAACTTAAAATGTAACCGAAAAAATCCGTTTCTTGGTCAACCTTATAGGTTAATAGCAAATTGAGCTTTTCAAATATGAAACATTTAATCAAAATTCGCTACCATAGCGCACTTGCTGCGTCCAGAATTTCTTAACTTACAAACATGCATTATATTTCGATGGAAAATGCAAAAACATAAGGCGTTTTCCACAAAAAAAATATTATTTGTATCACCAACGACTTATGGGCCACCCTGTGATGGTAGCAATAATTTTTTAAGGTGTAGCTCAAGACACCGTATAATTAATGTATACAATATTTTTTCATATCTTGTATAATAACGGATATATTGAGCTTTATTGATTTTTTACGAAAATTCTACAAAAATTATATACCATTAAACGATAAATTCTATAGCTAAGGCTACTGCCAAGCATCAGAGAAAGAGTCTATTTGAAATGAATTTTCTGGAAATATTTTAGTAAAATGAAGGACAATGACGGTTGAAACTAAGACTTCGGTGTTTGTAAAACATTCTTCTTAAGACATTTTCTTTCCATAGCCCGTATTAGATTCAAGTTCTTTGCCTAAATGTTGCGAATTTTGACGTTTTAAATTGTCACTTTGACGTTTTGAGGAAAACCCCAATTTATTTTTCTTTAAATGCCCATAACTTTTTTGTCTTTTGACCTAGAGAGCTAAATTTTGGTAGGCGCCTCACATATAATGACATAAATCAGCGTACCAAATTTGGTTGCCCTTACTTTGTTAATTCCGGAGATATAAATTTTTTTTGAAGGAAAACCCAAAATTTTCCGGGAAAACCTAGGCGGATTTTCCTGACTAACGAACTTATCCAAGCCATTTGCAAAAGGAAGGTATTCACCAAATTTTATCAAAATCGGCCCATTATTTTTTGAGTTATCGGTGTGTTACATATATATATATATATATATATATATATATATATATATATATATATATATATATATATATATATATATATATATATATATATATAACATATAAAAATTGAAACTGACCCCGGATATGGGTTCTGGGGGGCCTAATTAGCGCTCATTTGAAGAAATTTTTTCAAAATTCAAAAGTCGGGATCTCCTCATTAGTGAATTTTTTTTTAAGAAAATTCACTAAAAATAGTTTTCGGCAGTACCAAAGGTAAGGTAAGATCATCTATTTTATTCCACGACTTCAGTAACTTGCATACTTTGTAACCTCCCTTAAATAAAGAATTTATAACTCGGTAATAGGCAAGCAGTAATATATGAGGGACCTCAAATGAACCAAAATCTGGTCCGTAGTGAGGTCACTGTTTACTATAAATCCTACCCGAAAAGATTTCTATCTATCAGATTTATGACTAGCAAGATTAGAATTACTTTATGAGGTTGGAAGATCTTAATATTGTTTACTACTTAAGCTCTTGTTGTGTTGTTGGACTGCCTGAAGTCTCATATTTATCAGCGCTCCAAACTAGTGCTTGGTTACGATGATTTTTTTAATTAAGATTTTTCTTCGATATCTAGGAATGCGATATTAAAGAGTCTTGACTATGTCGTCACCAAAAAGTCAAAAGGGTTTAAAGAGGAAATAATCTTCAATCAAACAGACAAATTAATGTAGCAAAATATTGAATTTATTCATATGAATTGAATTTGGAATGGCAAAACAATGAAATAAATAAAATTTTGGGACGCAGCAAGTGCGTTATGGTAGTGAATTTTCATAAAAATGTTTTTATTGCAAATATGTGTGTTTTCTTTTTAAGAAAGCAGTCATCAATTTTGGTTACCAGTATAACCTATATAGAAAAAGCAGGCATCAAATTTGATTACCAGTATAACATATATAGTAAAAACAATGTGCCATGTTTCATCAAAATAACTTGACTGTTTGAAAACGTACAGAAATTTCCAAAAGTAAACCAAAAGTGTTACTGAAAAAATCCGTTTCCTGGTCAACCTTATAGGTTAATAGCAAATTGAGCTTTTCAAATATGAAGCATTTAATCAAAATTCGCAACCACAACGCACTTGCTGCCTCCAGAATTTCTTAACTTACAAACATGCATTATATTTCGATGGAAAATGCAAAAAAATAAGGCGTTTTCGACAAAAAAAATAATTATTTGTATCACCAACGACTTATGGGCCAGCCTGTGATTGTCGCAATAATTTTTTAAGATGTAGCTCAAAACACCGTATAATTAATGTATACAATATTTTTTCATATCTTGTATAATAACGAATATATTGAGCTTTATTGATTTTTTACGAAAATTCGACAAAAATTATATACCATTAAACAATAAACTCTATAGCTAAGGCTACTGCCAAGCATCAGAGAAAGGGTCTATTAGAAATGAATTTTCTAGAAATATTTTAGTAAAATGAAGGACAATGACGGAGTTCGGTGTATGTAAAACATTCTTCTTGAGACATTTTCTTTCCATAGATCGTATTAGATTCAAGTTATTTGCCTAAATGTTGCGAATTTTGACGTTTTCAATTGTCACTTTGACGTTTTGAGGAAACCCCCAATTTATTTTTCTTTAAATGCCCATAACTTTTTTGTCTTTTGACCTACAGAGCTAAATTTTGGTAGGTGGCACACCTATAACGATATAAACCAGCTTACCAAATTTGGTTGCCCTTACTTTGTTAGTTTTGGAGATATAAATATTTTGCGAAAAAAAACACAAATTTTTCCGGGAAAACCTCGGCGGATTTTCCTGGCTAACAAAATTATCCAAGCGACTTGCGAAAGGAATGTACTCACCAATTTTGACGTTTAAAATCGCAATTTTGACGTTTTGAGGAAAATCCAAATTTATTTTTCTTTGAATGCCTGTAACTTTTTTATCCTTTAACCTACGGAGCTAAATTTTGGTAGGTAACTTGCCTATAATGAAATAAATCCGTATATGTGGACCACCTATTTCTAGTTCTGTTAAATACATCCAGCTGGTACCTACCTACCCATAGTAATAAACAATTAGTTATTTCAGCAACTTCGCCACACTAACCAAACCATAAAAGATCAAAATATCTTTCTTAGTAATATGTAATGCTAGATGTATTCTCACCATAATTAGAACCGCACACCGGTTTCGCTCTAAGTAGAGCTTACCAGTACGGTATACTAATGAAAGCGAGAACACACCTATAAAGTTATACGGCTATGGTAGCCAGGCTCCTAGTACATTGTGAGATGTCGACAGGGTCACCAGCTCGGTGCGGAACCAGGTAGTATGTTGCCACGACGGCTCCAAATAACACAAAAAGTTATAAAATAGAGACTGTGTACAACCAACTAATAATTTTCTAAATTGTCAGCCCCAGCCCATTTCTTCCCTAAGACAGGGACAATGTATGTAAGGCTAGATGTATTCTCACCACAATTAGAACCGCAGACCACTTTCGCTCTATTTAGTACTCATCAGTACGGTATACTAATTACAGCGAGAACACACCTATAACGTAATACAGCTAGGGTAGCCAGCCACCTAGAACATTGTGGGATGTACGACAGGGTCGCCATCTCGGTGCGGAACCAGGTACTGCTGTCGTGACAACATACTACCTGGTTCCGTTTAGATTATTCCAGACAATGAAGTGGTTCACGGAATCAAACGCTCGTTTGAAATCGACGAACGCCACATAGACTTTGCGACCCTTGATACGGAGGTGAAGTTGAATTATGGTAAACAAAATAAAAATGTTGTCTGTACATCCTCTTCTAGGTCTGAATCCAGATTGACACTCAGGCAGCACACCGTTTTCGTTTTCCCAGGTTTGGAGCCGTTTGGGAAAACAATTTTTCCATGCAGTTTCCGAAGGCAATACCACTATAGTTATTAACATCATCCAAAGGGCCACTCTATGCACAATAGGCCAAGGGCTGCAGTGCTATAGGGGCGGCAAAGCCGCGGACGAGCTCTGAGGGAGAAAAAAAAGGCCACTCTTATGCTAACATCATAAGAATAAGAATTGTCCATTCAACTGGAATAATTTCACACATAAAGCTATTATTAAAAAGTGACAAAAGATAAAGTAGCCAATTTTCTGGTGAATTCCAAAGAAACTCATATGATATTCCGTCATAACCCGGAGCTTTTCTCGCTCTGCAGATAGCCAGGCTTGAGTCAAGTTCACCCAAGGTAAACTGTGGATCCAAATACGGATGTCTCGCGTCATGAAATAGCTGTATAGTGGTATCGTTATTTACACAATGTGACAGCCTTATAAAAATAGTTTTCGGCAGTACCAAAGGTAAGGTAAGATCATCTATTTTATTCCACGACTTCAGTAACTTGCATACTTTGTAACCTCCCTTAAATAAAGAATTTATAACTCGGTAATAGGCAAGCAGTAATATATGAGGGACCTCAAATGAACCCAAATCTGGTCCGTAGTGAGGTCACTGTTTACTATAAATCCTACCCTAAAAGGTTTCTATCTATCAGATTTATGACTAGCAAGATTATAATTACTTTATGAGGTTGGAAGATCTTAATATTGTTTACTACTTACGCTCTTGTTGTGTTGTTGCACTGCCTGAAGTCTCATATTTATCAGCGCTCCAAACTAGTGTCTGGTTACGATGATTTTTTAAATTAAGATTTCTCTTCGATATCTAGGAATGCGATATTAAAGAGTCTTGACTATGTCATCACCAAAAAGTCAAAAGGGTTTAAAGAGGAAATAATCTTCAATCAAACAGACATATTAATGTAACAAAATATTGAATTTATTCATATGAATTGAATTTGGAATAGCAACACAATGAAATAAAAATAGCTGGTGAATTCAAAATAAACATTAATTGTACACAAATAGAAATCAAATAGATAGCAAGAGCTTCAATAACAAGAAATTATCAATTAACATGCATATGACAGAATAATGAGATAAATGTGGTTGTATCTTGCTAAAGAAATATAAGCACTTATATATTGAGGTATACTAAAAGTGAGATACTGTGTGTCTGCAGCTCAAAAGTTAACAAATTATTATGTAAATTATTTGACGTTTGTCAATTAACTTGGTTAATTTTATATTTAGATCCTGGCCAGTTCTTAGAGTGAGGCTCAATTTAATATATATATATATATATATATATATATATATATATATATATATATATATATATATATATATATATTATTTATTGTTGGTTTTTTAATTTTAAGAATAAGATGTTTTATTATAAGAATTTATTTTTTGATTATAGATTTAACAGTAATATTAGAATATAGGCTTTTTAGATTAAATATAAATATAGTAGTTATAACTTTATTATTAGATTGAGTATCTTTAGTATTTATAAGATTTGTATTATTTATTTCTTCTATAGTAATTTATTATAGAATAGATTATATACAAGGTGATCTAAATTTAAGACGATTTATTTTAATAGTAGTTTTATTTGTGGTTTCTATAATATTATTAATTATCTCTCCTAATTTAATTAGAATTTTATTAGGGTGGGATGGGTTAGGCTTAGTTTCTTATTGTTTAGTAATTTATTATCAAAATTTAAAATCTTTTAGAGCTGGAATATTAACAGCATTATCTAATCGTGTTGGGGATGTAGCTTTATTAATATCAATTGCTTGAATGTTAAATTATGGGAGTTGAAATTATATTTTTTATTTAGAAGTAGCAAAAAATGATAAAATTATACAGTTAATTTCTTTAATAGTTGTTTTAGCGGCTATAACTAAAAGTGCACAAATTCCTTTTTCTTCATGACTTCCTGCAGCTATAGCAGCACCAACTCCTGTATCTTCATTAGTCCATTCTTCAACTTTAGTAACTGCAGGAGTTTATTTACTTATTCGGTTTAATTATTCATTAAATAGAAGTATTATATTATTTATAGTATTTATTTCAAGATTAACAATATTTATATCAGGTTTAGGGGCTAATTTTGAGTTTGATTTGAAAAAAATTATTGCTTTATCAACTTTAAGTCAGTTAGGTTTAATATTAAGAATTTTAAGATTAGGGAGTTTTGAATTAGCTTTTTTTCATTTATTAATTCATGCTCTTTTTAAGGCTTTATTATTTATATGTGCTGGAAATATTATTCATAATTTTAGTAATTGTCAGGATATTCGTTATATAGGAAATTTAATTAATTTTATACCTGTAACTTGTACTTTTTTAAATATTAGAAATTTATCATTATGTGGGGTACCTTTCTTATCAGGATTTTACTCTAAGGATTTAATTGTAGAAGTAATATCAATAGGTTATTTAAATTTATATATTTATATAATTTTTTATATTTCAATTGGATTAACAGTAATATATAGATTTCGTTTAACTTATTATTTAATAATAGGAAGAAGAAATAGATTAACTTTAACTTCAATTTTAGAAGGTAGATTAGTTATATTAAAGGGTATAATAGGTTTAATTTTATTTGTAGTATTTAGTGGAAGTATAATAATATGATTAATATTTTCTTCTATATATTTTATTTGTTTAAGAAAATTAATAAAATTAATAACATTAATTTTTATTATATTTGGAATTTGAATAGGTTTAGAAGTTTCAAAATTTTCTTTAAGTTATTCTTTAAAATCAAAAAAATTTAAAAAATTAAGATTTTTTTTTTCTTTAATATGAAATATACCAGTAATTTCAACTTTATTAATTAATACAGTTCCATTATTAGTTTCTAAAAGATATATTAAATATATTGATCAAGGTTGATCTGAATTTTATGGGTCTCAAAATTTATTTATAAAAATTAAAAAATATTCTCAATTTACTCAAATTTTATTTGATAATAATTTAAAGATTTATTTTTTAATAATAGTATTATGAATAATTTTTTTATTAATAATATGATATTTAAGTAGCTTATATTTAGAGCTTAATATTGAAGATATTATGGAAATATTTTATTCTTAAATATTTATAAATTAATAATTATTTTTACATTGAAAATGTACTGTTTTTTTAAACTATATAAATAGAAATATAAACAGAATTTCACTGCAAAAAAATTAAGTTAGAAGCTTATTTTTGAATAACATATTTCTTTAATTGGAATTTAATTCGTTGATATCATTAACAGTGATATACCTCAGTTTTGGTTTCAATTAATAATAAGGATAATTAAATATCAAATTTTTAGGTCGAAACTAAAAGCAAGTTTTGCTTCTTATTAAAGATAAATTGATATCAATTTATATATATATATATATATATATATATATATATATATATATATATATATATATATATATATATATATATATGTAAATATTTACGTGAAAACTCTATAGTAATTACTGAAAATAAATGATATTAAAGATAATGTATTAGTTGGATATTTTTACAGACAAAACTCACTAGTTACAATTTCAAAAAAAAAACCTACATGTTTAAATTTACAAAAACTGAGAAAATTCCAGAGATTTAAACAGGAAATTTATAATTATTCAAATAGCACCTCCCTGACATTGTTTGGACTCAAAACTTGACTAAGTGAGTTTGAAAGTTCAGATTATAAAAAGTTCAGATATCAAATGACTGCATGAAATAAATTTTGCTGGTTCAGAAAACAATTCTATGTGGACTCACCAAACTTTACTGCCTTGAATTACCTGTGACTTTATGGGGATGCCCTCCAAGTTGAATCCACTAAGAATGCCTGACACGAGTTTCAATGACTCCGATATGAGAGAAGAAGCTGGGAAAAATCAGTGATGCTTCACATTAGTGGTCACTGCAGGAGGATGTATTGTTTCACGTGTACCAGACCATTTGACACCCAGGTCGATATTCTGCATTCGCTTGTTGGAAACTTCGCGAATCGCAATTAAAACGTAAATTTGCCCTGATGAGATTTACTGCCAAATGACTTAAAGTTCGGCGATAACGAGGAAATCTTTTTAAAGCAGCAAGGCAACAGGTTTAAACAAAGAACCACAATTTAACTCCCGTTTTATGCTGAATACTATGTTAATTTAAACTCGAAAATTATTAAAACACTTTAAACAATCACGGAGCATTGTTACAAGGTAGTATAGGTAATAGGAAAACTATTAAAAACTCAGTTTATAAGACAATTCGAGGGACACCTAAAGTCAACGTGTTTACGCCACAGGCGTCAGTGCCAGACTCACGGGGGTAGAGAGCGGGTCCTGACCCCTGCAGGTCATCAGCGTTAATAGCTATGTGCGAGCTCTTTCTCGCCGTCATTCTTCGAACGAGATAAAACGAGACCTCCAATCGTTGGCGAAGTCACCGACGTCTTCTATACACATCTGCACAACAACGGACTCGTCCGTTCATTTGCTAACCGTTTTTCTAGATTTCATCATAATTACGTCAGCTTTTACCTTGAATTTCAGGACAATAGAGATGTTTATTTTCCCCAACAAAACGCAACGTTTTTCAATATTTAGATTTCGACGTATATTATAGGGAGTTCAGTACGCTTCTTACGATACATAATTTTTTAGCGAATCTTCATCAACATTATTTTGAAACCAAAACTTGAAGTATTTAATATAGATAGGGTTTTTGGTATTATTTATTATGGTTGGGGGGTTTCTAAGTGTTTTTAAACCAGTAATGATTCCACGTAAAAACTGAATCGCTACAACTTCGTAACTATGATTACTAATAATTGAACATTTCCAATAACTGTTGTTCTCACCATGTCTGTACTCAGCTTTAACTCAAAAAGCGATCCAAAGGAAGGTGGTGTAGGATATGGCGTCATAGAGTTAAGGGAAAGCCGAGGCAGATGCTCATATTATCGTCGGTGTGCATTCTGTACACGAAAGCAGCATGGATGGGGCGCTGAGACAGTGGCACGTGACGGGCATACGCTCCAAGCACACACACGTGAAGTCCCTTTATACTCGCCGCGGATCTCTCCACTTCAGGTCAGCTCCATCCAACACCGTTGTCTAAACTTCTCTTTGTACTATCTTTCTTTTCGCTGAGATTTCACCTATACAGCTTGAGAGAAACGATTTTTAATGCAGTTGAGATCGGATTTCTGAAATTTATGTGATCAAAAGTTCCCTGCCTTGTCCAGCTATTAGACCAGGAAAGGTTTTGTTATTCAAATTAATTTAAGGTCATTATTAACATGACAATCTGAAGGCGATGTCGTCTTATCGTTACTATGATGACGCTCTGTTTCCAGGAGGTCTCTCCGTTTCTTCGTAACTTCAATACTTCATCAAATGGATAAGGTTTCCCAGAAGTTTTCCTCTTCGTCTGCCTGTTCCCTTTGTTTGAAAAATAATGATGACAGAAAGTAGCTATGTCTCAAAATATGCCCAACAAATCTCTTTCTCCTCTCAAATGTCTTTCTATAGGTTTCTATATTAAAGCATCAAGCGCCAAATTTTATATGCACTAGCAGATATGTGTAACAGACAATTTTTAAATTATGATTTAAAAAAGTTCGGGACGCAGCAAGTGCGTTATGGTAGCGAATTTTCATTAAATGCTTCAAATTTAAATAAATCAATTTTCTATAAACTTAGAAAGTTGAATTTTGGTACATGCTAAGGTCTTTGCCAGGGGAACATATTTACCAAATTTCATTAAAATACCTTTGTAATTTTCGGAGATTTCGAAAGAAAACTCAAAATTTTCCCGGAAAACCATGGCCGATTTTCCTGGCTAACGAACTCATCCAAGCCAAGAACGGTACTTGCCGAGTTTCATCCAAATCGGTTAATTATTTTTTGAGTTATCGGTTGGATACATACATGCATATATATATATATATATATATATATATATATATATATATATATATATATATATATATATATATATATATATAGATATATATATATATATATATATATATATATATATATATATATATATATATATATATATAATTGAAACTGAGCACGGGATATGAGTTTTAGGTGTCCTAGTTCACGCTCGTTTGAACAATTTTTTTGCAAAGTCTCACCATTTAATCATTTCTCACCAATTAATCGATACCGCTCTATTAGTGAATTTTTTAAAATAAAAATTCATTAAAAAAAGTCTAGACATAGCAAGTGCGTGATGGTAGTGAATTTTAATTAAAAGGTTTTTTCATAGCAAATGCCTTTTTAGTAAATTTTCTTTAAACAAATTCACTAATGAAGAGGTCGCGACTTTTGAATTTTGAAAAGATTTCTACAAATGAGCGCTATTTAAGACCCCTGGAACCCAAATCCGTGGTAGGTTTCAGACTTTATATGTTTATGTATATGTATATGTATATATATATATATATATATATATATATATATATATATATATATATATATATATATATATATATATATATATATATATATATATATATATATATATATATTGTATATATATATTTATATTTATATATATTTATGTGTTACACCGATAACTCAAAAAATAATGCGCCGATGACGATGATCAAATTTAGTGAATACCTTCCTTTTACAAGTGGCTTGGTTAAGTTCGTTAGCCAGGAAAATCTGCCCAGTCCAAATATATTAAACATTGCTTTGTTTTAATTAGACAGACGGGATCGCGCGTCCCAGTTCTGAGCTGATTTTGAGTGTATGTAATTTCGACCACGTTAATTATAATGCATGTTTGTAAGAAAAGCAATTGGAGACGCAGCGAATTTTTATTAAAATCTGCTCAGTCCAAACAGATTAAACAATGCTTTGTTTTAATTAGACATTCGGATTCCCCCGAGCCGTCCCAGTTCTGAGCTGATCTTTAATGTATCGAAATTCGACCACGTAATTATAATGCATGTTTGTAAGAAAAGAAATTATGGACGCAGCAAGTGCGTTATGGTAGCGAATTTTTATTATATGCTTCAAATTTAAAGAGCTCAATTTGCTATTATCCTATAAGCTTCGCTGGCCAGAAAACTGGTTTTTTCGGAAACATTTAAAGTTTATTTTCGAAACATTTCTGTACATCTTCAAACATAAACTTATTTTGATGATATATGGTACATTGTTTCTACTATACAGGTTATACTGGTAACCAAATTTGATGCCTGCTTTCTTTAGAAACCACATATTTGCATTTAAAACATGTTTATGAAAATTCACTACCATAACGCACTTGCTGCGTCCAACTTTATTTTAATGCAAGCGGGCATTCAATTTGATTACCAATATAACCCATATAGCGAAAACAATGTACCATATTTCCTCAAAATAAATTTATTGTTTGAAAAAGTACACAAATTTTCCGAAAATAAACTTAACATGTTCCCGGAAAAAAAACTAATCCAATTTTCCTGGTCAACGAACTTCTTCAAGCTATTTACCCACCCACCAAGATATAAATATTTACAGCAAGATTTTCGACAAAACTTAAACAAAAAATTAATTAAACTGCAAACAACTATTTCACGAAAATCCGAAAACATTTTTTTACAATAACTTATTAAACATTTATTATTAATTACTAACATTTCACAAAAATTTTACAAACAATGATATCTACTGAAACACAAGAATTTTTTACACGGCACCTAGATTTTTTTTCACGAATAATATAAACGAAAACCTCCCTGAATGCGTCATTTTCGTGGGAATCTGCGATATAATGGCAAACCAATTTCATTAAAGTTATACAGAAGATTTCCAGGAGGAAACTTAACTCATATTTAGAAAAGTAAAGTATCTGCCAAATTATAGACGTAGCAGTTATTTTTCCTTATTAATCGCCAGTAAGATTTCGTTTTAGTCAACCTAATCAAACCAATTTGTTCAATATCAACACAATAACAAAATTATAATTTCAGACTCAAAGGTGATAAACCTATTTAGGCGTTTTAAACAAAAAATGAGATCTTGTTCAAAACGTATAAAATCTGTGCACTATTGTTTCTCCAAATGTCTATTTTACAATCATTTTTTATAGAAACTTGGCTTGATTTTGTTTACATTTCTGCTATATTATGCGACAGCATAATATATCTATGCTGCGCTAAAACTGTATTTGGGGCCGTTAATAAAGCTACAAATACAGTGTATTTTAATATTTGATTCAATCCCTTAGTTAAATAATAATCGCTTGGCAAATTTTTAATTTCATGTCGTTTGTCATTAAATGACAAATTTTAGTGAATTTTTATTTAAAAAATTCGCTAATAGAGAGGTGAGACTTTGCAAAAATTATTTCAAATGAGCGCGAATTTGGGCCCCTAGAACCCATATCCGGGGTCAGTTTCGATTTTTATGTTTCTATATATATATATATATATATATATATATATATATATATATATATATATATATATATATATATATATATATATATATATATAATAGTGTGTAATTCCTCTATATATCCCTTACCCGTAGAGCTAGCGGAAAAAAACTTTTAACAAACTTTTCTTGTGATTATGTAAGCTATATCGAGAAAATATATTCAGCTTTGTGGAACTTCCGGTTGCACCAGAAGTAGCTATCAACTTCGTTATTTTAAATGGAATGCTATACTTTTTATTGAATTTTTGGTTGGGGATTAAAAAAGGAGTGTGACTTTGTGTAGCATTCCCTATAGCTATCTTTGATATTTGTGAAAATATTACGACTTCTTTTTTTAGCACCGATTTATATGTTACTTCAAACGTATGCTGTGGGCTGAGCTTTGAGTTTCCCTCCCTTAATTTCGAAATATTAATAGACGACATTCAATTCTTTGAAATAGTTAGAGAATAATTTATTATCATTGTACAGGGTGTATTTCTTTTGAGTTACAACATACCTACTTTAATGAAAATTCGCTAAAATATAATATGCCAGTGTATTCATTCCTCTGATAACGCTAACTTTGTAAGCGAAACGATTGCTAGACCTGAAAAATGTGTTGCAAATTGGGTTCTTCAAAGTGTACTTAACAGCGCTCATCACAGGATACAATCTTTATACAATGAAAAAAATATCACAAAAAACCGCCAGGAGGTTTATGGTGCCTAATGGCAAACCAGGTATTTGCTTTGCTTAATTGATTTAAATTATTAAGAGGACTCGTACCTCGCTGTATAATCCTGGAATAGAAGAAAATCATACAGGCTGGCGCATTGAAAACGAAACAGAGCGATTTGCGTCAAGATAATTTTTTTTAAGAAACGCTGAAACACTACAATTTTAATATTGAGGGGGACATGCTTTGACATAAAACTCAACTATTTCACATAAACCCCTTAAGGGTGGTAATAACAACCCTTATATTTTAAATAGGGAACATGGGTCGAGTGTTACATCATTTGAAAGCTTTTTCTTTTCTGAATTCAGCAAACAATTTTTTTTGGAAGTTTTATCAACTCGTTTAAAAATTATTCACATTTGGAGTTGCAAGAACGTATTTCATCCATTGTGATAAGAAATGCACTAATTAGTCAATTTTTCGTTAAAAAAAACTAAAAAACAAAACCAAACGTTCAAAAATGTTTATTCAGTTAAGTAAGTGTTCAAATTGTTGACCACCAGGTTTCATACAAAAATACAAATTTTGTTCAAAACGAGCTCTGACATTCTAGAGCATTTGTGGACTTATTAGACGGCATTCTTCAACAATGCGTCGTCGTAATTCTACCAGAGACTCCGGTTCTGTTGCGAAAATTCTACTCTTTAAATGGCCCCATAGACAGAAGTCTAAAGGAGTTAAATCCGGTGATCTAGGGTCCACTCAATAGCACCTCTACGCCCAACCCATTGATCTGAAAACTCTCTGTTAAAAACTCCCCAACACGTTGCGAAAAATGCGGAGGAGCTCCATCTTGTTGAAACACTGATTGATTTTCTTGATAGCGATCATCATTTTCAACAATGTCAATTAGTAGAGGGTAAACGATATCTTCTAGTAACTCCAAACACGTTTCGCCACTCAAATTTCCATCAAGAAAAATTGGTCCGATTAAACGGTCTCGAAAAATGCCAGTCCAGACATTCAATTTCTGTGGAGTTTGAGTGTGGACTTCGTGAAAATTTCTTGGATTATTATCTGCCCAATAACGACAATTATGACGATTGACTGTAGAGTTTAATAAAAACTTACAGTGGTCTGAAAAACAGATATTGAACAGAAATTTCCCGTTATCAGCTATTCGTGCAGTCATAACTTCACAAAACTCCAGACGCCGAACAAAATCATCTTCATTCAGTTGTCGTACAAGATGAATTTTATACGGGTGAAATTTATGATGCTTCAACATTCGCTGAATAGTTCTTCTTTTGATGTTCGAAGCAGTAGCCAATTTTCTCGTGCTCAAAGTTGGGTCTGCAGCAATTTGTCCTAAAACTTCAATCTCAGTAGTCTCATTTCTAGCCGGAAATTCACGTTCAGGATTCCGTTTTTGTTGGCTACTGAACCACTTTGTCGAAAGTTTGCAACTTACTTCATAATGTATTTTCTGTTAACATGTCTGTTCGGATGTCGTTCATTAAACAATTTTGCGGTACGGTTGGACAAGTCATCGTTTTTGAAAAAAAGAGTAATTATTTCAACTCCTTTTCTACAGAATACACCATTGTGAAATTAATTTTCGGTAGTACTATCAAGTATCAAACCGACCGAACAAACCAAACTGAAATAATAAACCGCATTTCTCTCATTCCGATAAGAAATGTTCTGATAGTCAATTTTTTGTTTACAAACCAACAAAACATTGACTATCAGCACATTACTTATCGGAATGAGTGAAATGCATTTTGCATCTTCAACTGTGAATAATTTTTAAACGAGTTGATAAAACTTCCAAACATTAGTGCTGAACAGAAAAGAAAGAGCTTTCAAATGATGTAACACTCGACCCATGTTCCCTATTTAAAATATAAGGGTTGTTATCACCTTCCTTAAGGGGTTGATGTGACAAAGTTGAGTTTTATGTCAAAACATGTCCCCCTCAATATTAAAATTGACGTGTTTGAGCGTTTCTTAAAAAAATCTCTGGACGCAAATCGGTCTGTTTCGTTTTCAATGCGCCACCCTATATAAAGTTACGTAGACTACACCAAACTTACATAAACTAATATATTTTTTACATTTCTTAAAAAGAGCATTGTCAGGTGTAGGTTGACGTAATATCACTCTGGACAATCCATTAAACTGTTCATAGGGGACAGACACAGTTAGGCCAGTCCTTACATTTGGTATCTGAAAAACCCTTCCTTTTCATTTTCAGAACCACTATAAATTCCTTAGCTGTCGTGTCAGCAATTGCCTCTTTTCATAACCCCCGACAACATCTAAGAACCTCATGATACTCAGAAAAATGTCTGACTTTAATTCAATATACCTCCCTCTTCTCGTCGCGATACATACATGCCGAAAGTTACGCGCGCTTACCGTAGACACATATTGTGAAAGAAAATCCTTTATTGGAACTTCCAATCCATTTCAGAAACTTCTGATATTGCATTGTTCACTCCCACCTCCCCACCGCTCTGTCTCACTAAAGTCTTTTGTTTTAAAAAGTACAGCCAGCAAATTTGTTTGTCCACGAAAAACTTCCTCTTCACTATTGGCTCGGTGAATTTGCTCTTATTGCCCGATCTCTTCGTGCTCTCGATTCTCTGGCTGCATTGTTTTGAGCTTCCCGATGTTTTTACAAAGATAGCAATCGCTTTTGCCCGCTTGTATTGTATATCGAGACTTGAGTCCTTATTATGTAAATGTGTTTTTAAGTAGCCGTGTTCTCAAAAGAGTTCCTTTCAAGTGAAAGAAAATCCATTGGTTCAAAAGCTGCTTTACATATCCGAGTATTCGACATGATGAAGCAGTCTTAACAAACACTGTTATCTTATAACATACAATCTAATATACAGTGCATTCGAAAAGTAACGAATTATTATTTCTGAAATTGAGAGTTTTCGAAAAAATCCTTTGACACGTCGATTTTGTTTTAAACAAAGACACTTTTTGACATACGACCCATATTTGTGCCGTCATCGCTGGTCGAGATATGACGTCAGCAACTTTTTTTTTAAATGGCAGCCCCCAATTTCGACCATGATTACATTACCGTGAGTATGTAGGTTAGACAAAAAAAAAACAAGAAAAACGATTTTAAATTACACAATACTAAATTTGATGATAATAATTATGTAAAAAATCAACTAAATTAAACGTTCAAACTGTGCACCGTTGGCTGCCTGACAGTAATATTCATAAATTCTTTTTGAACATTGTCAATAACTTCAGGAGCTATACGATGTATCTCTTGACGAATTCTTGCTTTTAAATCTTTCAAATTCTCCGGTCTATTAACGCATACCTTGCTTTTTAAGTATCCCCACAAGAAGTAATATAGGGGTGTCAAATCTGGCTATCTAGCTGGCCACTCAATCGGCCCCCTTCTCCATATCCAGCTATTTGGGAACACCACATCCAAATAAGCACGGACAGGTGTTGCATAATGGGGAGGTGCACCATCGTGTTGAAAGAAAATGTCATTTCTCGGAAGATCACGTTCTTTTATATCTGTATATAAAGTTATCAGTTCAGGAATAAGGTCGTCGCGAAGAAAATCCAAATATTTTGCACTAGTAAGGTTCAGTTCAAAGAAATAGGACCCAGAATTCTTCCGTCAACTATGCCGTACCACACATTAACTTTCTGAGGACGTTGAGTGTGATACTCCATCATCCATCGGAGATTCTCGGTAACTCAATAACGGCAGTTTTGCCTATTGACATGGCCGTTCAAAACAAACGTAGCCTCGTCATAAAAAAGTAGATTTTTTTACGAAATTATTAGCGTTAGTGCATAGTTCTTGCATTTGCTCGCAGAATTGATTTCGCCGATCAAAGTCGTCTTCAGATATCTCATGGACAAGGCATACCTTATAAGGATGAGAGTTTGCTTTTTCATAATTCTGTGAACTGTGGACGCTGCTATATTGAAATCAGAAGCCAATTGGTTAAGTGTTGAGTGATGATTTTCCTGCCTGGCCAAAAAAAACCTTAAGTTGATCTTATGATTGTGAAAGTTGACCAGATTTAGGAAGATCACGAACATGCCCAAAGTTACGGTATTTAGACTCAATATTGCTTACCATGCTTTGGCTAATGGGATGCCGATCGGGATTAGTTTTTTTTCTCCCTCAGGGCTCGTCCGCGGCCTCGCCGCCCCGATAGCGCTGTTGGATGAGTTTCATAGAACAATTCAACTACTTCTTTTTGGGTGCTCATCCTGTCTCCAAATCCGTTCATGCAAAAATTCCAATTCGTTCTTGTTCATTTAATCATCAATTTAACCATCCTTTTATAAAATGACAAAAGTCACTGATCAATAAACACTTCAAACACACTGTTTTTTCCAAACAAAAGATAAGAACTAAAGAGATAACTCAAAAAACAAAAAAAAAAACCGATTTACCGAAGTACGATTTCAAGTTTTTATCTGACAGCAATAAAAAACATTCCTGGTCTCCTAGGCTACCATTAGGCAGCCATAATTTTTGACGAGACGTACGTAGAATAACACGCTCTTTCAAATGGCATGGTGGAAATTGGGGGTTACCATTTAAAAAAATTGTCGGTGACGTCATATATCGAACGACGATCACTTCATAAATATGGGTCGTATTTCAAAAAGTGTCTTTGTTTAAAACAAAATCGACGTGTCAGAGGATTTTTTCGAAAAACACTCAAATTCAGAAATAATGAATTTATTCGTCTTTTCAAAAGCACTCTTATCACTTTTAAGAAAAACAAATGTCAAAATAGTTAACAATTAGAGTTTTACTGTTCTGCACAAAATCCATTACTTTGTAAGTAAATGCTTATTTTCAAAACCCTGAAATAGGTAGAATTAGTATACAAAAGGGAAGCTGCTCACATACAAATTATTTCTTTATTGCATCACAGTTTTGTGCCGGGACGACATAACTTTTTTCTTAAATAACAACCCTGAAAAAAATAGAAATCGTTTCTTGTTTTCTCACTGGACACAAAGAAACTCCATACTACCTATATTACTTAGCGCTCACCAGGTGTGAAGTGATTTGTGAGAAAAACACATTGATTTAAAATGTAAATCAGCTTCTGTTACGAGCGAAAAAAAATATATCTCAAGAAGCAAGTAAACTAAATAATCACACTATCCATCATGTTAATGCTTTCTGTACGTATAAATGAGGCTTCTGGCACAGCCTCCAGTCCCCTGCACATGCGTGTGACCTCACAATGACATATGACCACTGTCACCTTCATGATATAATGACTTAGAAGAGATGATATTGCGAATATGCCCCGCCCCCTCCTATGACGTCACGTGGTCAGTAACGTTATAGGAGTCTAACTACACACTTAAAACAATGTCATTTGCAATCAAAAAATTTATATACGTCAGTTTAATGCGGTTGAAGTTACGCCTATATTGTCTTTTTCAGATAATATAGATCGCAGCACTAAATTTAATCTTTTTCATTTTTATTACTTCCAGCTATATGCACTCAAATATTAGTAAAATACGTAATTTGTGAAGAGGTTGTGATGAAACGTCAAACGCCACTGCACGACAGCATATTATTGTTGCATTGGACTCACCAGTTGACATCATGCGCGTGACAGGTCTAAAAATAGGTAGTCTGAATATCATATATCTCGTTATTTGTATCATGTGTCACCTTCAACTATTATGTGTCACTTGCCAACTTCAACAGTCGTGTGTCACTTGTCAACTGTCATGTCATCGTGACATCACACGCATGCGCAAGGGGTTGGAGGCTGGGTTAGAAGCCCTCGTCTATACCTATTGCTTTCCATTAAATGCTCAATGATATTCGAGGCGATACTTTCCATTTCTACGCAAATTCGATGCTATCGATCTTGTACCCGAAATTTTAAATTACTCTAAAGAAATAAATCTAAGAGTGTCGAATGAGATGATAGCGCAGGCCATTCCTTCGGTTCTCGTAGTCATATCCATCTGCCAGGAAAAGCGTCACTAAGAAATAACCTAACATTATCACCAAAATAAGAAAGAGCCCCATCTTGTTGATACCAAGTTTTCTCATGGGGTATATTGGTATTTCCCTTATTCTAAAAAAAGCAGTGCTAAAGATGGACTAAGTTATTTACGTAAAATATTTAAATACTGCTCAGCAGACAATTTTCTAAAATAGTAAGGCCCTAGAAACTGGATAATATGCTGGAGAACAGGGAGGTTGCGCTGGGGGCCTTCCTAGACATAGAGGGGGCCTTCAGCAACACCTCAGTCGGATCGGTACTGGCAGCTGTCAGGGAGCGTGGAATAGAGGAGACCTGCTGTAGGTGGATAGGTTCCATGCTGTGTTCACCTCAGTAGCGGGAGGGACTCTGCTGGCGGTGGAGGCCGCGGCGGGGTGTCCGCAGGAAAGCCTTCTCTCTCTCCTGCTCTGGTGCCTAGTCGTGGACGGCCTGCTAGGGAGGTTCTTGGGAGGGGGGTACGAGGTACGGGGCTATGTGGGCGACATTATAAAGGTTACACAGTCAGTGTGGGAGCGCATGCAGACAGCACTGTGGTGGAAAGGTGGACGGTTGGCCAAGGGCCCGGGGTGAGCCCCACGGGACGCGCTCGTCTGGTTCACGGAAGGATCTGACCGGGAGCGTGGGACGCGGGCAGGTGTTTATTCGGAAGGACCGAGGGTAAGTCATAGTATTTCCCTCGGAGCCCATGCAACGGTCTTTCAGGCCGAAATGTACGCCATCTTGCACTGTGTGCGGGAGAACAAGAGTAGGGGCTACATAAAAAAAGCGGATCCTCATAGCCGCAGACAGCCAGGCAGCCCTTAATACCCTAAGTAGCCCACGGGTAAATTTCAGGCTGGTAAGTGAATGCCGAGACGAGACGATCGGTCTGGCTGGGCAGAATGAGATCACACTCATCTGGATGCCGCGGAGTGGTCAAAGGCAATGAAGAAGCTGACAGTCTCGCGAAGAGAAGGTCACCAGAACCATTTATGGGACCAGAACCGGTCCTGGGCGTGACATAGAGCACTGCCAGGGGAGCCATTAAGTCCTGGGTCAGAAACCAACACAAGGTGTACTGGGCAGACTGTCCAGGGCTCAGGAAGTCAGTAATTGAGGAACCCAGTTCAAAGAGAGCTGTGGAGACAACTGATCTACGGACAGCCTAGACCGGAGACAGAGCCATATAAAACTTCACCCTACCAATTGCTGTGCAGACTAGTTCATGGCACAGCGATTTTGGAATGGGTGGAGTAGAAAAAACAAAGGGCATGCACACTAAGCCAAAGGCTGCGGTGCTACTGGGGCGGCAAAGACGCGGACGAGCCCTGAGGGAGAAAAAATATAACGTTTCAAATGTCTATGGGTACAGGAACACAAATATTTTCTTTGTGGTTACGTCACGGGTTCTAAATTCATTCCACGAAAATGCCTTTCTGGAAAGAATAAATTATCACAGCTATGTGGAAGTTATGATTCATTTTGCAGCACTATTTTTCGTTAATCTTTATTGTTTAAAATAGTACAATATGCCAATACAAATAAACCCTGCGACTTGTGGAGTATTTTGACATAATTTTGCAAAGATCACCCTAAATATGTTTGACATCTATCACCTAATGATACACTTCAAATTTTGACATCAAAATTCATTTAAACAAAATTTTTCCTTTTTCACCTATCTTAAACCTCAATCAAAACCTTCACTGCCTGGATGTTGCTTTCCATACCAAATTGCTGTCTAACAAACGCCTTTTCTTTATGTTGTATATTAATGAGAAAGTTATAAATTGTGTGGAGCCAAAATGCACTCTGACTTTTAGAAATCCCGCCGCAAACCCCCCCGTTCCTTAACACCACCTCCAGGGGGTGTTGACCTACACTTTGAGAACCACTGCTCTAAATTATATAAGATTCGTTTCTTTTAATGTAGTTTGCAAATACATAAAAGCGTACTATATTTTTTTCAAAGTTTGACACTGATGGATATACACAATATGCATTTTTTCTCTCCCCTTCACACATTGTCACATCAAATATCTCACCTGTAACACCCATTATCAATGTAGAATAAAAATATGTGAAGATTACATTTCAATGTAGATGTGTTTCGCTTGGTAAGGACAAAATATGAATTTATGTGCGAACTGGGGACAACCTAATAACACATGATGCGCCAATGTGGCACTTTAGTTAAATATAAAAACCTTGCGGGAGGCGAGAATTTGGGTGAGAATAAGGGACACACGGAGAGAGACAGAGAAAGGGCATTAAGTGTAGATGTGTGTAGATATGTGTAGAGATAGCAGGTGTTTGCGCAGTTTGTTCACTGCTGACATGTGTTATTGAAGAGATAAATCAACCGGGTATCCGTCAATAAAAACACTGTGCCGAGTTAACATTTACTTTTCGCCGACTTCGCTTGACGACTTCCCTTCATATCACGGCCTGCTCCGTTTCAAAAGCATCAATATTCTTCCACTTCCACTCGCCCGCTAAAATAAATATTTATGGGCAGAAGTTTTCATTCCACACCAAAAGAAAACAAAGACATAAATTAGGAATATACCTATTCAGAGATATAGGTCCGATAAGAGATACATATATAGGTTATGGCGATAAAAAATAAAAGGGGAAGTTAATGCTGACGAATGAACTCTACCGAGAGATCAAAATAAGCACGTTTCGAGAATACAAAAACAGCTCCACTTTGAAAGTGTATTCTGTGAGTTTTATCAACTCGAGGACTTCTAAATTAATGTTTCTACTACGTATGTAAGGCTAGATGCATTCTCACCACAATTAGAACGGAGACCGGTTTCGCTCTAATTAGAGCTCGTCAAAATGCACCTATAAAGTAATACGGCTATGGTAGTCAGCCTTCCAACAGTTAAGTGAGATTATAAGACACGAATCACGTGCCGCCACCTCGTTGCAGAACCAAGTAGTATGTTGTCACGGCAACGCCAAATAACACAAAGTGTTAAGTATTAGAGTGTATAAAACCAACTAACCATTTAATAAATTGTCAGCCCTGACCCATTTCTACCCTAATATATGGACAAAGTATGTAAGGCTAGATGCATTCTCACCACAATTAGAACCGTAGACCGGTTTCGCTCTAATTAAGAGCACGTGCTTTGTGTATTAAATATATTTTTTTCAATTTCTTTTTTCTTCAATATCTAAGTAGGTGTTGATCTGACATGTCTAAAGATTGCACATTATCAAGACACTTTTTACAGAGTAATCTTTTTGTTCTATTCCGAACTTTGGATTGTCATTTGTTTTTGAGATACAGGTATCAACGTTTGTTTTTATTATGACAGCCATATTGGATTTTTTGCTCATGTGGTAGCCTGTGAAAAGAGATTTCCAATGACGTACAACATGCTTGAGAAATCTTGTAATTGCACTGACAATTTTGAGAAAAACCGTTTTGAGGATGGTAGGCTATGCAATACAATACCAGAAAACAAATGACAAAAACAAAAGTGTTCAAAAAGCAGTAGGCTATGGAGTCTAACAATATACTTCTACTTTTAACATAATTTTCCGTAATGATTCAAGATAAAAAAATAGGAACTTTGAGCACACCAATGAATCGGCATATTATTACAAATGATATTTTACATTACAACATTATCCTAAAAAAATGTTATAATTTATTTAAATAGGTAAACCTACTAAATAACTAAATTAACTAACAGAACTCAATAAAAAGCAGATTAATTATTTACGAAGAGGCCTTTAAAAATTGTTTGATGTTTAAACGTAAGTCAACTGAAAAACAACAGCAGAAAGGTTGCTATGGATATAACACTATCGCGACAATTAGGAATACTGTCATTCTTAATTCTCTGAACAATTTGAGGTGTATTTAACACGTTGCTTAAAATTTTGTACTAAATAGTTTGTTTCCTGCTTATTTTAAATATTATTCAACAATATGTTCAGTAATGAAGAATATTTTCACATGTTGGAATGTTATATTCGTTCTAACCGAAACATTGAGGCAGCTGCAAATTCATATCAAAACAATTACCCAAAAAGACGACAACCAATCTATTGAACGACGGTAGCTTCCACGCAAAGAAACTACCAGTGCCTAGAAATGAAGAAAGAAAAAATGCCGCCATACAGGTTTCAAACGAAAACCCTCCGCAATATATTCGGTTTTATTGTGAACACATTGACGTTCCAAAAGTACGGTACACCGTGTATTAAAACAAAGTCAATACCATCCACACAAACCTACAATCGTACAAGGCTTAAATGTTGACGATTACCGGACTTCAATTCTGCTGATGGTATCAAGGACAATGTCAGCAAGATGAAAATTTTCATTTGAAAATAATATGGACTGATGAATCTAGATTTACAAATTGTGATGTGTATAATCGCCATAATAGGCAATATTGGGCAAATGAATATCCCCATCTGAAGGAAGAAAGACGATTGCAAGACAGATTTGGGATTAATGTTTGGTGCGACTTATTATCTAAAAAACTGTTATTTTTATTTGTAGATTAGACGGTTAATTTAAAAAAAATCAGGTAACTTCATTGTTGGTTCGTTCTTTTTTGAAAATAATTTAACTGGGGAAAGGTATCTTAATCTATTGAGAAATGATATACCATACATTCACAAGCTTATACATATCAAGTCTATTTACATATCAGCTAAGACATCTAAGTCTATTGACTTGTGTATGCCTTTTACACTTTTACAAGTTACACAATTTATGACGCTCAGAGCCATGCCTCTCTATTGCCGATGAGCAACTTGAAAACAATCACAGCCTCCACACCAATACTTAAACAAAACTAAGATCACACAAAACAGACTACCTTTATTTCTTAAAGCTCAACACTTCTACGACTATAAGCATCAGGTGAAATTCCAAGAAGAACAATACTAAAGTAAGCAGTTTCACGAAGCAAAATACACAGCACGTCGATCGCGTGGCCGTATGATACAGACATGGAACATTACATCCCCACTTCCCCTCTGTGCCAAAGCATCTTCTGAAGTTATCGCAAAAATATTTACCACAGCACATTTATCACAGCACCGTTAGGTTTCCCCTCTACACCTCATCCTCAACCATTCACTCACAGAAACAAAAAGAAAAAAGAACAAGAAAACAAACAACGAACCATTCACTCTTACTCGCGTCCATATACCACCCCACATCCATGTCCTCGTATACCATACCATCACTCCCCAGGCACACTCTCACACTCATATACAGCCACATACAGATCTTTACACACAAGCACTTAGCCATTCACTTACTCGCTTGCTCACTCACACATGCCCAATCATCCATTAACAATCGCCAGGAATGAATCTTTTCTCTGTATTAGGAAATCTTTAGCCTTTTTCTTGAACTTGTAATGTATCAGTCCCTTTAATTCTCCAGGTATTAAGTTATAAAACTTTGGGCCGTAGTACCACAAGGATCGCTGAGAAGCATTTTTGACTCTTAGTGGAACTGACAAGACATCATTTACACGAGTCCTCGTTGTATAACCATGTGTCATTCTTGCCTGTTTTGCACTGTGTACATGCATATATTTTAGTGCTTTTAGCACAAATAAGCTTCTCAGGTCCAATATTTTGTTGTCACAGTTGTACAGCAATTTAGTCGGGTATTGGACATCTTTCTTATATATGACCCTCAGTATGAAATTTTGTGTGATCTGCAGGGAGGAAAGAGCACTCTCATAACATACACCCCAGGACAATATGCCATACAAAAATATCGACTCAACCAATGCTCTATATAACACAAGTTGATTTTTTATCGTAAGTACACTCCTCAGTGAGTAGAATTTGCTGATTAAGTTTCTCATCCTTTTGTTAATGTAATCAATATGATCATGCCACTTGAGGTGCTGGTCAACAACAACACCAAGATACCTAATACTTTGTATTCTTTCAATGGGGTTAACACTCCCCACCACACTTAAATCTCCTAAGTCTGCAGGTAATGCCGCGTTGGTAGGAGAAAATGTCATATATTTCGTCTTACTTACATTTAAAGAGAGCAAGTTATCGTCCAGAAGTAATTTCATAGTATTTATTCCTCTCTCAGCTTTCTCGATAACTTCAGTCCAACTTTCCCCTTCAAACAGCAATACAGTATCGTCAGCATATGCTATAGTCGAGCACTCTAGGTTTTTGTTCTCTAGTAGGTCATTAATATAGATGGAGAACAGCACTGGCCCCAACACAGAACCCTGTGGCACACCAGCCTCAACAGTCATTGGTTTTCCGACTGTTTTCCCCACTTTCACTGCTTGTGTA
Source organism: Tillus elongatus (assembly GCA_964006375.1). Classification (NCBI taxonomy): domain Eukaryota; kingdom Metazoa; phylum Arthropoda; class Insecta; order Coleoptera; family Cleridae; genus Tillus; species Tillus elongatus. The sequence goes on along the minus strand of OZ023265.1, from coordinate 19,040,893 downwards.
CGTGTATGCAAGTAGCTCCGGAAGATCTCCAAAACCGTACCTCTCACTCCAATGTCTTCCAGTTTGTTTAACAATTTTGTATGTGATACGGTATCAAATGCCTTACGTATATCGAGGAATACTGCAACAGTCTTCCTACCCAAGTTAAACCTTTCCAACACTCCTGAAGTCAAAGCCAGCAAGGCATCTTCCGCTGACATGTTTTCCCTAAAACCATATTGATATCTAGAGATTAGATTATGTTTATTTAAGTAAGATGCCAGTCTATTTTTCAAACATTTTTCGAACACCTTGGCAACACTGCTGACCAGACTAATTGGTCTATAGTTACCAAAATCCCGGGGGTTCCCTGACTTGTGGATGGGAATGACTATACTATCCTTAAATTGGGAAGGTACAATGCCCGTTTCAAAAATGCAGTTAATTAAATGCGCCAGGGGCTTAGATATGTATTTATGGCAGGTTTTTAATATTTCAGCTGTTATACCATCCCTACCTGGAGCGCTATGTAATCTCAACTTACCTATATTTTCAATAATTTCGTTTTCCCCAACGGGCTGTAAGAACAAGCTATCGCGAAATCTGTCCTTCGCATCGCTTATAATGGCTACCCTATTTCCCACATTACCAGAGACATATTTCCCAATTGCAATAAAATGTCTGTTAAACGTGTCAGCTATCTCTACCTCATTCTTTATCTCCGAACCATCATCCGATATGAAGAACTCAGTCTCAATCCCTTTTTTAACCTTTCTTTTATTTATCGCTTCGTTGATGGAATTCCAAATTTTTCTGTAGTCACTACCTGCATCCTGAATCCTCTTTTGGTAGTAGTTATTTCGTACATTACGAATTATCTTACCAACAATTAGAAGAGTTCATGATAATTTAGACGATATTTGGTACCAACAAGACGGTTGTCCAGCTTACAATGCTAGGATACTGACATAATTTTTGTACCAAAATATTAATAATCGTGTTATTTGTAACAATGGACCGGTTCATTGGTGTACTGAAAGTCCTGATATAGCACCCATGGATTTTTATTTTTGGGGTACTCTGAAGAATGACGTGTATAAATTCGATCCAACACAAAATATCAATGAATTACGAAACAGAATCACGGAAGCTATAAATCATATTAACCAAAACACCCTCACCAGAGTTTGCAGGCATGATTCAAAAAGATGTATAAAGTGCATTGAACAAAACAGAGGTCATATTGAACAATTTTTTATTTAGTGTTTTTTAAGTTTCTATTTTATTAGTCGTTGAGTTCCGTTTCTAATTGTGTTGTTTTGTGTAGTTTAAGTTTCTATTTGTTATTGCCGGGTTTCATTATTAAAATGTTTCACATAATATTACCTAGCATTATTACCTAATTAAGTATTGTAAATTAAATCACAATATTTTCTTCGTGAATCATTACGGAAAATTATGTTAAAAGTAGAAGTCTATTGTTAGACTCCATGGCCTACTGCTTTTTGAACACTTTTTTTGTCATTTGTTTTCTGGTATTGTATTTCATAACCTCCTATCCTCAAAACGGTTTTTATCAAAATTGTCAGTGCAACTACAAAAATGTACATCATTGGCAAGTTCTTTTCACAGGCTATCACATGAGCAAAAAAATTCAATATGGCTGCCATAATAAAACCAAACGTTGATACCTGTAGCTAAAAAACAAATGACAATCCAAAGTTGAGAATAGAACAAAAAGATTACTCTCTAAAAAGTGTTTTGATAATGTGCAAGTCTTAGACATGTCAGATCAACGCCTACTTAGATATTGAAGAAAAAAGAAATTGACAATTTTTTTTTCAAAATAACTCGCAAACGAAAAGAGTCAGGGCAAAATACAAGTCATATTTGGAACGAGCATGAAATTCTACAAAACATTGCTAATTTAACCGTCCCCCTATCTGTAATAATAACGGAGATAGCAATACATTCCCATCCAGTTTGGGACACACTGTATAGGTTATACTGGTAACCAAAGTGGATGCCTACTTTCATTAAAAAAAGACATATTTGCTGTTAAAAAATACCATAACGCATTTGCCGTGTCCAAAATTTTTGTTGTTTCTCTGAAGGGCACTAATTGACGTATTTGTTAATGTGTTAAATAATAAACCTTTCAAATGAATTATCTGGCTAAAAGCTTGAAGTATTTACTTTTTTGTCGATTTGTCTAGAATGAAAAACGCATTTTGTAGTTTGGACAGGAAAGCGGAAGCGGTATCAGAGACCGTGATGAGCTTGTGAAAGTATGTGATCAAAACGGCACTAAATGAGAAGCATAAATCAGGCGAGTACACTTGTTTTTATACTGGCATTAAAAACTTTTCCGTAATAGGAGATAGCACAGTTTGGCATCTACTATTAAAAAACTTTTAGATATATGACTGTTTGGCCTCTGCCTGTGCACAGAACTTGGATTTATTGAGGCTCTGCGGATTATTGATTTGATCTGAACGATGTGAACTTTTACCTACTTTTGCAGTCTCAGGGATTTTTAGGCTGAATTATATAAGAGAAACTAGTTTTAATCTAACAATTTCCTAGCAGCGAACTCTATCTAAAAAGTACTAACGCAGCAAGTGTGTTATGGTAAGTAATTTAATTTTTTCTATCAAGATAAAGCATTACTAACGTGTGAATAGTAAAAAAGCAAAATTTTTTTGTCACCATTTCATTTCAAAATGGTTTAGCACCTCAATAATTGAAATTAAACGCAAAGTTACGAAATAAATCCAAAATAACCAACTTTAAGACACTCAAAAACAAGCAAGACAAGTTAACACTTTATGTCAGATTATTTTTAACCGACTTCAAAAAAAGGATAAACTTCTCAATTCACCTGTATTTTCTTTATGTGTTACCTTAGAACTTCTTTCTAGGTGAACCGATTTTGATGATTCCTTTTTTATTTGAAAGCTGGTGCATCTCGTGTGGTCCCATATAAATTTGATCAAGATCTGACCAGTAGTTTTTAAGTGAGCATTAAAGAAGTCGATTTTCCGTTTTTTTAATTTTTATATTATGTAAATTCTTTGCTACTGGGTAATATCAATTCACAATTAGATACGGTTACAACAAAGATTTACATTTGTTTAGTTTTTTGATAGACTTTATGGTTTTGGCAGCTTTTTATAAAAAACTATCGCTGCAAAAAAGGGCTATCTCTATAGCATTTTGCAGAAATGCTTATATCCAATACCATGACTTCCAAACTTTTCATTAAATTAATAAAGTGGAATTTTCAATAGGCTTAGGTTCAAAGTTAAAAACGAGAAACACTGTCGCCATTAAGTTCCCTTTGGCGACAAGCTGTGAATATACCATATTTTTAATATGTCCCCAGATGCTGAAATCTAGTGGCGCTAAGTCGGGAGAACGAGATGGCCAGAGGTGTGGATTATTATTTGCAATCCAATTCCATTTATTATTACTAAGTTTCAGGTGTCCCTCATGCGTCCAACTTTCTACAGTTACTGTTTTTCCTTTCATTAACCACTTGAACTAGTTTTTCAGGCCAACCACATTGTTTTTGCAGACGATTTCAAAATTTATTCTTCTATAAGTGGAGTGCATGATTGTGCCACTGTCTACATTTGAAAACCTTATTGTCATGTACTTACTCCCTATGGCAGATTCCGATTATATTAGTTGGTTGGTTCCCGTTTATCCATTCCTTAGTCGCTTTTAAATACATAATAAAGTATCTTTAGTATAAAGTGTACATTTATTTTCCGCCCAAGTACTGCCAGACAGTGGGTAGTAACTATTCACTTTGCTGGTGTCTTCCATCAGATAATTGCTTGTAGATGTATTTTTAAGTACTTATGCAAGTATTCTTCGAGAATCAATGAATGGGAGTTCTCTGCAAAATGTACTTTACGTTACGTCGGATTGCTAGTGAGGGCAATGGTATATAAGCCTACTTCTTGCCGAACATTCGACAGTTCTTAGTTCAGCTCAGTTCTTTCTAAAAGTTCAATTCAGTTAAACAGTTTAGTTGAACAGTTTCAAAGCACAACCCTCACATACAGCAGATAAACTTTGTAGACAACTAATTTCCAAATTGTTAGTAGTTACCATACCTTTTTGGTAGAACAGCGAAAATTAAGGCAGAAAAAGAATTGTCAAGAACTTTACGATCACCATACATTTTCACATTTTGCTTTGCGTATATTTAACAAGTCTTTTAATGGTCATTGTTTGCACAAGCCTCTGTTGGTCAAGTGATGAGAAAATGTGCCTCTAGACCCAAGTGCTCTAAATTCGATTCCCAGTAGAAGCGTAAAATTATTGTTCAGCAGATACTGCAAATTAACATAGACCGACGTTTTGGCATTGCGTTTGAATAATTTGAATGTTTGCACGTTCCTCCTTCAGAATAGACATAAAGCCGTCGGTTACGTTTAACATGTGATGTTGGGCACGTTAAAGGCACTCTCCTTATAGAAAAAAAAGGTTTCGGTAAAATTTCCAGGGTAGTGAGGTGAAATTGCTTCCTGGCGTGGGTGATTTGCCATAGTCGCCAAAATAGACACATGTTGAAGAAAAACATAAAATATGTCATTGTTTCGATCAATTATAGACCAAGACAATCAGTTGCTTAAACAAACTTTGCAGTCTGGTGAATACTGCGTAACATTCTGATTTCCTGTTCTTTAAAAATATGTTTCCTAATATAAAATAATTTTTACCTTGTTTGATGGCCAAATTTTGATTTTACACTCACCTGTAACAAAGAAAAAAAAATATTAATAAAAATAGATGGGAAGAAGTTAACAAAATCCTTACACACGTTTTCTAAAACAAAAACTAAACTACTTTCTTATTTCCGGAGATATACATTTTTCCGAAAGAAAAAACAACATTTTCCGGGAAAACCTGGGACGATTTTCCTGGCTAACGAACTTATGCAAGCCACTTGCAAAAGGAAGGTACGTACGAAATTTGATCAAAATTTGGTTACGCTCGACTTTTTAGGCCGGCTTATATTTTAAGGACACCAGGCATATGCATTAACAACTGTTTGAATTTACTTTTAAACTCTACTGGTCCTTGTTGTTTTGGATTTAAAATGTGAAAAATATTGTGGTTTAAATGCGATGTGCAGTATTAGTACGATTAGACGCGCGCTAGAAGAGGTGAGAGAAGAAATATGCTTGCTGAAGGTAATTATGAGGGGGAAGTACACATTTGTTGGTCATATTTTAAGACATCACAATTTTCTGACAACATTATTTCAAGAATATATACCTGGAAAAATGAGAATAGGTATACCAGGTTACAATGTATGGGGCGGAAGGCTAGACTTTAAACCAACAGGAAATGAAGAAAATAGTATCTTCTGAAATGTGGATATATAGAAAAATAGCAAAGACCAGCTACACCGATAGAAAGACGATTTAAAGCGCGCTAGAAGAGGTGAGAGAAGAAATATGCTTGCTGAAGGTAACTATTAGGGGGAAATACACATTTTTTGGACACAATCTGAGACATAATAACTTTCTGCCAACATTATTTCAAGAATATATACCTGGAAAATTAGAAGAGGTATACCAAAAGAACAGGCTCTAGAAAATTTAGCTCAGTTGACAAAGTGCGGAGTGATAACTGCTGAAGATAGATATTCATGGTTGCGACAAGGGGACATCGCCTGTAGGCTGTGATGAGGCAATGAAATCATCTTCCAACACCGCTTATTCTCCATTGCATATTATGGCAATCTCTGCCTTTAGGCCGACTTGTCGGGCGCAGACGAGAGAGCTAGGAAAGACGAAATCACCTTCTGCATTGGTAATTTGCTCTAAGCGTATTATTTTTTTTTGCAAAACTTTAAGTTTCTCATTACTTTTCTAATCCACAATCTATAACAGTATTTTCAGCTTCATATTTACTATTATTGAATCAGAATTCACAACGAACAGGCTCAATCTTGAGAAATGCTGTAAAAAAATAGTTTCAAAAACAACCATAACTTTCCCAGCTTTGGCTGCGTACACCAACTTGAAGGAAAGTTCATCGTGACATTACGTACTACATCATACTCATTAAAGCAAGTCACACGTAAGCCAATTTTCTCTAAAAGCTCGTTTTAATTAAAATTCATGTGGTAGGAGATTTTTTTCAACGGCATAAAGCGCACGGTACCGGGACAAAGAAGCGAAGTATGAATTATTTATTTAGAAACTTTGAAGTGCTGAAACTCAATAACCCAGGTAGATTATAAGTTGACATCTTTCCTGTCTGTTACCGACCCTGTACTGTCATTCCGTGGGAAAATACAAAACAAATTAACAAGATATTAAATTAGTTTCTGGATATATTTGTGACAAAAGATGATTGAGTCATCCTAAAGAAGCTTTTAGAAAGTTTAGGTGAAGCGTGTTTTATTTAAAAACGAAGCTTCTGAACTTTTGCTGTCGGAGAATAAATTTAAAATTAACAAACTAAGATTGGGTGTTTTTGTATAAAGTAATGTACAGCAAAGACGATAAACCAAAGTAAAAAATTAAAATCTAATTTACGTCAATCTTCTGCGTTATTTTATTAAGAAAGAACTTATACATTATTGGTTCATATTATAATTAGAGCGAATTTTTCACAGATAAAATTCAGTTATTAGATGCTATATTAATATATTTTGTATTTAAAGAAAAACTTTAAAATAATCTAGGTCAAAAATCTGACGTTAGCCTGGATTACTATTAGTTAGTTTGTACCGTTACAATTCGATACGTTCTTCGATAGCGTTGTTAACTCCAGTCTTATGCTTGCATTGGAGATTGGGTGGAAAAGAAAACGTTGGACGTAAAACATAATTTATTACAACAATGACAAAATTATACAAACAGTGAAAAAACAGCGATGTAAACATAAACTGAATACGTTACTTCAGGTTTTGCGGCTTCTTACCTAGGGCGTTTGTGGTTACTAAAAACAAAACAAGAGGCAGCCCTGTTTTATGATCTTCAGGGCGATTTTGAAGCTGCGAAAAGCCTTTCTTCACTTGACTTGGTGTGGAACCTAACAAAGAGAGAAAAATGGACAGCAACACTCTATTCTCCACGTGGTGTGAACGATCTTGGCACAGGTTATCACTAAAAGATGATTTTGGTGACACAACTGCACTGCACCTGCACCAGGATCGTCGGTGAAATCGGATTTTTGAAGAGCTATTGATTGTGAAGTCTCCACAATTCCGGAGGGGGAAAAGAGACTCGCGTACTGTATCGCCAATGAGGCAACCGTGCTAGAACACTCGGTAGTTTTGATCGGCCGAAAATACAAAATTTGAGCGTGGCATCTCATGATGGACCATGCTGGACGGTGATCAGCTCTAGACTGGCAGCCATAGTCAGCACGTGCGTGCGGCATAATAGGGTCAGAAGTATCGACGGGGCATAAAAACGCCCTCGTCAAGTTTACCCGTATAATATAGAGTTTCTTTGGTATGTAAGGAATGTATTTTATAACCTTGGTCATAATGGCTCAGCATGGCTTCGTGAGGGGTCGCTCCAAGACCATTAACTTAGTCAGCATAACTGAATATATATCTGCTGCCATGGACAACGGGTCGCAGACGGATGTTATCTACCTGGACCTCTTCAGGGCCATTGATAGATTAAATCATGATATTCTTTTGAGGAAACTGGATAACATGGATTTCTCACCGAACTTGCTGAAGTTTATGGAATCATATCTTCGTGGTCGAGTTAGTGTTGTCCACTATCATGGGTGTCAGTCCGTGGGTGTCTTGGCTGAATCTGGTGTTCCTCAGGGATCTGTTCTGGGACCCTTACTGTTCAATCTGTTCATTAATGATATTTCGGATGTCATCGACTTACCCCATCTTCTGTATGCGGATGATGTAAAAATCTTCTTATCCGTTGCTGGTCTCTGCGATTGTTCGGTGCTTGAGGGATGTTTGCGTAGAGTTTAACACTGGTGCTCCATTAAGAACCTCCCACTGAATATTAAAAAATGTGTTTTAAAGTCTTATACGCTCAACCGCCGTGTAATCGAGTTCCCATACTCCATAGATGGACAGCCTCTTCTAAGACCTGCAACCTTTAAAGACTTGGGTGTTGTCTTCGACTCGAAACTCGTTGGTGGAGAATGAACATGCTATTGCTAGGGCATCGAAGACACTTGGATTTCTTATTCGCAATTCCGGTTTCTTTCATAATGCGGACACTTCGAGGCTCCTGTTCCGTGCCTATGTGCGGCCGCATCTGGAATATGCCTGTGTGGTGTGGTCTCCTCTGTATGACGTCCATATAGGGGCTCTTGAGGGTCTCCAACGGAGATTTGTAAAGTTCCTTGAATACAGAGCGGGTGGGGTGAATCCCGCTACTGGTACACCACAGGCCGATTTACTGTCGACGTTCTCATTGAAATCTCTGCAGGCTAGGCGTATTTATTCTGCTCTCTCCCTGATATATAATTTACTGCACAGTAGGATCGTCCGTCCTGAACTGTTGCGCATTCTACTTTTTCACACCCCTAGAGTCAGCTCTAGAAGACACGACTTCTTTTATCTACCGCCACCTAGGACCAATGTTAGGCTTAACTCACCGATTTACAGATCGTGCTCCATTTATAACAGCGCGCATCAGTCAGTAGACATATTGTGTTGTGGTGAGTCTGAGCTGAGACACGTTGCATCGCTGCTTGGTAACTAGTAGTATTTTGACGATGTTAATTTTTCTAGTGTATGCTATGTCTTTTATATTGTATTCACACTCTTAATTTGGGATAATTTCCGTGGAGTATTTGTATTAAATAAATAAATAGTCATTTTATTATAAAAACACTCTGTACGTATTTAACAGACACGTTCTTAGGTGAACCAGTCAGATTATTCCCATTAGATCCAAAGTGTCAAGCGATGAGCGTTTAAAAATCGTTTACTAAAAGATAGACGTGCGGATTGTGTGTGATTTTAATGTAATAATGTATCCCTCTTAGACTCAAGAGCCTCGCACTATACATTTTATATTCCCCTTAGCATCAGTTGTAAAGCATACCTAAATATTTGTGCGTGAGCCATGACCTGAGCTGCATTAAAATATGCTCGATATTAGTGAAATTTACAGTGCACGTTATATACCTTCATAAAAGGTGACTGAGTGCTCACTGAACGCATGTTGTTGACCTATTGTACATGTTCTCATTTGTTTAAGTTATAGATTAAGGAGTAATTTCATAAGTATCTGAGTATAAGGCTGGGGTTGGGTATTATTTAATAACTAGCGTATAGGAAAATAAAGTGTAGCAGAGTTTAAATTAGGTTTGTTATTTATACGAGGCTAAGTTATAAATCGAGAAGTAATTATCTGATTTAAATAAAGAGGCTTTATGAAATAATTTGAGACTTAGCTAAGTTTAAATGAGGTCTGTTACTTATACGAGGTTAAGTTAATAGTCATAAATCAAGTCAGACTTGACTTATGTCAGTTTCCATTAGGTGAGTAAAGTTAAGTCTGTTTGAAAGTAACTTGATAATAGTTTGGAAGGTGTTTGCTCACCCAGTAGGACGCCATACTGGTAGAGGCGGGTTTTTGAGCCGAGTTACGTAACCACAACACGGTGGCTTTTAGTGGCATTGGCATATTATGGGAGGGGTACAGCACTATCCATTGCACCTGCCCGTGTAGATGCGTGGATGTTGGTGAAGGGCACATTGTTGGGTTCGCCGTTTGTGTCCATTGCACTTTCTGAGTATTCATGTGCCGGGACCTTTGGTGTAGTTTGTGAGTCGATCTGGCAGCTTGACCGAGACACTGCGGCCAGTTCACCCGTTGGTCTCATTGCACGGTCAGTCCCAGTATAGGACTTGGGGTACTTGGAGAAGGACACAGTGTTGAACTAGTCCATTGTGTCCATTGCAATTCTCGGTATTCATCTCTGGCTGCAGCGAGCACTCTAGGTGAGGCATTGGACTGTGCCTTCTTGCACACCTCGAAGCCGACACGGACCTAGTGTTCGGGTACAGCGCTCAACTAAACACACAGGCTAAACTATTGTTTTACAAACTATTATTTGAGTAACTAATAACTAATGTTTGAATAATTATTGTTTGAGTAATTATTATTTGAGTAATTAACGTGTGAGTAACTACTTGGAGCGCGTAATTGGTAATTGTTTGATGAACTAATAACTGAATGCCCCTCGTATATATATATATATATATATATATATATATATATATATATATATATATATATATATATATATATATATTATATATATATATATATATATATATATATATATATATATATATATATATATATATATATATATATATATATATATATATATATATATATATATATATATATATATATATATGGTAATCCTGTGTTTAAAGTGCCTCTTTAGTAAACATACAATTCGGGCGAAATCGGAACGTGAACTGGACGCGGGACGATGTGCACTGTTGCCAGATGAGTATAAGCAAGGGTCATTTTAAATATAGAAGGCAATCAAGGGGTAAACAAATGTTTTCATAATGTAAATAAATGATAGTATTGCGTCATGTACATAGATCGATATTTGACATATTTTGCGGAAAGCAGTAGGGAAACGGAAATGTAAACAGTTAATTTTCAGCAATTGTGGTCTAGGGGGAAAAACGTGATATAGAAGGAAATCAAGGGGTGAACAAATGTTTTTATAATTTTAATAAATTAAAATATGGCGTCATCTACATAAATCGATATTTGACATATTTTGCGGAAAGCAGTAGGAAAACGGAAATGTAAACAGTTAATTTTCAGCCTCAGGGGGAAAAACGTGTGCCTCTCCTCCCTTTTTTGGTACATCAGTAACATCAACAGAGGTTGTGCCATTGTGATTGAGCAAGGTAATCTGCACGTTCAACCATTTCCAGGGGGCGTAAAGCCGTCGGTCCCGTGCCCATGCGATGTTGGGCACGTTAAAGACCCAAATTCCCCAGACAGTGAGGTGAATGAATGACACTTTAGTAAAGTCAATGAAGCAACTTCCGTTGCGAATTGCCGATGATAAATACAACTGTATATGCTAATAGCAAACGGTAACCAGTATCTTATTTTGAAAAATCGCAATGTAATCGCATGGTAATGAAGCAATTTCTACCGACAAGTGTCGATGATAAACAAAACGGAGAAAATTGCTCAAAATGGGCTTACCTTCGAAGTGTCTGTTTATATTTTACTTTCCAACCTTAAATGAGTAAGAAAAGTCAATTAAGCAATTTCCGTTGCGAATTGCCGATGATAAATACAACTATATGCTAATATCAAACGGTAACCAGTATATTATTTCGAAAAATAGCAATGTAATCGCATGGTAATGAAGCAATTTCTACCGAGAACTGCCGATGATAAACAAAACCGAGAAAATGGCTCAAAATGGGCTTACCTTCGAAGTGTCTGTTTATATTTTACTTTCCAACCTTAAATGAGTAAGAAAAGTCAATTAAGCAATTTCCGTTGCGAATTGCCGATGATAAATACAACTGTATATGCTAATATCAAACGGTAACCAGTATATTATTTCGAAAAATCGCAATGTAATCGCATGGTAATGAAGCAATTTCTACCGAGAACTGCCGATGATAAACAAAACCGAGAAAATGGCTCAAAATGGGCTTACCTTCGAAGTGTCTGTTTATATTTTACTTTCCAACCTTAAATGAGTAAGAAAAGTCAATGAAGCAATTTCCGTTGCGAATTGCCGATGATAAATACAACTTTATATGCTAATATCAAACGGTAACCAGTATATTATTTCGAAAAATCGCAATGTAATCGCATGGTAATGAAGCAATTTCTACCGAGAACTGTCGATGATAAACAAAACCGAGAAAATTGCTCAAAATGGGCTTACCTTCGAAGTGTCTGTTTATATTTTACTTTCCAACCTTAAATGAGTAAGAAAAGTCAATGAAGCAATTTCCGTTGCGAATTGCCGATGATAAATACAACTTTATATGCTAATATCAAACGGTAACCAGTATATTATTTTGAAAAATCGCAATGTAATCGCATGGTAATGAAGCAATTTCCAGCGACAACTGTCGATGATAAACAAAACCGACAAAAGTGTTCAAAATGGGCTTACCTTCGAAGTGTCTGTTTATATTTTACTTTCCAATCTTAAATGAGTAAGAAAAGTCAATGAAGCAATTTCCGTTGCGAATTGCCGATGATAAATACAACTGTATATGCTAATATCAAACGGTAACCAGTAATTTTGGTGTGTAGTGTACCTTTTCAATCGCAAACCTATCTACCACATTTGGTTGTCATACCTTTTTTAATTTTTGACATAAAAATGTTTTCCTAATGAAAAGTTACAATTTTTTTGGAAAACCTCGTCCGATTATCCTGACTAACGACCTTATCCAAGCCATATAGAAAAGGATGGTACATGCCACACTTTTTCAAAATCGGCACAATAATTTTTTTGTTCTCGGTGTGATTCATACATACATACGTATATATATATATATATATATATATATATATATATATATATATATATATATATATATATATATATAACGGAAACTGTCCCCGGATATGGGTTCTTGGGGCCATAGTTCGCGCTTATTTGCAAATTTTTTTCATAAATCAAAAGTCGGGGTCTCTCCATTAGTCAATTTAAGGTTAGAAAGTAAAATATAAACAGACACTTCGAAGGTAAGCCCATTTTGAGCAATTTTCTCCGTTTTGTTTATCATCGACACTTGTCGGTAGAAATTGCTTCATTACCATGCGATTACATTGCGATTTTTCAAAATAATATACTGGTTACCGTTTGCTATTAGCATATACAGTTGTATTTATCATCGGCAATTCGCAACGGAAATTGCTTCATTGACTTTACTAAAGTGTCATTCATTCACCTCACTGTCCGGGGAATTTGGGTCTTTAACGTGCCCAACATCGCATGGGCACGGGACCGACGGCTTTACGCCCCCAGGGAATGGTGGAACGTGCAGATTACCTTGCTCAATCACAATGGCACAACCTCTGTTGATGTTACTGATGTACCAAAAAAGAGAGGAGAGGCACACGTTTTTCCCCCTGAGGCTGAAAATTAACTGTTTACATTTCCGTTTTCCTACTGCTTTCCGCAAAATATGTCAAATATCGATTTATGTAGATGACGCCATATTTTAATTTATTAAAATTATAAAAACATTTGTTCACCGTTCACCCCTTGATTTCCTTCTATGTCACGTTTTTCCCCCTATACCACAATTGCTGAAAATTAACTGTTTACATTTCCGTTTTCCTACTGCTTTCCGCAAAATATGTCAAATATCCATCTATGTACATAACGCAATACTATCATTTATTTACATTATGAAAACATTTGTTCACCCCTTGATTGCCTTCTATATTTAAAATGACCCTTGCTTATACTCATCTGGCAACAGTGCACATCGTCCCGCGTCCAGTTCACGTTCCGATTTCGCCCGAATTGTATGTTTACTAAAGAGGCACTTTAAACACAGGATTACCATATATATATATATATATATATATATATATATATATATATATATATATATATATATATATATATATATATATATATATATATATATATATATATATACATTTGTGCTTTAGCTGAACGATGGTGTGTTCAGGTACATTTTTACATTTTTAATTAAAGGTTAGTGATGTTGTTACTGGACACATTTGGCACCCGCTCGCCCGACTCATTACGCCCATTAAGACTTCGTCATCATTCTGACAAGTAATAAACCTGTTGCCTTTTGCATGATTACTCTTAAGTAGATAACACAACTGCTTAGTAATATATCGACTGGTGATTGATTGTTGAGCTATGTAATTATATTATATGACCGTTAGTCGATTGTTAGTATTATAATAGGTTACCTCTACTGTTTAGTAAGAGGGGTGTAACCTTGTGCCATCGAAGGGTTGCGTTTAATATAGATTTATAATTTATTTAAAAAAAAGACAGAAAAAACCCATCCCAGGTAATGTTCCTGGTCCACTTAACGATTTTTTTGACACTAGTCGACTATGGAGCATTCTGAGCTCAATGGAGCTGGATTTTTGCAGTCTTTCCACGCTGGCTTTTGTCGGTGTCGAAGTATACAATCCGTAGGTGGCGACTAGTAGCATGCAATGTATATACTTTTTAGCTCCCTTGGTATTAAGAATTAGACTCCATGTATTAAATCCTAATGTCTTTAAGATAAAAAATAGTTGGTGTAAATCTGTGGACTAAATGCTCAAAGGTAAATCAAGACCATTCACATATTAATTAATAAAGAATTAATTCGTTGATTAATATCGATTGATAATTTAACTCAATATAATTTGGCTTGAGAAGGAAAGATTGTTGTTTCATAAGATGTGACAAACTCATTTTAAGAAAACAATTCGATAGATGATGTTTTTATTTTGATTTACAATTCTCTCATTACTGTTCACATTTCTGCAAACAAGATTCTGTAAAGTCGGAAAATATTTTCATTCCTACAATGATTTGTATGTCTCACTTCTTTATTATTCGATTTGCAAATAGGATGTCGTTTAGCATTCTGATATAACAAGAAACGTGTTTTGTTGATTCTCTTACTTATGTATTCAGATTGAACGTCCTGTGTATTTTGTTTTTCTGGTATTGAAACCCATAGTAATAAAATCCAAGCTTATAATGTAATATTTTATGGTCTTTTGTTCATAAGACAAACAGTTTGTTTGTAAATTTATATTTTAAAAGTCGTCAACAGTCACTATTCTGTTCTATGAAACACACATACGAATTGATAGATTGTGTTATTTAACATGCAGTTGACATATTATTAATAATATTGTTCATTACATTGAAAATATTATACAGTGGATAAGTATAATGAAGTTTAACACTTATGGCTGAAGGGTGACAATAAAATTTGGAATTTAATTCATAAATAAGTGTAAGGAATGTATTTTCTCACCCTGCTCATAAGGATATTTTATTATGAAAATTCTCTGTAGGTATTAAATAGACACAGCAATATGTGAACAAGTTTCACGTTAAGTTTTATGCGGTTCCTTTAAAACTAAAGTGTTAGTTGAGCCAGACGCGCTTAAAAATTGTTTACGGAACGAAACACATGCTGTGGGGTTGCAATGTAGTTCAGATAGCGTCTTAATACTATATCTGTTAGATTCAAGGGCCTCACAATATTCACACCGTCTTTATCTGTAAACTTGAGTACTAGTTTGAAGTTAAGCATACCTCCACATTTGTATGTGAACCATGACCCGAGCTGCATTAAAATATGCTCGATGTTAGTGAAGTTTACAGTGCACGTTATATATACATTTATTCAGGTGAGCTATTGCTCATTGAACATGACTTGTTGTTTGTTTATTGTACCTGTTCTTATTTTTTTAAGTTATACATTGAGAAATAATTTCAATAAGCATTTGATTGGGGATGGCTTTAGGAAAATCATTTATTAACTAATTTATATGAAAATAAATTGTAGCTAGAGTTCAAAGACAGTTTATTATTTATACGAGGCTAAGTTATAAATTTAGAAGTAATTATCATATTCAAATAAAGGATCTTTATGAAATAATTTGTGAAAAATAGCTAAGTTAAAATCAGTTTATTATTTATACGAGGTTAAGTTTTAAATTGAGAAGTAATTATCATATTCAAATAAAGGAGCTTTAGGAAATAATTTGAGAAATAGCTAAGCTAGATTACATTTATTATTTATACGAGGGTAAGTTATAAATTGAAAAGTAATTATCGTATTCGAATAAAGGGGCTTTATGAAATAATTTAGGTATTACCCAAGTTTACATGAGGGCTGTTACTTATACGAGGTTAAGTCAATATTCATAAATTAAGTAAGAGTTGAATTATGTCAGTTTGTTTATAGTAAATAAAGTAGAGTCTGTTTGAAAGTGAATTGATGATAGTTTGGAAGGTGTGAGGGACACCTTCGCTGTTTGCTCACCCAGTAGGGCGTCATACTGGTAGAGGCGTTTGGGTTTAGACCCAGGTTACGTAACCACAACACGGTGGATTTTTGTGGCATCGTCACAGTATGGTGGGGGTACAGCAGTATCCATTGCACCCGCCCGTGGCGATGCGGTGAATATTGGAGAAGGGCACATTGCTGTGTTCGCCCTTTGTGTCCATTGCACTTTCTCAGTATTCATGTGTGTGAACCGTTGTTGTATTTGTCGATCTGGTAGCTTGTCCGAGACACTGTGGCCAGTTCACCCGTTGGTCTCATTGAACGGTCAGTCCCAGTGGGGGAGTTGAGGTACTCGGAGAAGGGCACAGTGTTGAGCTAGTCCATTGTGTCCATTGCACGTCTCGGTATTCAACTCTGTCAATACGAGCACTCTAGGTGAGGTATTGAACTGTGCCTCATTGCACACCTGGAAGCCGGCACGGACCTAGTGTTCGGGTACAGCACCCAACAAAACACACAGGCTAAACTATTGTTTTAGAAACTATTATTTGAGTAACTAATGTTTGAATAATTGTTGTTTGAGTAATTATTATTTGAGTAACTATCGTGTGGGTAACTATTTGAGTAATTATTGTCTGAGTAATTATTGTTTGAGAAACTAATGGTTGAGCATTTTGAGACATTGTTGAGAAGCAGTTCTGAGGCACTGATGTGCGCTGTTGAGAGAGTATAATGTGGCTCAGTGAAGCCCTGAGTATGAACTGCTAGTAATGTTGGAGTTGCTCAGTGGAGCGTTATGTCGAAACTGCTCTTAATGTTAGTTTGCCCAGTGGAGCTTTAAGTATAAATAGTTATTGATGTCGAGTCGCTCAGTGGAGCGTGTAATTGGTAACTGTTTGATGAGCTAATAATTAAATGCCCCTCGTATATATGTTAGGTTGTGCTTTAGATGAACAATGGTGTGTTCAGGTATATTTTTAATTACAGGTTAGTGATGTTGTTACTGGACACATTTGGCACCCGCTCGCCCGACTCATTACACCCGTACATTAAGGCTTCGCCATCATTCTGACAAGTAATAAACCTTTTGCCTTTTGCATGATTACTCTTAAGTAGATAACACAACTGCTAAGTAATATATCGACTGGTGATTGATTGTTGAGCTATGTAATTATATTATGTGACCGTTAGTCGATTGTTATTATTATAATAGGTTACTTCTATTGTTTACTAAGAGGGTTGTAACCTTGTGTCATCCAAGGGTTGCGTTCGATATTATTCAATATATATAGTTACTAAAAAAAACGTCACCCTTACAGAAGTTTTTTTTTTTCAAGAAGAACGAAGTTGCCAATTCAAAATTTAAAATTGACCTGTCCGAGTGTTTTTCTTAAAACAATTTAATAACGCATTTATGAATTATATGCCAAACTTTATCATAGTATACAGGGTGATTCATAAGTGGTGACCAAAAATGAAACCCCATGTTCTTTGAACAATTTTAGAGAGGGTATGTCCTATAAAAAAAATTTCTATATGCTTCATTAAAAAGATACAGGGTGTTGAAGTTGAATTTCAAAAAATAAAAATTCCCAATTTTTTAAAAAGCAGCACATATATTTTGCTGAAACTTCGCATGTGTAGGCTGATATGTAAGGCGCGTATTCTACCATAACAATTGAATCGGCTAATCCAGCAGTGGCGCGCGTACCCACATGTCATTGGTTATCCCTCAAGAAAAAAAAACGGGTAAGCGAATGATATATTTTTTTATTTTTCATTTTTTGAATCTTACTTTAATTCGTGAACAAAATAACTCTCTTGATAATTTTCTGTACGACGCTTATTTTACGAGTAAGCAGTGAATCAGGTAAGTGTTTTAGAGCACAGTTCATGATTTTTAACGAGTCGTTGTTTGGTAGAAAATCGCAATGATACACTTTTATCAGGCTTATAGTATTTTATTTATTACAATAAATGTTCAAAAATGCCTCCATTGGCCTGAATACACGCACGACATCTTTTTAGTATGGAAAATTTTAAGTCTTGATAATTTTTTGTTGTCATTAAGTGTCACTTGACGTTTAGGTTAACAAGTTATTATTTTGAATAAGTGTAAGTGGTAAACTTTATAAAATTGCAAAATTTTCCACTCTTTTACTTCTTATAATGGAGTACACCTCAGAAGAGTATGCAGATATAATTTTTATCTACGGATATGCTGATGGAAATGCTCTAGCTGCTTGTCGGGAATATCAACGTAGGTTTCCCACTCGCCGTCAACCTACACCATGGGTTTTTTCTCGATCGTTTTCAAGACTTCGGCAGTGCGGTATTGGACAACGTCCTGACGCTAGAGCTAATGGTAGAAGACAACATCAACTTGAAGACGAAGAGAGAGTGGTGGATGCAGTGATGGATCAACCATCTACAAGTACTCGGAGGATTGCCACGCAGTTACAATATTCTCAAAGCTTTGTTTGGAGAACTTTACATCGAGAAGCCTTACATCCATATCATCGACAGAATGTTCATTGCCTTCTACCTCGAGATAATGTGCATTGACGAGTCTTTTGTGAATGGATGTTGGAAATGAACAATCAAAATATCTTATTCCCTAATCTAATCTTCTGGTCTGACGAATCAACATTTACAAGAAATGGTATTTATAATTCTCATAATGAGCATGTCTGGTCATTGGAAAATCCACATGCAACAAGGACTCGCACATTTCAACATTGATTTTCCATTAATTTATGGTGTGGTATTTTTAACGGCTCACTGTTCATGGAAGTCCTTCCACAACGTTTAAATGGATCTTCGTACTTAGCGCTCCTAGAAAACCGTGTAGAAAACATTCTAGATGACATTCCACTAGCAACAAGATGTATAATGTGGTACCAGCATGACGGTGCATCAGCGCATCATAGTCGAAACGTTGTTACATGGCTACATGAACATTATAATGAAAGATGGATTGGCAGAACTGGACCAATACATTGGCCTGCAAGATCACCGGACTTAAACCCACTTGACTTCTATCTTTGGGGTGATTTTAAGCGACTGGTCTACAGTGAACAAATAAATACACCAGAGCAGCTACAACAACTGATAAATAATGCTTTTCGTCATATTCAAGCAACAATGAATCCTCAAGACATTAAATTTTTCATATTAAAAAGATGTCGTGCGTGTATTCAGGCCAATGGAGGCATTTTTGAACATTTATTGTAATAAATAAATTACTATAAGCCTGATAAAAGTGTATTATTGCGATTTTCTACCAAACAACGACTCGTTAAAAATCATGAACTGTGCTCTAAAACACTTACCTGATTCATTGCTTACTCGTAAAATAAGCGTCGTACAGAAAATTATCAAGAAAGTTATTTTGTTCACGAATGAAAGTAAGATTCAAAAAATGAAAAATAAAAAAATATATCATTGGCTTACCCGTTTTTTTCTTGAGGGATAACCAATGACATGTGGGTACGCGCGCCACTGCTGGATTAGTCGATTCAATTGTTATGGTAGAATACGCGCCTTACATAGCAGCCTACACATGCGAAGTTTCAGCAAAATATATGTGCTACTTTTTAAAAAATTGGGAAATTTTATTTTTCGAAATTCAACTTCAACACCCTGTATCTTTATAATGAAGCATTATAGGAAACAAATTTATAGGACATACCCTCTCTAAAATTGTTCAAAGAAGATGGGGTTTCATTTTTGGTCACCACTTATGAATCAACCTGTATATAGGCAAATTACAAGTTTTTGGGATTATTCTTTAAATGCGCTTGAAAAAATGCACTCTGGCACTCAATTAGTATGTACGTAATGTCATAATAAGTTTAATTTTAAGTCCATAAATTATGGTCTAACCAAATGAGCTAAGTAATTACAAGACGTTGGAGAACATCCAACCAATAACATATGTCAGCCTAGAGATTCCACACTCTCACGAAACTCTTCTCATATTCAAATCTGCACTTGATCTCAAGTTGCAGGCGTAATAGCGTATTAATACTTTATACATCCTGAGGGACGTGGATTATAATAACTGTTAGAAACTTTTGAACATTACTTGCAGATTCGTGTTCTAACTTCTATAATTTGTCTAACTTTTTTCAGCGAACGTTCTGCATAAAGTATTGCAGTGTTCTGAAACTAGATACTAAAGTTATTTAGAAGTCCAAAACTTATTTCATAGTTTTTTTTAGAATCGCTTTGCAAGTTTAGGTCTCTATTGTTATGATTAGATCATCATAAAGTTACAAAGAAAAAAGAAAGCTTGGAGCTAAGAGGTTCTCAATTTTATGTGGCGTCTTTGAGCCCTAAGATAAGAGACACAGGGTATACTGTTAATGTTAGTAGTGAAGTATGTTTTTCTTCTTATTGTGTGCTATTTAATAATACGACGGCTTGTCAACTTTGACATGCCCGTTCTGATCTGGGTTCGCTTCTCAGGCAGAAAAAACAAATTTGTTCTCTTTGAGAACAAATCAGAAATACTTCTGAGGTAAAACAGACAAGGCTATACTCCAGACTGAATTTATTAGCAAAAGCTCTACACGTTTCGGCTCATATCACAAGACATCTTCAGGGGCTTCCTGAAATATTACAAAACGTGGTTGTGTAAGAAACAACGTTTCTGGTAGGTCGGCAAGTATCCCATGACACAAGCAGTTACACAATTCTAAACAGTCTTACAAGCAAAGTCTACAAAGAAACTACAGTTAAAACTAACATACTCTATAACAGTTACATTAATAAAATCAAAGCTAAAAAGCTGAGAAGCCAAAAACTAAGAAGTTAAAAGTTAAAACATCTAAATGTCCAAAGTTTGCTCAAAGCACCTCCATGCAGTAAAAACAGCAATGCAAAAGTAGCAAAAAACGGGTCATAGCCCGTGTAAGTTAAGCTTAAAGTGCACTGACACACTACAATATAAGGTCTTTAAACAGATAGGTAGAGAAGCCGCCGAGGCAGGCTGCACAATCAGAGCAGAACTTTCAGAGAAAAACACCGAGTTCAACCTACGCATAAAGAATAAAACCAAAATGGCTAAACATACTTACGTTCTGTTTTTTATAGCAGGAACTGAACTTTATAAGAAATCTATCATAGTTGCTGTTTTCATCGACTGTCGTCTTTGTTTCCTTGCACTATATGGACGAAGGCAGAATTAGAAGCATCTAAACCTCAAATCACAGCAATGGACACACGGCAATACAAATAAAAATTTCGCCATTAAAATGGAGGACAGTTAAAAGCCGAAAATCAGAAGTGGACGTGGAGGGGGAGACGAATGAACTATGATTTTTAACTAAAAATGACAAGTGACAGACGAGTGACGTTGACACTTGTCGGACCGTACCCAGAAGCACAGAACAAGAAACATTTCCGGACTCCTTGACTCCACAGAATACTTTGATTCTCATTGTAGGTGGCACTAATTCAGGATATTTCTGTAGATTGGTGGAAAGTTTATATCACTGGTATTGAAAGCATTTAGCATAGTGTTGTTGGAATTGTAGGTGTATCTGTAGATTTCCATCTGCTCAAGGACGAACTGTCCAGTTCCAAAAGTGGATGGGTGAAGGATTTTAACATTATTTTCTTTTTCAAACGCATGACCAGTCTCTGAGGTGGCAACCAAAAGCTGAAGTGACGATATCAGCATTGTTTCGGCTTCTGAAATGTTCGGAAATTATGGTGTTGAGTGCTCTCCCAGTTCTCCCAATATAGACAGTGTTGCAATCAGGATCTCCACAGCTAAGGCAATAAACTCCTGACCTCTACAGTAGGGGGATGTCGTCTTTATTGTGAACTAACATTTTGTTCAGGGTGTTTTTCGACTTGTAAGCGAATTTTACGTTGTCTCTCTTCAAGACTCTTGAGATGGTACTAGTAATGGGTCCACAATATGTCAACGGAAAGTAGCAAACGTTGTCAGTTTGAGACGCTGGGATGACAACTTTCTTCTCTTAGAACTTGGCGACTTTTTATCCTAATCAGTTTATCAACAATGCTGATAGGATAATCGTTGTTAGTGGCTAGTTGCTTGATAATATTTAACTCATTATCAAACTTTATTTGTGACATAGGAATTCTAAACAGCCTGTCTATCAAAAACCTCAAGGACGCAAGTTTATGAGAGATGTGGTGGCATGATCTGAATGGAATTAAATGTTCAGTTTGGGTTGGTTAAAACCCATACCTATACCAATACCTATAAGTATTCAGATTATATATATATATATATATATATATATATATATATATATATATATATATATATATATATATATATATATATAGAGAGAGAGAGAGTATATAGGCTGTTGTTATTAAGTTTTTTATTAGCATTCATTAAAGTATTGTTGATTCACAAGCAAGGCGTTGAAAACTTGAATACAGTTGTTTATAATCTCCTCAGTTTTACAGACACATCTCCTAGTTCCTTAAACACATTTAAAACAATGAAGAAATTTGAAATTTGTGAAGTGTAAAATAAAAAAAAAAAGATTTAGGTGGCAAAATTATTATTGAATATCATATTGTTTTAAATCAGAAATAGGCCAGTGCCGAAGCCTTTGAAAATAGTAAAAAGTGAAAAAAATTTAGAACAGAAGGACACCCATTGAAAAAGGAAGAAAATAAAATAAAAATACGAGGAAAAATAAATTACGGGCGATTTGAGGTCGGGAAGTAGAAGAGGGTGGACTTTTAAGGGTGGAAAACGGTTTATCACGATTTCCGACAAAACTACAATTCCTATCGAAAAACGTTAAATGGCAAAGTTGTAGGTAATAAAAAGATCTACAACTTTTGTATTTACGCTTTTTTCGCATAACCTCAAAATGTATGCGAAAAATTAAAATACCCGACTTTTTAGTTTTCTTATTTTTCTCTCCCACAATTTTTTTTTCACGTAATTACATGTAAGCTTACCTTATCAAATCCCAAACACTCTGTAATTTTTTCGATTCAAAATATTTATTTTTTCCCCTTATTTTGATTTAATATCGAAAAAATAACCTCATTTTCAATCGAAAATTCTCACGTCAAAAAAGCTGCTTCTTAAAAAAAGTCGATGTGCTTTTTGTTCGTTGAAACCTCTACTTTCTGATGGTGTAAAAAATATACATTACTGTGGAAAATTTTCTCAGAAAATGCAAAAAAACAAAAAATCTCGATTTCGAATTTTTTTAATCATTGTTTAAAATTTGCGCTATTTATTGAAATCTACACTCTAATTACTCGAAAAATGTAAAATTACATGTTACATTGATAAACTAAGAAATTTCAAATCTCTCTCTCTCTCTCTCTCTCTCTCTATATATATATATATATATATATATATATATATATATATATATATATATATATATATATATATATATATATATATATATATATATATACCTATAATTAACAACCAGATAAGTTAATAAACTTAATAGTTTATGAGATATCTACAGTATTTTGAGAAAGCTGTAGGGAATTTTTTAAATTATATGCGTAGGTGCCTATTTATTGCCATTCTAAGAAAACTTCTATACATGAATGGCCTACGGGAAATTTTAGCCCATCGGAAGGTATGTCATAGAGAAGTGAGGAAGGGGCTGGGAGGGTCTGGGTTTTACTACCTACTTTCCTGAGATCAATTGGCAAGAATAAAATCTTATTTTATATTGGAAATCTCCCACCAACTGAAGGCGCAGCAGAACAACATTGTTACAAGGCATATTATCAGCTTCAAACTTGGCTGGGTAACAAACATGGTTTGAAATGCACAAATTTATGTTTAAATTGTCATGGTTCTGAAAAATGCTCCAATGTTGAAGTTAAACCTACGAGGAAGTAAATGATTTAGATGAAATTGTGGATGCAGGCTGGAAAAAATATTGGAGACGAAGACGATGATGGTCTTGACGATTTTGAAGATTCACTAGAATCGGAAGGATTTGTCAAATCTAACCATGAAGAAATGCTATCAAAGAGGCAAAGAGTAATAGATAAGTGATTAGAATTCCAGATAAGGTGATAAATGTGTTTCAAAATATTATAATGAATAACTTCATAAGCATTTAAACTGAATCGTACAATTTTAAGCATAAATGTTTTCAGTTGAAATGCCTAATAAATATATTTATATATTATAAGATTTTCTATTCCATAAATGTAACTAGAACCTAATAAATCAACTTTTGTATCGAAAAAAATTGCAGTAGTCACATTTTTTTTCGCATGTTTTTTTCAAACTCTATGTTTCATCGATTTGCAATTTCTTAGTTTATCAATGTAACATGGAATCTTACATTTTTCTAGTAATTAAAGTGTAAATTTCAATAAATAGCGCAAAATTTTAAACATTTAAAAAAAAATCGAAATCGAGATTTTTCGTTTTTTTGCATTTGCTGAGAAAATGTTCCAAAGTAATGTAAATTTTTTTGACACTAGCAGGAAGTAGAGGTCCCAGCGAACAAAAGGCGCACCGACTTTTTTTAAAAAGCAGGTATTTTGATGTGAGAATTTTCGATTGAAAATGAGGTTATTTTTTTGATATAAAATCAAAATAAGCGGAAAAAATAAATATTTTGAATCTAAAAAAATTTCAGCGTGTTTGGGACTTAACAAGGTATTTCACCCAATTAAAAAAAAAAAATTGTGGAAGAGAAAAATAAAAAACCAAAAAGTCGGTTATTTTGAGTTTTTGCAGACATTTTGAGGTTATGTGAAAAAAGTGTAAATATAAAAGTTGTAGATCTTTTTATTGCCTACAACTTTGAAATTTAACTGTTTTCGATAGGAATTGTAGTTTTGCCGGAAATCGTGATAAACCGTTTTCCATCCTTAAAAGTCCACCCCCTTCCACTTCCCGACCTCAAATCGGCCGTAATTTATTTTTCCTCTTATTTTTGTTTTATTTTCTTCCTTTTTCAATTGATGTTATCCTGTTCTAAATTTTTTTGGTCTCGAAAGTTATCCGCCCTGGCTTAAAATCAGTAACAGGTAAATACGCCTAGATTTTAATTCATGTAAGAATGTAGTTCCTAATCACGGCATTCTAATAAATTTCCGATATTGCGCAGACTTTATTAGATGAAGCAAAAATAAATTTACTTCGACGCAAATGCATGCTGTATAAAATCTTATTTGGGCTTCTCGAGCTAATCTATATGTAGAGCAGGCAGTGCAATTGAACATTTCACTGGTCCAATAAAACGTTAACAGTAATGACAGTTGTTACTTGATGACTTTGGCGAG
Source organism: Tillus elongatus (assembly GCA_964006375.1). Taxonomy (NCBI): domain Eukaryota; kingdom Metazoa; phylum Arthropoda; class Insecta; order Coleoptera; family Cleridae; genus Tillus; species Tillus elongatus. The sequence continues at coordinate 19,015,644 of OZ023265.1, read as the reverse complement.
GTCTCCGCTGAACGCTGCAGAGGAAAAGACGTGTAATTTTCAGTGCAGCTTTGATTACGGTACACAGATGATCGAACAGTCAGGTACAATCGTAAAACTTCCACATCCCTTGCCGATAGAGGGCACTGCGAGCTGAAATAATGGCAACGTGTCGCTTCTGGGTTACCCTGCTTGCACATCTGAGCAAGGACGGTAGTAAACATAAAATTTTATAATGCCATTTTAATTATTCATCACACCTTCAGGGAGTGAGGACGTGACTACTTTCAGTTACGGTCGTTTTCGTTTTCCGCTGTGCGATTCTTTAATGATAGGTGTTCATTATTTTCCTTAATTTTACTGCTGGGATAAAAAAAAGTAAACATACTTACACATGCAGATTTCATTCCAAAGCTCAACGTTTTCTAGAGTATTTTCATTATTATTAAAAATATTTAGTTCATAGCGTTTGCTTGTGATGACAAGGATACAGGAAATTACATTCAGCACTCTACAACATTTTTATCAGCAGAACATACGAGTACAAAAAAGGGTATATAATGAGCTGAAGCCTGAGCTTTAAAGCAGTTAAAAGAAAAATTTAGTTGCAGTTCAGAGGGCTGATTAAACGCACCTTATTTGTGTCTCTAATGATGCTAACGTTGCTAACCACACGATCGCCATGTCTAAAAAATGTGTTGTGGTGAATTGGGTTCTCCAAAGACAATACTTATTAGTGATAATCACAGGGTCCACTCTTCATTAAGACAGTTTATGGTAGAAGACGTGTGTTCTTAGGTAAAGTGGATTTTAAAATAAAATGTATATATATTCACAAATGACTTTTACAATGACTACGTTATTCTGTCCATTAATGTTAAAAAGAACTACCAGCACTTATGGAGCAGGGTTTTTTTATTTTTTTATTTCAACAACACACCACGAGGGCTTACAGCCTAAATACTATCGTACCGTGGGTGTCAGGATGAGAGAAGCAAACAGACGCCCATGGAAATGAGTTAAAGTAATCCCGCATTTCATCCCAGTTCGCGGAGTTGTAGTGCCAAACGATACGTGGGTGTGATGACTCTGTGACCTCGGGTTGCATTGCGCATTGACCTGACCTGACCATGCCTTGGTCTGAGCGACCAAGGGGGGTGGTGACAGATATTTTATAACATTCAGGTTTTGTAGGAAGAAGGAGAGCCAAGGGATTTGAGCTGCGTGTTGGGATGCGAGGAAAGTAAGTAGGTTACTGAACCATATTGGCTAAACAATTGTTGACTGCAAAGGCCTCCGCTGCTCTCCCTTGTGGATGGGTTTTTAAAGATCCTAGCCATTCCTTATTATGGACATTGAAGTCACCAAGAATAGTGACCTCGGTGGCATGATATTCAGAAATCAGATGTGCGGTTTTTTCAGAAAGGTGGTCGAAGAGCTGGACAAAGTTGTTGTCAGAAGGTGACCAGTAAATGCAACAGATGAATTTAGTTGCAGCCCTGAGAGATAGTTTCATCCATAGTATGTCTTTTCTTCCAGCTTCTAAATTGGGGAGTCTGGTGCAGGGTAGATTGCTACGGACATATGCGCACATGCCTAAATGCAATCTAAAGGAAATTAAGGTTTTAGTGGCTGTTTTGGCACTGATTTGGGTTTCGGTGAGGAAGAGGAGTTGGGGCCTATTAGCCTAGAGGAAATGGTGGACGGAGTTCAGGTTAGAATTTAGGCCACATACATTCTAGGATATGTTAATACTTGATGCTGGCGCCCCCTGTACACCCCTCTCCCGGAGATCCGAATGGAGGGGTATTTTACCTCCGGAATCTTTTGTACAGGGAGGAGCCATCATCATTTTTGCTTATAAGGGAAACCGACTCATACACCAGAACCGAAAAAGTCCGCTGGGACTTCACCGGCTTCACCCCTTGATGTAAGGGGTGGTAGCTCCTCGGGCGTGAAAAAATCCTTTACTATCACATAACGAAAAAAGTCCACTACCACCTGCTTGACTCCGATTAGTCGCCTCGTACGACAGGTAGGAGTTACCAAGGGCATATTCTTTTAGTTAGTCCCCGAAACCAAAGGGGATGAAGAATATTAATGCAGACGAAGGATATTAATGCAGACAAGAATAAAATATAGAAGAATAGCACAAACATGCACAATACAAAATAATTTAAAATAACGCTGGTGACGAGACCTGCTGTTTATTTGCTATCGATACACTCGCTGACAGTCTTCAGGTAATGAGCTCCCAGGTTAGCTAATTAAGCGTCAGCTACGGCGATGCAAACTCCTAGTTTTCGTCCCATCTGGGCGACGAAGGTGACTCCGACGCCGATGATCTCCTTGATTTGACTTGAGATACAGACAACTGCCAAACCTAATCTGACAGCAAATTTTCCACAGTAGACAACTGATGTCCAGCCTGATCCACACTTCTTAAATTCTTTGTATAGCTGCTTGAAGTAACCCCATGTGACAGTGACTTGGTTGATGGCATTTGCAACTGCGGCTTTAGTACTGTCGACCAACTCACGTAAGCAATTGACCATATCTGCTCTTTTTTGTTGAGCAAGGCTCTGGATTTTGCTTTGAGAACCTTAACCTACGTGCGTTGTCTTCATCAGAGACTTGGTTTCAGTGTCCAACCTACCATCTTTGTTTAAGTCTGCATACTTCTCTAGGAAGCTTAAATGTTATTTCAACTTTCGTGTACCAGCCATGGGACTCTTAGTGATGGCGTCAATACCGTTGAGCAGTTCAATGTATAAGTCTCATTTTTTCAACATTTCATTCATTTTTCCAAGTTCAACCTCGAGTTCATCGGTGTATTTTGATTTCGTCATAGTTAAGGTCATCTTTGGTGACCTGGATTTGGTACTGCACAGTAGTTACAGCTATGAAAGGGAAGATTAAGAATTTTCCAAAGATTTTGACTGGAGAAGATATTCAAATATTTTATAAAATTTTTGAAAACCTAAACAAACTTTCAGAGCTAAATCTAAAAGTTTAGGTATACGCAAATAAATTAACGAATGGATTTCTGAGGAGCAATGTCTATAGAAAACCGACTGAAGAGGGAGAGATGCTTTTCTTTTGTAACCGAAAAAAGGAAATACTCCTGGAACTAGAAATTGAAGCCACTAATTATTATTATTATTTAGTTAACCTTTATATACACACTCATATTTTAAATTAACATAAATAAGTTGATTATTATAAAATGTTTGTGTAGACAGTAATATTTAAAAAGAACGTTAAATATGCAAGCAATTTAACAAAGTGAATTATTGATTGATTAATTACGCATGTTAATTAAATGAATGTTTTCACATAATTAATTACTGCGTCGAGTTGTTAGCTAAATTCAGTTATTAACTTAATAAGGGCTATTTACAAAATATACATCAAATTGTTTAATATAATTGATTAGCAGTTAATTGCATCTTGTTGTAAATCACTCAAAAGCGATAAATGAGTAACTAAATTATACAAACAGCACGTTTGCAAGCAATATACAAGGGAAGATCATTAAAAAACCTGGACGCAGCAAGTGCGTTATGGTAGTGAATTTTCATAGAAATGATCTGTCACAATATATTTTATTATAACTTTTTTTCTTGTAACATAGAAATCTAAATGTTGGTGTGTGGTTTACCTTCTATATCGCGAACATATCTACTAAATTTGGTTATAATAGCATTTTTCGAATGAAAACTCAAAATTTTTCCAGAAAACCTCGTCCGATTTTCCTAACTAACGAACTTATCTAAGCCATTTACAAAAGGAAGGCACATGCCAAATTTTATCAAAATCGACCCATTATTTTTTGAGTTATCGGTGTAATATATATATATATATATATATATATATATATATATATATATATATATATATATATATATATATATATATATATATATATATATATATATACATTATTACGGTATCAATATTTATAGTTTTTTTATAATTTATTAAGGTATTTTGTTTCGCAGAGGTGGTTCTGGCACTAGGAAAACTTCTCAATGAAGTTGACAAAAAATATAAATTAAATAATTTATTTCTTAAAACAAAAGGATTGATCAACTTATCAAGAACTGGACAAATGAAATGAAACCAAAATGTTCAAAATACTGAGTATAATTAAGGCTAAATGAATTATTAATACAATAAAAGAAATGAAAATGAGAACACAAAGCTGTCTAAAACGATACACTATTCTACTAATCTCTCTAGCTAAATTGTACTTGTGAATTTATTTTAATTTAAAAAGGAATGTTTTTGTTTCTGTAGTATTCTTGTTTTGTGTATAATTACCACATTAACTGCTTATAATATTTGAAAGAAACAATACAAATTCTTATGAATGTCTCACAATTTTTCCTTGACAATATTGATAACTTCGAACACTTTTTTTAAATCTAATTCTTCGGCCTTAATACTTCTATCTATAATCAATCTCTTTGCCTGATTCGTTAATGTCTCCCAGTTCCCTGTACACCTTGTGTTGATCTTGATGTTATGTCTGTGATGATGTAAAAGACTCACTTATGTATTTTTTAGTGATGTTCTCCAATTTTTCTCGCTTTCTAAATTCGGTGTTTCTGCTTTCTGACGATGTGATGTATGTATAATAATATATGCTTTTTTTGGCTGATATTTTACTTCAAAACAATCTTCTAACTTCCTTTTCCTACTGACAACTTGTCATTCTCCCTCACTTGATTTATTTTTTCCTACTACTAAGTCTTATTGCTATGGATACATAGTTGGTTAAAACGTTACAATTTTGCTTTCATTTCGTATGATAAATATGGGAATTGCCAATTGAAAACTATATTGAACCTTTTTTATAAAACTAATTTTTTCCAAATCTAAAGGCTCGCAAATTTACCTATGGATTCATATTGTATAATTTTCAAAATGATTCCATTTGTGTGTATATAAAATTTATATTATTGTTACTTGTCGTCTAGCAACAGACTCTACCTTAACAAATTTATTTAACCAGGTATAATTCCCCTTACATCCACCAAAATTCTTTTTTATATTATTTGTTTGTTTTTACTATCTTGAGAATGAATTACCGACGAACATTTTTCAAAAACTATGATATCATAGCAATACATATAAACATAACAATTGAAACTGACCCCGGATATAGGTTCTAGGGGTCCTAGTTCACGCTAATTTGCAAAAAATTTTTCAAAATTCAAAAGTCAGGATCTCCCCATTAGTGAATTTTTTCTACGAAAATTCACTAAAAGTATCAGTAAAATGACCTAGGCAGACGCTCAATTAAATCGAAAACGGTGCAAGACAGTGACGATCATGAAGTATACTCTTTTTGTGTACAAAAATGGTTTAATCAGAATTTGATACCAAAGATGAGATTCACTAAAGTATAAAAAAGTTCTGTCATTTTTAACACGCTCAGTCCACCTCAGCTGGTGCCCTCTATGAAGTATAACCAAACTGTGAACAGATTTCAATTCCTCGACCCAAAAAACCCAAACCCCCAATTTTTATATGGATATTAGCACTTATTAAGAAATAAATGAAAAAAAACTAACCTGTATCAACTATCAACTTTTGGAATAAACCAAGTTCGGCTAAATCGAAATATTTTTACCTTAGGAATCTACTCATAAATTTTGGCTCATTACCTCGTGACTATTCTGGATATATATATATATATATATATATATATATATATATATATATATATATATATATATATATATATATATATATATATATATATATATATATATATATACATACAGGGTGAATTTTTTTCGATGTTTAGTACAAAGATCTTGTAAGCTACTGCAGTTAGAGGGACTGTTAAATGGGGAAAGTAGTGCAGTTTTATGAGTGTAATTCAGAACTATTTTTGTTTCTATAAAAAACGTCACGGATTACTAGATATTTTGAAAAAAATGATATTTGCTGATTTATTTAATGCATTTAACTGCGCTAGTATTGGGTTTACTGAAAAGGTGTAAAGGAAAAAGTTGTAGATAAATATGTTCTAAATAAAGCAAACATATGCAAATTTTAAAAAGATGTGTAACTTTTGAGTTATAACATAAACTTGTGCTTGAAAACCATGGTCGGCTGTGGCTTCATTAGAGTTCTTTGTTTCTCTTTACATTAATATCAAACACGATATGATTATTCTCAGAAATAAAAATTGGTTTTATTTTTTTTTCAAAAAAATAACATTGGTTACCACAGAAACGGTTGTTTATATCAAATGGCGGAAACCTGAATCTAAGTTTTCGCACATAGTTTACATAACATTTCGATTAGAGAATTAACGTAATAATTAACAAAATAAAATTTTTAAATTAAAATAGAAACGATAATAAAAGTTCATAGAAAATGTTGAAAAAGTTCTCCATTATTATTGAGACAGCAAATACTCCTACGCAAAACTGAATTTGTCGCTTTTTTAATAGAACGTCTATCGATATTGGCAAAATTGTCTAGGACGGCTTCTCTAAGATCGTTCACTGAATCATAAGACCCTCGGTTCACCTTATTTTTTACAGTTTCCCATAAAAAGAAACCTAAAATCGACAGATTCGGAGACCGGAGTGGCCATGTAACTGGTGCATTTCTTCCGATCCAGGAGTTGGGAAAAGTTCGGTCTAAGAAGAAGAATGGAAGCACTGTTTTGCACAAAACATAGGGAAAACAATTAATTTCTCGAAAACTGTTGGATATGGGTATAGGGCAGTATCATATAAAAATAATCCGAAAGCAATAGTGAAGCGAATAGTGCAAAAAATACAGAGTGCCTCATTTAAAATATAAAAGTTGCTGCTACTTTTCGATATAAGCAACGCCGCAGCGCTGAAAATCCTTTAGATCGATAGAGTAGAACAAATTACGCAAGAAACCAAATTTTCAAAATAAGCCTTCGTCCCTTTCTCCGTAAACATCTAACCTACCATCGAGCGTGAGTCACCTGTATATTATATATATATATATATATATATATATATATATATATATATATATATATATATATATATATATATATATATATATATATATATATATATATATATATATATATATATATATATATATATATATATATATATATATATATATATATATATATACATATATATATATATATATATATATATATATATATATATATATATATATATATATATATATATATATATACATACATACAGGGTGGCGCATTGAAAACGAAACAGACCGATTTGCGTCCAGAGAATTTTTTTAAGAAACGCTGAAAGACGTCAATTTTAATATTGATGGGGACAACTTTTCAGATAAAACTCAACTTTGTCACATCAACCCCTTAAGGGTGGTGATAACAACCCTTGTATTTTAAATAGGGAACATGGGTCGAGTCTTACATCATTTGAAAGTTCTTTCTTTTCAGAATTGAGCACACAATTTTTTTTTGGAAGTTTTATCAACTCGTTTAAAAATTATTCATAGTCGGAGTTGCAAGAACGTATTTCATTCATTGTGATAAGAAATGCACTATTTAGTCAATTTTTCGTTTAAAAAAACTAAAAAACAAAACCAAACGTTCAAAAATGTTTATTCAGTTAAGTAAGTGTTCAACTTGTTGACCACCAGCTTCCATACAAAAGTACAAATTTTGTTTAAAACGAGCTCTGACATTCTGCAGCATTTGTGGAGTTATTAGACGGCATTCTTCAACAATGCGTCACTATGTGAAAAACTGGAACCTGTGATGAGCACTAATAAGTACACTTGGGGAACACCCAAATCACCACAACACATATTTCAGAGACCTTACGATCGTTTCGTTGACAAAGTCAACATCTTCGAGGAAGAAAAATTCTTCAACAGGTCACAATGCGTCGTTGTAATTAATTCAGAGACTCCGGTTCTGTTGCGTAAATTCTACTCTTTAAATGGCCCCATAGAAAGAAGTCTAAAGGAGTTAAATCAATTTCTGAACGTCACACCGTCTGGGATTACCATAATTAAACGTTGAATGAAACGGCTTCTCATCCAGACACCAAAATTTATTTCAGATTTTCTCTTACACACGACGCGTTTCGACCCTCCAAGAGGTCATCTTCAGGGGATAAATTTGAACAGTTCTCAAAAAATTGAACTCGAAACTATACAGGAAGGTTCAACAGGTCACAATTTCATCCATTGCGCCAGGGGGCATGCAACACTACATCTGCATAATGCCAGAAAATTGTCTTTAAAAAGAAAAATCAATGGAAAAGATCGGCGATTATTAACAGCCATGATGAAGGGCGGCCATTATGTGAACTTAAATGCGGAGTTAAATCCGGTGATCTAGGGGGCCACTCAATAGCACCTCTACGCCCAATCCATTGTCCTGGAAACTCTCTGTTCAAAAACTCCCTAACACGTTGTGAAAAATGCGGAGGAGCTCCATCTTGTTGAAACACTAATTGATTTTCTTGATAGCGATCATCATTTTCAACAATGTCAATTAGTAGAGGGTAAACGATATCTTCTAGTAACTCCAAATACGTTTCGCCACTCAAATTGCCATCAAGAAAAATTGGTCCGATTAAACGATCTCCAAAAATGCCACTCCAGACATTCAATTTCTGTGGAGTTTGAGTGTGGACTTCGTGAAAATTTCTTGGATTATTATCTGCCCAATAACGACAATTATGACGATTGACTGTAGAGTTTAATAAAAACGTACACTCGTCTGAAAAACATATTGAACAAAAAGTTCCCGTTATCAGCTGTTCGTGCAGACATAACTTCACAAAACTCTAGCCGCCGATCAAAATCATCTTCACTCAGTTGTTGTACAAGATGAATTTTATACGGGTGAAATTTATGATGCTTTAATATTCGCTGAATAGTTCTTCTTTTGATGTTTGAAACAGTGGCCAATTTTCTCGTGGGTCTGCAGAAATTTGTCCTAAAACTTCAATCTCAGTAGTCTCATTTCTAACCGGAAATTCACGTTCAGGATCCCGTTTTTTGTTGGCTACTGAACAACTCTATCGAAACTTTGCAACTAACCACAAAATGTATTTTCTGTTAACATGTCTGTTCGGATGTCGTTCATTAAACAAATTTGCGGTACGGTTGGCACAGTAATCGGTTTTGAAAAAAAAAGAGTAATTATTTCAACTCTTTCTTCTATAGAATACACCATTGTAAAATTAATTTTCGGTAGTACTATCAAGTATCAAACCGACCAATAAACTGAAATAATAAACCGCATTTCTCTCATTCCGACAAGACATGTTCTGTTTACAAACCAACAAAACATTGACTATCAGCACATTTCTTATCGGAATGACTGAAATGCGTTTTTGCATCTTCAACTGTGAATAATTTTTAAACGAGTTCATAAAACTTCCAAAAAAATTAGTGTGCTGAATTCAGAAAAGGAAGAGCTTTCAAATGATGTAACACTCGACCCATGTTCCCTATTTAAAATATACGGGTTGTTATCACCACCCTTAAGGGGTTGATGTGATAAAGTTGAGTTTTATGTCAAAACATGTCCCCCTCAATATTAAAATTGACGTGTTTCAGCGTTTCTTCTGGACGCAAATCGATCTGTTTCGTTTTCAATGCGCCACCCTATATATATATATATATATATATATATATATATATATATATATATATATATATATATATATATATATATATATATAATTTTAGAATTACCCTGTATAATTCGACTGTATATAATGCAATAAAATGGAATGAACATGATCCCAGGAATTAAGAGTACTGTAACCCGTACGTTATAAAACGATCTGGATTTCCGTTTTACGATACTCGCAAAAGGTCCTCTGAATTCTAATGTCCAATTTTAAATTCCGACAACTCTTGAACGGTGCCACTGGCACTATAGTTAATGCTGGAATTATTCTTGCAGAACAATTAAATTAAACTATTTGCATGTTGCCTTTCGGCTAGGCGCCCTAGCGAGCTCTCTTCTCTTCGTCCGTTACAACAGCGTAATGTTAACTGAATTGAAAGAGATACTGTAATTAATCTGTAGCGAACACGAAACTTTATTGTATCATTAATAAAACGTTACTTGGAATTAAATTACTGGACAAATGAAATATTCATTTAAACAGTTGAATTTCTAACAAAGAATTTGAATTTTGTATCGCTACACCCAAATTTTATGATAAACTGAACTTTTATTTCAATACTGAACAAAAGCTAAATGGTACCGCTCAATAGTTGAAAATGTTTATGTAAACAATCAATAGTTATGTTACCTTTTTCTCAGTTTCCTGCAAAGTATTAGTCTCAAAGTTGCATTGGGTATAACATACTCCACCTTACAGTTTTTATCTAGGTATTTTGCTCTTTTTATTTTAAGGCGAGCGTAGTTGTCGACGAAGATAACTGGAACAAGAGGCCCTCCTGAAATTCCCAAATCACCCTGGAGCCATCTTTTTTTAATTTCAACAACACACCACGGGGGCTTACAGCCTAAATACTATCGTACCGTGGGTGTCGACAAGGAGGAAAGATGCAGCTTGTTAATTCTGGACTTGAAGGTTTGGAGGTTCGGAGGAGAAGGAAAAACATGTGCCGGCAAGGAATTCTACAACTTGAAAGGCCTCGGGACAAAAGAGCGCGCATAACAAGATGTTCTATGTCACATGACCTGGACAGTAAAAGGGTGCATTCGCTCTGTTCCCCTGGTAGATCTGTTGTGGGCAACAGGTGGAGGAACTATGGAAGAAAGCTCCTCTGAGCAGTGCCCATGCAGATATCTATAAAAGAGAGAGAGAGAGAGAGAGAGAGAGAGAGAGAGAGAGAGAGAGAGAGAGATAGAGGTCACCAAAGGCACGTCGGTGGGCAAGGCATGGCAGCCTTTGGGTGAGGGTTGGGTCACCGATGAGACGTACAGCTCTCTTTTGAATGAAGTCCAGGATAGCGAGTGTAGAAGCGGCAGTTGCACCCCAGATGTGGGAGCGGTATTCTAGGTTTGGCCTTATTTGTGAAGTATATAAGGTACGGAGATTAGCTGGTGAAAACTATTTGCGACCCGGAAAAGGAAACCTATTTTCTAAGCGGCCGTGATGTGACATGTTGGTGCCAATTTAGATTTCGATTCACAGAAATGCCAACAAGAGAAAAGGACTCATTACTTTGAATAACTTGGTTGTTCATTTCAAGACTGAGATTTGGTGGGGTTAAATTGTACAAGATTTCTACTTCCCCAGTCTAATATTCCTTTAGAGATCCACGGAGAGAGAACTCTCCATGAGTCTGCGATCCTCATCTAATTGGGCGAAACAGACAGGCTTAGAATATTGTATATTTGCGTGGAGGGTGCTGTCGTCCGTGTAACTGTGAACTGGGTTGAATGTGCTAGCAAGGAGGTCATTGATGTGGAGAAGAAACAAAGTAGGGGCTAAACCTTAACCTTGGGGAACTCCTGCATTAATTGGATACAGTTTAGAGGAATGGCCATCCACGACAACAGAAATGCTGTGGTTGGAGAAGAAATTTGCTGTCCAGGTACAAAGTTTTGGTGGTAGGCCATAGGCCGGAAGTTTATTAATATATGGGAATATGCCTCTATTGTAAGATATCTGAAACAGGCGAGTTGGGACAGGAGCAAGTTCTGGTGCACATTTTTTGGGATTTTTACTGGGATCTCGTCAAGGCCAGAGGCTTTCCTGGTACTAAGAGAAAAGAGCATCTGTCGTACCTTTTTAGTTTTGAAAATGATATCCGTCATTTTATGCCAGATATTAGGGACTGTTGGCGATTGAACATTTGGAGGTGGGTTGAGAGTAGAATTGCCGGCGAACAACGAAGCAAAAAGTTCAGCCTTGCCCAGGGCGGTCATCCCCTGAGACAAGAGGTGGGAACGTGCTCTTGCAGAAATTATTCCCAATAGATTTAGCAAGAGTCTAGAAGGGTTTTCCGCCGTTGGAGATTAAGAGGACTTTGTTTTTAATGTGGTTATTAAACGAGTTTTTGGCCTCAGAAAGAATGCGGACATGGCTGTTTCTTGCGTCGTTAAATGTTTGACGGTTTTCTTGACTGGGATTGTGGAGAAGCATTTTGTGAGCTTTGACCATTTCAAGCCTGGCCTTGTCATAGGATTTAGATAACCAGGGCTTTTGAGTGGCTGAAGAGGTTTTCTGTGTACGTGGAATAAATAATTCCATGCCAGCTTGGATTGGTTCAGTGACGTTTTGTGAGATATCAGAGGGGTCAGAATGAAAGAACCAGACAGACGCCCATGGAAATGAGGAAAAGTAATCCCGCATTTCGTCCCAGTTTGCGGAGTTGTAGTGCCAAACGATACGTGGGTGTGATGACTGTGTGAGCTCTGGTTGCATGGCGCAAGAAGCAGTGACCATGCCGTGGTCTGAGCGACCAAGGGGGGCGGTGACTGATATCTTATAGCATTTAGGTTTTGTAGTAAGAAGGAGATCCAAGAGATTTGAGCTGTGTGTTGGGATGCGAGGAAAGTAAGTAGGTTGCTGAACCAGATGGTTTTTCTGAAAGGTAGTCAAAGAGCTGGACAAAGTTGTTGTCAGAAGGTGACCGGTAAATGCAACAGATGAATTTAGTTGCAGCCCTGAGAGAGAGTTTTATCCATAGTATGTCTTTTCTACCAGCTTCTAAATTGGGGAGTCTGGTGCAGGGTAGATTGCTACGGACGTATGCGCACACGCCTCCATGCAATATAAAGAAAGTATCTCATACCCCGGGAAATTAAGGTACTAATCACCCGGGCTGTTTTGACACTGATTTGGGTTTCAGTGAGGAAGAGGAGTTGGGGGCCTATTAGCCAGGAGGGAATGGTGGACGGAGTTCATGTTATAATTTAGGCCACATATATTCGAGAAGTATATCTTGCGATATATCTTCAAGATGAAGGGCAGTCTTTTCTTCTTACTGATTTGTCGTATATCCTACGTCTCCCGTCCTTCGCCCTGTACAAATATTAGGAGTTCGGGCACTACTTTCCAGCTGTTCTTTCCTCCTCCCCTTTCTTACCCATAATGGTTTTCAACAACCGCTTGATGATCTCCCACTCCCGTTTACTGGTTATCTTATTTCCGGAGATCTAAACATTTTCCGAAACAAAACACAAAATTTTCTGGGAAAACTTGGGTCGATATTCCTGGCTAACGAACTTATCCAAACCACTTGCAAAAGGAAGGTACTTACCAAATTTGATCAAAATAGGCCCATTATTTTTTGAGTTATCGGTGTGTTACGATCTGCTCATTAGTGACTTTTTTTAAAGAAAATTCACTAATACCTCACCTTTTGATTTGAGCATTCCACTTCTAGGCCATTGGATTTTAATTACTGCAAGGATTCTTCATTCTGTTCATTTCCCATTTCAAGTCGCTATTTTTGTTACTCTTATCCAGTTAGAGCTGGAACCGGGGGATCCTTCGCATCTCGTGACCATCTAAGGTCTGCCCGGGACTAGAAGCCATTTGTATCTGAGCTTCCAACGTGATAAGAGTTGATCGAATGAATATCCTGGAAATACCTAAAAAGATTTTTAATGCAGTAGTGTCCCGTTGCCTTCTGCATTCCCCTGCCGTTGGCCATTTGCTCATTCTTCCGCGTTAAGGGGCGATATCTTGGAGAAAGTGCTCTTACCCCTGTCAGTTCTTCCACACGAAGTTGTTGATCAACAAGAGGGGACTGCTTATACCAGCAGTCGTTCGGTCGACAGAGCCTCTTCCGTTCTCTAGCAGGGTGCATCACGTGCAGAGGAGGTTGTAGATAGCATATGCTATCACCCCCTACACCTCATTCTGCCCAGCCAGGTCGCTCGTCTCGTCTCGGTATTCACTTACCAGCCTGGAATTAACCCGCGGGCTACTTAGCGCCTTAAGGGCTGCCTGGCTGTCTGTGGCTATGAGGATCCGCTTGTTGGTGTAGCCCCTCCTCTTTTTCTCCCGCACACAGTGCAGGATGGCGTACATTTCGGCCTGAAAGACCGTTGCATGGGCTCAAAGGGAAACACTATGACTTACCCTTGGTCCTTCCGAATAAACACCTGCCCCCGTCGCACGCTCCCCACCGGATCCGTCCGAGAACCAGACGAGCGCGTCCCGTGGTAAGCTCGGCGTCTCCCCCGCCATGCCTCGTGATCGTGGATTTCCACTGTAAAACTGTTTTCCCTACAGATTCGCGGTGTACTGGAAGCATATCCCCTACACTGCAAACAATACGCATACAGAGCAGGAGTCTCAACAGAAACAGCACTGCACCAATTGGTGCTGAAACTGGAGAATACGCTGTAGAACAGAGAGGTGGCGCTGTGGGCCTTCGTAGACATAGAGGGGGCCTTCAGCAACACCTCATTCAGATCGGTACTGGCAGCTTCAGGGAGCAGGGAATAGAGGAGACCTGCTGCAGGTGGATCGGTTTCATGCTCAGGGAACCTCACTGGCGGGAGGGACTCTGCTGGCAGGGGTCGCGGCGGGGTGTCCGCAGGGGAGCGTTCTGTCTCCTCTGCTCTGGTGCCTAGTCGTGGACGTCCAGCTAGGGAGGCTTTTGGGAGGGGGTACGAGGTATAGAGAGTATTATTATTCGAATTGGATCAGATTCAGCCGTAAAATCTACGACGGTTTAGTATTCACGTTATTACCTACGCATTCTATAATAAGTGAACATTGTTTCATGCGAGGCTTAGGTTGTCATCTAGGCTTATATATATATATATATATATATATATATATATATATATATATATATATATATATATATATATATATATATATATATATATATATATATTTAAATTCGATAATAAATGGTCAGCACAATTCCAATTTAATAATTAAGTTGTACGAAGCCATAAAAAACGCCACGGAAAGGTGAGAGAAGGGGTACTCTTTGATCAAGACAATATACCAATTTATCGCAATGTTTACTGCACTTTGTTCGACATATTATCAGATAATAACAAAATTTGAATGACACATACTTAACCTCAGGGAAAACTAATGTAAAACTCGGCTCAAGTAAATAAGTGCGGAAGCTAGATACAGAGAGACATCACCTTTAGAATGTGATGATAACGATGATGAAATGTTATAATCTGATGACGGATTACACTTTGCCACATTTGCCTGACAAAATCTGCCATTATTGTTATTTTACTCATAATGGGCGTATGATGGTTCTATTTTAGAAAAAACATTAATGCTATTAAAATAAATGCCCCAAACGCATCTGATACAAAATAAACAAATGCAATGTTGATTCTGCATTTTGTGGTGGATCGGCACAAAGGCCAATGACATTCCCATTTTCATCAATATGTTATCCGGCTGATGGGAATTTTCACATCTATAAATTATCGCCCGGACAAATAACAATCGGATAAATGTGTTGTTTTCAAAAAGTCATTTGCATGTGGTAGTTCGACAAAATGTTATGAATATTTAGACTGCTAATGTTTTTGCCATTAAATCAATGCCCCCAATACATAGGGTTTATTTAAATCTATAGCTAAAGTTGACCATAACAACAAATCCATACAAAGGAACTTACTTCGTACAGGATTCTTTACGAACAAAATGTTTATCCCATTTATAGGGGACGTGCTAAAATTAGCCTCTTACAACTGACAACATCTATTTAGCTCTTCATTGAGGATATATAAAAGGCGGAACAAATTGCAGTACATATACTTCGAACACGTACACAATGTAGGCACAAAACATTATACAGAGGAACAAAGTAATATTAATCACACAGTAAGACATTATATTAAAAACTCTGGACGCAGCAAGTGCGTTATGGAAGTGAATTATCATAAAAATGTTTTTAATTACAAATATATCGCTCTAATGCGAGCAGGCATCAATTTGGTTACCGGTATAACCTATATAGTAGGAACAATGTACCATATTTTATCAAAATAATTATTTGAAAATGTACAAAAATTTTCTGAAAATAAACTTTAAACGTTTCCGAGAAAACTGGTCACTTAGCCAATGAACCTTAGGTTAATAGCAAATTGAGTTATTGAAATTTGAAACATTTAATGAAAATTCGAAAACAAAACGCCCTTGCTGCGTTCATACAAAAATTTTCTGAAAATAAAGTTAAATGTTGGTTTCCTAACCAACAAAACTTACGTTAATATCAAATTGAGTTATTGAAATTTGAAGGATTTAATGAAAATTTGCTACCAAAACGCACTTACTGCGTCCAGATTTTTTTCTTACAAACATGCATCATATTTCGATAACAAATGCTAAAATGCAGTAACGAATTTGTTCTACGAAAGTTAGATAAAAATTATAGACCGTTAAACAATAGACTTCACTAAACCTACAGCGAAAGCATCAACTGAACTAAACCGACAGCCAAAGCATCGGAGAAAGGGTCTATTTGTAATGAATTTTTTGTAAATATTTTAGTAAAATGAAGGGCAATGACGGTTGAATCTGAAACTTAAGAGTTCGCAGAACACTCTTCTTGCATCATTTTCTTTTCGCAATCCGTATTTGTTTCACGTTCTTTGCCTAAACATTGCCAATTTTGACGTTTTTAATTGCGATTTTGACGTTTTGAGGAAAACTCCAAAATTTGTTTCTTTAGCTGCCCGTAACTTTTTGTCCTTAAACTTAGAGACCTAAATTTTGGTACATGGTTCACTCTTTATAATACTAATACGCGTACCAAATTTGGTTGCCCTCACTTTGTTATTTTGAAGATATGAATTCTTTTAGAAAGAAAATACAAAATTCACCGGGAAAACCTTGTCCGATATTATTCCTGGCTAACGAACATATCCAAGCCACTTGCAAAAGAAAGGTACTCACCAAATTTGATCAAGATCGGTATATTAGTTTTTGAGTTATCGGTACGATATATATATATATATATATATATATATATATATATATATATATATATATATATATATATATATATATATGTATATATATATATAATAATAATCTTCATAATCGTTTTTTGTTTGTCAAACTAAAGTAATTTTTGTCTCCTACAAATTTAAACATTTTAGCAAAAATATGGATTGTTTGGAAATAATAGCAGTCAGAAAGAGATTATGGAATAGCAGAGATTTATGGTAAATGAAGGTGATGGTTGAAGTATTAGAAGGTGGGAAATAGAAGGGCAAAAGAAATTACATTCGGAACGTCAAAATTTGAAGTTTACTGAATTTGGTATAGAACTGTCAAACTATTTAGGATATAACCTTCCAAATTATGTTATAATACAGCACAAGTCTAAGACTTATTGTACTAACATATTGTATGATTTTTGCCAATAAACAATAATAACAATAATAATAATAATAATAATAATATATATATATATATATATATATATATATATATATATATATATATATATATATATATATATATATATATATAAACACGGATCTCCCAATTAGTGAATTTTTTAAAGAAAATTCCCTAAAAAAGAAAATTTGAATCACCAACGACCTACGGTACCCTGTAATTGTAGAAATATTTTTTTTAAGATGTAGCTGAAGACACCCTATAATTAATGTATACAATTTTTTTCCGTATCTTGCATAATAACGGATATATTGGGCTTTAAAGATTTTTTACGAAAATTCGACAAAAATGATATACCATTAACCGATAAACTCTATAGCCAACACTACTGCCAAAATTAGAGAAAGGGTCTATTTGAAATGAATTTTCTGGGAATATTTTAGTAAAATGAAGGACAATGATGATTGAAACTAAGACTTCAGGCTTTGTAAAACATTCTTCTTGAGATATTTTCCTTCCATAGCTCATATTATTTTCAGGTTCATTGCCTAAATATTACCAATTTTGACGTTTAAAATCGCGACTTTGACGTTTTGAGGAAAATCCAAATTTATTTTTCTTTAAATGCCTGTAACTTTTTTGTCCTTTAACCTACAGAGCTAAATTTTGGTAGGTGACTTACCTATAATGATATAAACCCGCGTACCAAATTTCGTTGCCCTTAATTTGTTAATTCCAGAGATATAATTTTTTTTCGATTTTTTTCGAAAGAAAACACATTTTCCGGGAAAACCTCGTCGGATTTTCCTGGCTAACGATCTTATCCAAGCCACTCGCGAAACGAAGGTACTCACCTAATTTTATCAAAATCGGTCCATTATTTTTTTAGTTATAGGTGTGACACATAAATATATAAACATATATATATAAACATATATATAAACATATATATATATATATATATATATATATATATATATATATATATATATATATATATATATATATATATATATATATATATATATATATATATATATATATATATATATATATATATATATATATATATATATATATATATATATATAAACATATAAAGTCTGAAACCGACCTCGGATTTAGGTTCCAGGGGTCCTAAATAGCGCTCATTTGAAGAAATTTTTTGAAAATTCAAAAGTCGACATCTCATTAGTTAATTTTTTTTAGAGAAAATTCATTAAAAACATGACCCCTAATGACAATACCTGGAAACATCACTTTACAAACACATGGGAAATGCGCAAATTAATACGTAGAAAACGAAACAATAAAGCTTCAGGGCCTGATAAGATACAAAACACAGCCCTGAAAAATCTTTCTAAGAAGGGGTTCATTAAGTCACATACATAAAAAATGCAATTTGACAGCTAGGACACTTCCCAGAAGAATGGAGAGTGGCCGATACGACGCCCATTAATGTACTGGAAAAACGCAGAAATAAACCGGACAGCTACAGATCCATCAGCTTACCCAATACACCAAATAAGGTAACCGAAGCTGTTACAAACATTCGTCCCCCAAAAACATCAAAAAGATACCGTTCCTACAACCGACATACAATTTGGATTTAAAACAAAACACAATACAGTACAACATGTAGTTAGAATCATAACTGATGTTGTAAATTTTAATAAAGATAAATTCACAGTAATGACACTACTGTACATTCAGAGAACTTTCGATACGGTTTCGTATGACGGACTAATCTATAAAATGGTCTAGAGCAAGTATCCCGTCTACATAACTATATCAATATATTCATACATGCAGAACTGAAAGTTGCAAGTGGTCATCAATAATACAAAATCAGCGTAAAAATAATTCAGGCCGGTGTTCCCTAAGGTTCTCTAATTGCTCCGAATTTGTTTAACATTTCATCAATGACTCTTCATGGTTCCCGAAACTGAACTGCCCCATTCGCAGAGGACACTGCTGTGTTCGCCCATTCTTTTAGTGCTGTCGCTAGTGCAAAATAAATTCAACATCACCTGAATATACTGCAAAAATATTTAA
The DNA here is from genome assembly GCA_964006375.1 of Tillus elongatus. Taxonomy (NCBI): domain Eukaryota; kingdom Metazoa; phylum Arthropoda; class Insecta; order Coleoptera; family Cleridae; genus Tillus; species Tillus elongatus. Next base: position 18,996,319 of record OZ023265.1, on the reverse strand, counting down.
AAAAAAATGGAAACTTAAAGTCAATCCCAATAAATCAGAAACAGTGGTATTTACTAAAAAAAATATAAAGATATTAAGGTCTTTTCACCGCTAAAAATAAACCAAAACATTATAAAAGAAAATAACAATGTAAAATAATTGGGTGTTAAATTGGATAATAGGCTACTTTTAAGAAACATATAGCAGAATCAATTGGGAAAGCATATGGCGCCCTACAATCTCTATACCCGCTACTGCGCAGAAATAGCAATTTTAGCATCGAAAACAAACTAATTCTCTATAAAAACATACTCAGACCAATTATAACATATGCTGCTCCGGTGCGGTGTGGCCCATCAAATACTCATATTATTAAAATACAAAAAATTCAAAATAAATGCCTTAAAATGATATTAGACAAAAGTATATACTCCAGAATTAAGCAGGTACGTAATTTTGCAAACATCATTCCATGCATTTAAATAAATACATATACGCTATACTAGATAAATTCCACCTCCTCCAGTTAAACAATAGAGTAGCATGAAAAATTATAAACGTCACAAATTAAGGTTTACAGTCAAACATAAACTACCCTTCAACAAACTTCTTTTTTTTTTTTGTAAAACCATATACATCATTTAAAAATAATTTTTTAAAATTTTTTATTTAATATTATTGGCTGCGGCATCTCAGGCCATTAGCACATTCATTTCCCATCATTCAATATTTTTACAAATTTTCCAGACAAAGTCAACTTGGCTCGCCCAGGAATCGAACCCGGGACCTCTCGCTTAGCAGGGTGGCACCACGTGCAGTGACGCCACGAGGGCGTCTAAAAATAATTTGAATGACGACTATATTAGTAATAGTAACCTGAGAAAATACACATCAGTAAGAAACTACTGACCTAACCATATATTTGATATAAATGTGTGCGCAGGTTTTTTAATGTACCACTTTTTTTCCTGTAAGTAGATTTATACTTTATAGATTAGAAATATAAGCATCCATATATGTCTATTATATAGGTCAAAGTGATAAGAATTGTAAGCATTTTATTTATATTTGTCATAACTTCAAACACAATGGTATAGCTCTATTAAGCTGGAACATTGTAAGTAATTTGCAAAGCCCTTTCATGTACATTCTTGTATATTATTGTGGTGAGATTAATAAATGTTGTTGAGTTTGAGTTTGGGACTTTAGCAGTGAGGTCCGCTGCCATCATCTGTGGCAACCGAATTGTTACAAGTGAGTTTCCAAGTGCCAACTATTAAGTTTTCGTTGTTAATCATAGCAAATTTCCATATATAGTTTTAACAAACAACTGAACACCAACTGTAACGTAAATGATTACAGCCGGATCTAAAGTATTAAAAGAATTTTGTTGTAGCCATGACGGTGTTTGGAGTTCGATGACGGCTATGTATCTTTATTCTGTGTATAGCATAACAATTTCCACAAGTATACAGGGTTTTTCACGACAGCCGTGCATTAGAAGTTTATGAAGTTCCCTGATATCCTAAATTTTGAAATTTTGGCAGCGGTCACAATTCGTAATAGTCTTTTATTAGAAAATATTTTCAAGGTCACATCACTTCCGGCTAGACCGGAAGTAGTCATCAACTTTGCGCATTTAAATAGAATGCCCTATTTTTTATTGCATATTCAAATTCTCCATAAAATTTTGTGAAGATTTATATAAGGCTTTCCTATCCCTATCGTCAACTGTTCCAAAGATATTGTGACTTCTCTGTATTTCGGTGATTTTGCAACCTTATTTATAATAGTTTGTATTTCACATGTTTTTTAAGATAAAAGGCTCGAATTTTGAATTTCGTAACTTGTCGGAGGGAGCTTTCATATTATGTGCCTTAAGTTTACCTGTGTCATACAGAGTGTTCTCAATTTAGTTACTAACTTAGACATATTCAACGTGGCAAAAGTACTTTTTCAAATAGAACACCCTGTATATTATTAAAAATTAGAGTTCTAAATTTAATTCTACATCGGTTTGAATTAAGTTTTTCTATACCTATCTTCAATATGCTGCTTATTATTAGCATTTTTAGGTAACAATCTCCTCTTCTAAGGAGTACACGTTAGACTACAGAACAAATGCAGCTGTGATTGTCAGTCAGATAACAAAAGTGATATGATTTCATAAGAATGTTACTGTAAGTATTAAAAAAAACTAATATTAACAATAAACAAAAAACTGAACAAAGACAAATAAAAAAATATATTCAAATTTAAATGCTACGATTACTATAAATGTTCTATGTGACCACCATATTGGTCAAGGCACTGCCAAATTCTACGGTTCATCTCATTCGTAGTAGCTCTTTTGATTTCATTTGAATCCAAATTTCTAAAAGCTCTAATTACACTATTTAAAGGATCCTCTCTACTTTGCACTGTTGTGTAATACACTTTGACTTTTTATACGCCCCCAGAGATAATCGGCAGGCGTTAAATCAGGAGAGCGGGGAGGCTATCTCCAAGGACCGTTGGGCCTAATCCATCTGTCCCCACCAGTGGAGTGGGCAGGCGCGCCGTATAGCTGATACCAGCACCTTTGCCTTATATCTAGTGGTAGCCTTGCCAGAAAATTACGGACAGATCCCCTTAATAGTTCCAAATACTTTTCACCGTTTAAATTTTCTTCTTAAATTTCATAAGAGATCTTATCGTCCATAATAATGCAAAGTTCATTAAAACTAAAATTTGTTTGAAAACGTCCTTCTCTACATATTAGCGTTTTCACTTGCCCAAAAATGACTATTTCTCCTATTCACAATTCCTTCCCTTCTAAATTTCGAATCGTCGGTCCAGATAATTTTAGAAAGAAAATTCTCATCTTGTTGAATATCCAGAAACATGTGTTCGCAGAATTCCACTCTCTTTAAATGGTCACCAGGTCGAAGCCCTTGTAGTACTATTTCTGAATATGGGTGCATTTTATGAGATTTCAATATTCTATGCACAGATGAATTTGATATTCGCAAAGCTCGAGTAGCTGCAGGAATAGAGCTACGCGGGTAAACTTGAAAATAAGCCATAACGCTTATCTCATTATCTTCATTTTCAGTTACTGGCTTTGGATCATGTCGTGTAGTTTTGAAACTTCCAGTCAATTTAAATCGTTCCTCTATCCTTGCAAATTTTCCTCTAGTCATTGTAGATACAGTGGGATACCTCTCGTTAAACATCCTGCATGTTCTGCTTACAATCCGATTGCATTCCCCATGAATATCAAATAAATTTAAAATATCCATATTAGAGTACTCTTAATTATTCTGCATTTTTATTGGCTTATTGTTTCTATAACGTGAGTAATACAAACAAAATCAAATTAACTTTAAAATATAAATGGCGCTTTAGAATTTATGTGTTGTCAAAATTCTGTTTTCTGACAGCCACAGCTGCCTTTACTGTGCAGCGTAATGTTTATTCTCTAGAAAAAGAGTTTGTTACCTAAAAACTCTAGTAGCAAGTTACTCGTAAGAGATATAGGAAAACTTATATAAAACCGGTGTAGAATTAAATTTAGAACTCGAATTTTTAATCATATACAGGTGCACAATTTGAAAAAAAAAGACTTGCAACATGGAATATATGTAAGTTGGTCTTTAAATTAAAACACTCTATATGATACAGGTAAACTTTAGGTAGATAATATGAAGGCTTCATCCTAGAAGTTATAGTATTCTAAATTCCAGCCTTTTATCTTTAAAAACATGTGAAATACAAAGTGTTATAAATGAGGATAGAAGTGTAAGACTAGATGCATTCGCGCAACAATTAGAACCGTAGACCGGTTTCTCTCTCATTAGAGCTCTTCAGTACGGCATACCAATTCTAGCAAAAATGCACCAAAAGTAATACGGCTATAATATAGCCAGCCTTAGAATACTAAGTGAGTGGTGGACGTGCCGCCACCTATTTGCGGAACCAAGTAGTATGTTGTCACGCCCGCTCCAAATAACACAGTGTTAAAAATAGAGACAGTATACAACTAACTAACAATTTTAAAAATTGTTAGCCCTGGCCCATTTCTACCCCAATATAGGGACAAAGTATGTAAGACTAGATGCATTCTCGCAACAATTAGAACCGTAAACCGGTCTACGGTCTACTTCATAAACCAAACTTCTAATGCACGGCTATCGTGAAAAACCCTGTATATGCATGCAGGTAGATATATGTTTACTTAAAAAAGTTTGATTGCAAGCTTCTAAGCGGTTTAGACAAAACTTCATTCTCATAATACGCTTTTGGCATAAACACTTGTATGTAACCAGGTGCACTATCCCAGTGTATAACATAACTTATTACCGAGTCCCCTCAATATTCATTTGTTTTATTTGTGTGTGATGTTAGTATTTTGGCTGCGGTGTTTACACCATTCGCGCAATTTGTTTTATTTGAAAAAATATTTATATCAACATCGACAACAATCACCTCATTTTTGAAACAAGAATGATGGACCTCGAAGTCTTTTCTAGAATGTACCTTTTGGTCCAGCACTTTAGACTGAATCAGATAATACGACACTTTACAGTCACAATTATATTGAAAGCCGTTTCCCTTTATTCCTGCATTCCCTATTCATTTACTATAATTGCTAGGATCTCCACCACAAAGCTTATTTACAAATAATCTGATTCACTTTCCCGGGCCCTCATTTAAATTGGAAATAAATTAACGTGGACGAGTGGAAATCCTGAATGGTATTGTTGCTTGTTGGAGAGTGACCCTCGTAACTTAAATGTGACACCGAGATCAGAATGCTTAAGAACAAAGCCGGTTGTCAAGTGATGTCAGGAATTCAATAGATCCTGTCTTCATCAGGCGGCTAATGAGGGAAGACTTCTGGACCGTTGTTAGAGGTTGGGCGCCGTAACCGACACTTGCATAGGGTTGATACAAATTCTGAGATGCCACCTTTGTGTTACTGGGCTTGATACTTCAGTTAAAATCCCTGCGTAAATACCACTTCGCGAATTTAGTTCTCCCTTTTGTGGGACATACATAAAACAAATTAGTTACTTTTTTTGTAAATAATTGAGATCAATTTAGGTTATAAATTACTAAGAGCAATAGTCTGTTGTAACTTGAAGTAAATCTCATTATTAGATATTTATTAAGAGGTAAGTGTAAGCTTTTATTATTACATGAGAACTGTTTCCCGCGATGTGGTTTCTTTAGATACCAATATTTTGTATCTAAAAAGTCATATTGTGGCAAAACAGCTATTATATATATATATATATATATATATATATATATATATATATATATATATATATATATATATATATATATATATATAGATAGCAAATATGTCAGAAAATTAGAAACATTATTGTGGAGTAAAACGGACAATGTACATAAGGTTAATACGTCCTAATATTTAAATGCCCTGTATAATTGAGAGTGTAAAATATTTTAGGTTTAAATAAGGGATAGCAAGACAGCTAAAAGAATACAGAACAATGATTTTTTTTACATGTAGTACAGTTTAATTTCACGAAGCAAAAGTCGTTAAAATACAATAGAACCAAAAGAACAATAGCCCTGTTTTTATTTATAGAGTTTTAATAGAATATAGCGATTTTATTTTTATTCTCAGGCAGTAAGTACCTTTACTATATTATACATTTATAACATTAAGTGAAAAATAAGTTTTTTGTAAATACCAATTGTAAGAAAAGACGCAGTGTTAGTTGATAAGGATAGTTTTTTTTGTGTGGTTGTTTCAAAAGAGTGAGAAGAGAGAAAACGTGAGGCCTATGAACTTTGTTTTACCGAGGTACAGGAGAAAAGATTTTTTGTAACACCGGTACAGTTTATTTGAGGAGTCGACGGGAGGTCGATGAGGAGGATTCGTAATTGAACTACCACAAGTGAAACTTGAAATTCGTTGACGTGCGACGGCACTGTAAATATGGAAGTTGAGAAGTAAAACGTGAAAGGCAAGTGTCTGATAATAAAATCATATACAATTTTTGTGTAAAGAAAATAAAAATAAATACCTGGTACACGGTTTGTTAAGACCGTTTTAAATAAAATGGAAATTAATTAATAACCACAGGCAAGCTACTAGATCCAAACAGTAGATCAAATGGAAAGTAATAAGTACACATCCAATGGAAGAAGCAATCAAGACAACATTCAGTAAGTCGTTTTATGAACTTTATCGAAATAAATGTGCTGACTCTTTTTCTATAGTGTGAATAGTTTTTTTTTAAGAATATTTTTGTCCCATTGATGATTTTAATGTATATTTAGTTCACTAAGGGGGATATTACATAAAGGCCGAATCACTATATCATAGTTAGGTAATTCATTGTGTTAAATAAATTTGATTTGTATTGATTTATGGATAATCTGTGATGATAAATTTGATATAGCCTTTTTTAATGGAAATTTGTTAATTTAATCAATCAAAAATAAAACATACGAGATTGTACTGACATAATCTGTTTAATTTTGACCGCAAATCAAACAAATATTAGTTATATGATAAAGTAAGACTATTTTTCACCGTTAATTAAAAGTAAAATCAAAAGAACCCAATCATATATAATTTTTTTGAAACTTCCAAACACTCGGGAGTACTATAATTTATAAAAACCATATATTAAACAAAAATGGTGGCCCAAGCACAGAACCCTACCCATGAGATGAGAGAAAAAAATAAAATCACAGCAGTAAGTAAACAAGTTTTGGCATAATTTCAGGATCATCAATATTAGCGTTTTTTAAATAAAGACGCAATTGAATTCTCATGCTCTACAATTAAAAGTGCTATAATGGAACACTAAATACCATATATATATATATATATATATATATATATATATATATATATATATATATATATATATATATATATATATATATATATATATATATATATATATATATATATGCGCGTGTGCGTGCGTGAGGGCGTGCATGCGCGCGCGCGCGTGTGTGTACAGAGTTGGCTCAAATAACAAGCACTGTGTGGTTTCAACTTTAAGACAAACTATATTCACCTATTTATTTACACCTATTTGTTCACTTTACTATGTCTAAACGATTATTATATTTATATACAAAAGACCTTCTTAAATAACAATACATTTACTATCGTTATTGGGGCCAGCAGATAATACGTCTTTCGGCTCTGTTACACGTCCTCCTATGCTACTCTCTAGCTTACGTCTTTACCACCCTCAGCTTAACCTACGTGATTGGTGAACGCTGTCGGCCATCCGACACTTCATCCGCCTCGGATGAATCAAAATCATATTTCGATGGCTTTTATTTAATGAAGAAAGTACATTTTCTTTTTCCCATCTTGTTCTTCCTTCATCGTGCCTTTTGTCTTTTTCTTTGTCTTTCACGTACAGTTTGACCTTCTCTTTAATTTTATCAGTGTTTCGCTTGCCGTGCTTCCCATCCCTGCAATCTTCCCTTCTCTCATCTCTTTTGCATTCTTCCCTATCTTTGGCAAACAACTCTGGGCCCGCTGCTTCAAGTGCTTGCAGATTATCCAAATGTTTCCTCTTTCACATCTGGCTTCCACACATAAGTCGGAAAGGTACATAGTTGGTATTTCTGTTGACCTTCGAATTTGTAGCGAGCTGTGCACAACTGGAATCTTTGTACCAATTGGCAGCGTCGTCACATAATAATCTGCGAAGGGTACTCGTGACTATCTGGACCGTATTTTCCCCCTGTTCATTATCTTTTGGAATTTCTGTTGTTGTCTCAATATGTTGGATATTCTCATTCAGGCCATAATCCCTAAATTCCTGAGGATGACAGGCTCCACCTTTGTCGGTGGTTGCTCTTTTTGGATTTCCAAAAGTTGCCTGCATTGTAGATTGAGGCACCAATACATTCTTGTTTTCTGGTATTGCCAGTTGCCTGGTAGTTTGGTAAATGGGTTCCTCGTCTTTCAATATAACCTTCATTACAACATCTGTAAATTTGTAAAGGCGTGCAAGACCGTCCGCTATTCGACTAGGTATCTAAATTACAGATACAGAAATGCACTTTATCTCTCCATTCCCCCCCCCCCCTCTCTCCCTCTTCTATTGTGCCGTTTTGAAACATTTAGTTTAACTTCAGGCTGCCAAACAAACAAGTGTCCCTAGCGATGTTTTTATGGTCTTGTACATTCAATGCTCCACCAACCGTAAACTCACGTACGCCATTAAGGAAAATTATGTTAAAACTAGAAGTCTATTGTTATACTTCATGGCCTACTGCTTTTTGAACACTTTTTTTGTCATTTGTTTTCCGGTATTGGATTTTATAGCCTACTATCCTCAAAATGGTTTTTCTCAAAATTGTCAGTCACAAGATTTCTGAAGCATGTTGACATCATTGGAAAGCTCTTTTCACAAGCTATCACAGGAGCAAAAAATCCAATATGGCTGCCATAGTAAAAACAAACGTTGATACCTGTAGCTCAAAAACAAATGACAATATAAAGCTAAGAATAGCACAAAAAGATTACTCTGTAAAAAGTGTCCTGATAATATGCAAATCATAGACATGTCAGATCAACGCCTACTTAGATATTGAAGATAAAATAAATAAATAAATTTTATTTTTTTCAACATAACTCGAAAACGAAAAGAGGCAGGGAAAAATACAAGTCATATTTGGAACGAGCATGAAATTCTACAAAACATTGCTAATTTAACCGCCTCCCTAGCTCTAATAAGAACGGATATAGCAATACATTTCCACCCAGTTTGGGACACACTGTATGTATGTAGACTTCCGTCAGCAACTCCTCGCATTACGTCAATTTTTACACTACAAAAATATCAGGCGATTATATTTACTCAAGTTAAAAAGATCTCTTTCGTCCACACCATCGTCGCGTCTACAATATATATCGAAACAATGTTTCTGTATTGAATCCCAACGAGTCAAGTGAGGGACAATTTAAAAGGAAGTGTCTCTAACGATGTGGAGTTTTCTTTCGACAGATCTCGATGTAGGGTTCATTTAGAATGTACAGTCTGTCCAGATCTAAAAGGACAACTAACTACAATCATTGTCACTTGGAGGAAATTCACAGTCGAGTTGACGCGTCACTCTGCCCTTTTATATATTACATTTAGCGCTCGATAAACTGAAACTCTTTTTAAAATGGTTCGATATGAGACGATTTAGAAAGAATCGGATCGTAAGGAATTGGTAAAATGATTAGCTGAGCCCCTTAAAATTAGGTTAACTATTTTTGATGAAAGACACTCAACTCTACGACATAAAAGGCAAAAGAAATAAATATGCATCGATGACTAATGTTGGTAATATTTCAGAAAATCTGCTGAAAATATTAAAAGTCATCGCATCAAATTTGCTTACCGGTGTAACCTATATAGTAGAAACAAGGCACCATATTTGATTAAAATCAAACTGTATTCTTTGGAAATGAACAAAAAATTTTCCGAAAATAAACTTAAAATGTTCCAAAAAAAAAACCAACTGGTTTCTTAGCTAACGAAGCTTAGGTTAAATGCAAATTGAAATATGAAGCATTTAATGAAAATTTGCTACCAAAACGCCATCACTGCGTCCCGAATTTTTTTCTTACAAACATGCATTATATTCCGATGAAAAATGCCAAAATGCAATAATATAAAAAGTGTATGTTTAAAAAAAGAAAACTTGTATGACGAACGACTTATGGGCCACGCTGTGATTGTAAAAATGTATTTATAATATGCCGCTCAAAACATTCTATAATTATCATATACATGTTTTTCTCGTATCTTGTATAATAACGGATATATTGAGCTTTACCGTAGAAATATGCCAACCTGTAGATATGTAAACAGATAAAAACTGAAACTAACTTCGGAATTAATTTTTGGGGGGGCTTAGGTCACTCTCATTTGAAGAAATCTTTTCAAAATTCAAAAGTCGCGGTCTCCTCATTGGCGAATATTTTCTACGAAAATTCGCTAAAGCTTATTGAGTATTACACCATAAACCCTAACTAAAACTACTGCCAAAGCATCTGAGAAAAGAACTATTTGAAATGAATTTTCTGCAAATATTTTAGTAAAATGAAGGCGTTTGTCTGGTTATCAGTGGCACACAAATTGTTGGCTTTAAATGCCTATGACTTTTTTTCTTTCAACCTAGATATCTAGATTTTGTTAGTATACTTGTTATAATATAAACCTGCCTGCCAAATTTGGTTGCCTTTGTTATTTCCGGAGACATAAAGTTTTTCCGAAAGAAAACCCAACATTTTCCCGGAAAAACCGGTACACTAACTTACCTTATACACGTACCATTCTAAATCGGTTGTTTTCCTGAACGTTTGAAAGCGGTCGTTGCTATCTCTCTTCAAGAAAGCAGATCCATGTCTTTTGAACAACTAGAGGGCGACTGCGCCACTTTCGTTTTTTCTAATATCTTTGAGCAGGCATCTCTGCTCAGACTTGGATCCTTTTTGGAGAGATACGACTTGCCCTTTCTTTTCAGTTTCACTTCCGTAAGCACTTTCCTCGCCTCCCAACACACAGCTCAAATCCCTTGGACATCCTTCTCACTACAAAACCTACATGCTATAAGACATCAGTCACCGCCCCCCTTGGTCGCTCAGACCACGACATAGTCACTGCTTCCTGCGCAATGCAACCCGAGGTCACATAGTCATCGCACCCTAGTATCATTTGGCACTACAACTCCGCGAACTGGGACGAAATGCGGGATTACTTTTCCTCATTTCCATGGACGCCTGTCTGCTTCTCTCATCCTGACCCCTCTGATATCTCACAAAACGTCACCGAAATTATCCAAACTGGCACGGAGTTATTTATTCCACGTACACAGAAAACCTCTTCAGCCACTCAAAAGCCCTGGTTCTCTAAATCCTGTGACAGGGCCAGACTTGAAAAGCTCAAAGCTCACAAAACGCTTCTACACAATCCCAGTCAAGAAAACTGTCAAGCACTTAACGACGCAAGAAACTGCTATGTCCGCATTCTTTCTGAGGCAAAAAACTCGTTTAAGAACCAAATCAAAAACAAAGTCTTCTCAAGCTCCAACGGCAGCAAACCCTTCTGGACTCTTGCTAAATCTATTGGGAATAATTTCTGCAAGAGCACGTTCCCACCTCTTGTTTCAGGGGATGAAATTGTTTCTTCCGCCTGAAATTGTTTCTTCCGCGCTGGACAAGGCTTAATTTTTTGCCTCGTTGTTGGCCGGCAATTCTACTCTGAACCCATCTCCAAATGTGCAACCACCAACAGTCCCTAACGTCGCGCATAAAATGACGGATATCATTTTCAAAACTAAAAAGGTACGGAAGATGCCAGGAAAGCAGCTGGCCTTGACGACATCCCAGCAATTGTTCTCAAAAAATGCGCACCAGAACTTGCTCCTGTCCTGACTCGTCTGTTTCATCATATCGTGGGGTGTCCATGTTGGTCATGTGGTGGCCTCTTTTGCATCCAGGAATTATGCGTTGCTGCAGCTGGAGGATCCTTTGAGTGTTCAAGCCTTATTGACATGCTACTATGGTAGTGTCAACTGTCTCCTAGCATACAGCTTGCTCCGTTGGGGCAGTTATGTGCACCTGGGGAGGGTTCTGTTAATGCAGAAGATACCCGACTGCGCCATGTTTGGCGTGCCCTTTTTAGAATCACGTAGACCATTTTTTTATAGAGTATGGCATACTAACAGATATGTTAGAAGTTTTCGCAAAAGGAGAAAGTGTATGTGAAGATGTATGAATATGGCATAAGCGAAAATAGCTTGTCAAGACATAAGTACAAGGAGAAACATTGGTGAATTTGCAGTTTAACTCACGGACGATTTGAAAAATATCGACTGCTGATAGATAAAGTTTGGTGTCTTAAATGCACGCTGACGCAAATGTTACCCTTTGTTCTCCCTTATTTCCCGAGTTATTCGCATTTAAAGTTGTTTACACATTACACAGTTTTTTAACAATTTCCTAGTACGGTCCTGTCACGTGCCGTCTCATTCCCTCCTAAACATTACATTTGGCATAAGGTGTCCATTGTGTTTGGGAATCCCTAGAATATTCTGGAATCAGAATATGGGAAATTGTCATTATAACTGACAGTTTACACATCGCTTTCAGTACGGCGCTACTACCAGTACACTTTGAACGCTTTCTGATACATTCCTGTATTACGAACATTTTTTCTGAAATTGTGTGCTGTTTACCTTGTTCTGTTGATGACCAGTGATATTATAGTGGCTTATAAGCTGCATGTGTGGCCCATTTTCTTGGTCGGTGACGCGTTATTTGTTTCCTATGTTGTTTTTGTGGGGAGGAAATTGCCATGTCGAGGCCGTCAAATTACAAGGTCAGATCAGGTTGCCTACACAAGGGCCGGACCTACATCATTTTCCTGAGATGTTAAGGTAAGTTTGTGTAAATTTGTTGTTCTTTTGTGTAAATTTCGGGCGATCCTTAAGTAGACGGGCCCCGTCATTTCATGTAGCATTGCCGGACTGTGCTTATGGCTCTTGGGTCCTCCCTGGCCTGACGTTTCTGACCAACAGGACTCCCTGACCTGACTTTGACCTGACCTACAGGGCAGGTCAGGAAGGTCAGGTCAGGCAGCCCTGTTGGTCAGAAACGTCAGGCCAGGGAGGACCCAATGCAGCATGAAATGACGGGACCCGCCTACTTAAGGGTCGCCCTTTTCTCGGAGGAGGGGGGGTTGGGGTGTGTTTCCGGGTGCTTCGCTGTAAGGGTTTCCTTCCCCCCACGCGTGCGTACAACCACCCCCGTTGCATAAACCACCAGAAAAATTTCTTGTTCATACCCCCTAAGGAGGTTACGGGACCTGGCGTGAATAGGGGTGATGTGCAGGGTAGGCAGGGTTTAGGGGGGATATGGCGTCAGGATGTGAAAAAGACAGCTTTCAAGCCGATTTCTTCGCATTTTCTGCTCATATTTCCTCCTTACTTCCTACCCCGCCCAGCACCCCTCTTCGCTCTTGGTCCCGTAACTTCCTTGGGGGGTGAGAACAAGACATTTTTCTTGTGGGTTGTGCGTCCAGGGGGGGTTCTAGGCACGTTTCTGAAGAGAAAAATTTAAAAATCGTCCGTGAGTTAAACTGCAAATTTACCGAAACATTGTTAGGAAATACTATAGGTTCTGTGGTGAAGTTACCCTTTATGTGTACGGTGTGACGGGCAGTAGTAGTAGTAGTAGTAGTAATAGTAGTTAAAATGGGGTATATGTAATTATATTTGCTCAAAAAAACTTGTTTCTATCGCTATTATTGTTATAACTGTCATATTTGGAAAAGTCACAAACATTTTACAATTCCACGTAGATTTAAAGATTTACGTGATGCCGTTTCATGTGGCTGTCAGAAAACTAACTTTAAACCAAAACAAAAAGTAAAGAGAAGTACCTGGCCCTAAATAAAGAGCAAGAACACTGTCTGATAGTGTTGAAACGGATTCTCGTGCAAATCATTTCAAGTACCCTTGATGAACCTGGCGCTCGCAGTCGGCATTGCAATTGCCACAGAAAAGAGAAAGATACCAGTAGCGGCTCGTGGATCAGAAAAATAGACAGGGTCAGGTATATATTTAGAACAATAAGAACAGCATGATAAAAAAATTAATCAAAAAACGTTTCTAATAAAAGTTGCTGGACTAAGTTTTTGACGTATTTATGTAAACCAGAAGTTTTTCGAAAAAGCTTTGGTAACAACCGGCTTTTTTTCAAATAGATACTTATAATGAATATATACAGTGTGTCCCAAACTGGATGGGAATGTATTGCTATCTCTTATTATTAGAGATAGTGAGACGGTTAAATTAGCAATGTTTTGTAGAATTTCATGCTCGTTCCAAATATGACTTGCCCTGCCTCTTTTCGTTTTCAAGTTATTTTGAAAAAACCTAAATTTGTCGACTTTTTTTTTCTTTAATATCTAAGCAGGCGTTGATCTGACATGTCTAATACTTGCACATTATCAGGACACTTTCTACAGAGTAATCCTTATGTGCTGTTCTCAACTTTGGATTGTCATTTGTTTTTGAGTTACACGTATCAACGTTTGTTTTTATTATGGCAGCCATATTGGCTTTTTTACTCATGTGATAGCCTGTGAAAAGAGCTTTTCAATGATATACAACATGCTTGAGAAATCTTGTAATTGCACTGACAATTTTGAGAAAAACCGTTTGGAGGATAGTAGGCTATGAAATCCAATACCAGAAAACAAATGACAAAAAAGTGTTCAAAAATCAGTAGGCCATGGAATCTAACAATAGACTTCTACTTTTAACATAATTTTCCGTAATGATTCACGATAAAAAATAGGAACTTTGAGCACACCAATGAATCGGCCCAATATTACAAATGATATTTTACATTACAACATTATCCTAAAAAATTGTTATATCTTAATTAAATAAGTAAACCTAGTAAATAACTAAATTTACTAACAGAACTCAATAAAAAGCAGATAAATGATTTACGAAGACACCTTTGAAAATTGTTTGCTTTTTAAACGTAAGTCGACTGAAAAACAACAGAAGAAAAGTTAGCTATGGATATAACACTATCGCGACAATTAAGAATACTGCCATTCTTAATTATCTGAACAATTTGAGGTGTATTTAAGACGTTGCTTGAAATTTTATACTAAATAGTTCGTTTCCTGTTTATATTAAATATTATGCAACAATGTGTTCAGTAATGAAGACTATTTTGACATGTTGGAATGTTATATTCGTTCTAACCGAAATACTGAGACAACTGCAAATTCTTATCAAAACAACTACCCAGAAATACGACAACCAAACACCAAAACAGGTAGCTTCCACGCATAGAAACGACCAATGCTTAGAAATGAAGAAAGAAAGAAAGCTGTTTTACAGGTTTTATTCCAGTTACTCCGATACTTACAGAAACATAGCGTTTAAAAAAAATTCTCCCCGATTTTCCATCGGAAAAACTTGAATATAAAGGCTGATTATCGAACTCGACCTCGGTTTTCGGCCAAACAAGATTTTTGCCAAGTTTTATTGAAATCAGTGTAGTATTTATTGAGTTATCGATCGGATACATATATATATATATATATATATATATATATATATATATATATATATATATATATATATATATATATATATATATATATATATATATATTGTTTTGCTTAAAATGAATGTACTATTATCAAGAATGTCTATTTATTTTAGGACACTCGCTACATATACCTTTACAGCAAACTAATATTTCTCCTAAATGTCAAATTATACTCTTGTTATAGCTTTCAATCTAAGGAATTTCCTTTATGGTATTCCTTGATGTATAAATTTTAAATCTATGTATATTATCCAGAGAAATTCTAATAGCATAAATATTTACCTGATCTTTTTATTGATTTATTTATTTTACCACAGCTATCTTATTGAGGCTCTCCTTACCCTACAGAGAATATTTTATAATTGGGTTCCTAGAGACGAAAATTCTCACACTTGCAGCATCTATGGTGCTGTTGCTGAACTTCTTTACTCTACTTTATGATTTATTAGTCAATGGATGTACGTGACAGCAGTTTATTTATTTTACCACAGCTATCTTATTGAGGCTCTCCTTTTTTTTTTGTTCCCTCAGGGCTCGTCCGCGGCCTTGCCGCCCCGATAGCACCGCAACCCTTGGTTGATTGTGCATGAGGCTCTCCTTACCCTACAGGGAATATTTTATAATTGGGTTCCTAGAGACGAAAATTCTCACACTTGCAGCATCTATGGTGCTGTTGCTGAACTTCTTTACTCTACTTTATGATTTATTAATCAATGGATGTACGTGACAGCGGTTGTAAAAGAAAAACAATATATTATTAAAACTTTGAAAACATTTATTCCGAGATTATTGAACTTTATCATGAACTTATCTTAAAACAAAAATTCATTTACTTTTAAAATTAAAGACCTTATTTGGGATCCGCTCTATTTCTTATTAATAAATATTATGACAGCTCTTATTATGGCGGTTACAAATTTTGATTATTGTGATTTTAAATGTGATGTTTAAAGATTTGACTCTACTTTGTTTGACCAATCCAATTATTTTAACTTGTGCTATTAGTTACTTTGAAAACCTCGCTTTGGTCGCTTTTGGTTACCATAGAGATGTTATAAATTTTATCTGCTTATTTGGAACTCCCGCGTGGCGCCCTCTGTTGGTATCTTTCCTTTCTGCTTAGTTGATCTTGGATTTTATTACTATACTTTGGCAAAATTGTTCATAAGTTTCATTTCCATTTTAATTTGACATGTTAATATACTAATAATGGTTGTTTGCGATTTTGTTTGGTATTACACTGCTGTTTTCTTAATATCTGATGGAATACCTGGATTTCGGACTGCGGCGTCTGTTGAGATGTTCCATTATCGACTGTTTTCTCATTATACGTACTGGTAATCTTGTTTGAATTGCTTCAACAGTTATATATTCTTTAGTACCAGGTTTCCATTTTACTTTAACACATATTCTCGTGTTTTTTTCTAAATTTTTAAAGGGATTTTATTAATCTGCACGCTACTAGCTTCTTGTTTCAATCAGGTTCTCGATCAGAGTCCTCCTTCCTCTTCCCGGAAATTAAAAATTAGTTTCTTTTGTTTTTTATGACGAATCAAATCTGCTAATTAGTCTTTAAATTTGCCTTTTAACCAGTTAACGTTTCTGTTTCAGATGAGACCAATCTCATAACAGGTTATACAAAGTGAGTCAAGAGAAAGCTACTTCCCTTTTTATCATATTTAATTACATAATTGGATTTAAAGTCAGGTTAGTCAAAATTTGTTTGTATGCTCAAATTTCTAACCTACTTGTTTTCATCACTTGTCAAACCTTACTTATCCTTATCATTATTAACAAATTATTTCCTTAATTTCTAATTTGCCTGTTCCTACATTAATTTCCTAATACATATTAACACATTTTCATCTAACTCATACCTAAACAAATTACTTGAAAGTCACTAGTTTATACTGTGTCGAAAACAATTTATTAAACTTGTTCATTCACTGACTTGTTTTATATCTGTCTATAACGTTTTGTCTTTGGGGCTTATTTCACTTTTAAACTTTGTATATTTAAGCAGTTCATTATTCACTTTTACTGTTCATTATAGGTGCAATACAACATTTCGATGGCTTATTAGGTAATTTTAATTAATGTCATGATCCATTCACTGGCAAATTTATTTATTTATTTCTTAAAGAATTTAAAATAATTCACATTAAAATTTGTGGTAATATTACAATACAACTTTAGCAACAGCTGTATAGTTTTTAGGTGAATTGGTTTTTGTTGTCTATTGGGTTGGTACTCCTGCCATCTCCAGAGACAGATCAACGGGACAGTATATTTGTCCTTGTCTCTCACATTAAAGTATAATTGATTGCCTCTCTCACACAGTGAAAACAAGTTTTAGTAGTAAATTAAAAAATTGTAAAAAACTATCAAAGTTTTATCAGTTATACAGCCATTTTGTAGAAATGTAAGCGTCCTTTTGATGTTGCAGTCTATACTGCTGTTTTTAGAAGAGATTTAAATCAAATTTAGTTAAATTTAAGTGTCTACGTTGAGAGCTATATTGTGACATATAATAATGTTGTGGTGTAGTGCAGTGTTGTATGTGTAATGCTATTTTATCTTCTGGATCAAATTGTAAGTTCAAACCGAAATAACTCATAATGTAAATTTAAAAACTGACATGTATTGTCTCATCTTTTAGCTGATGCACTGATGAAGTCTTAAAAACAAGACGAAATATTTGCAAGAAAGAATAAAGATCTTACATTAAAAATTTTGCCCCCTTTTTAGTATTATATATATATATATATATATATATATATATATATATATATATATATATATATATATATATATATATATATATATATATATATATATATATATATAAATTTTAACGCAGACATTTTTCAAAAGCTTTTCATCGTGACCTCTCTATTAGCGAATTTTTCTTAATGGAAATTCGCTAATAAATACATAATTTATTGTTTTTTGGGGGTGATTCTGCTTTTTGTTTTAATGCCTATATTGTTGATTGCTATTTAAAAGACGATGTGACCTCTTTTGAATACGTGTTTTGTCGATCTTCATTCTAGTTTGTAATACTAATAATAACAATATGATCTATGCGACTATATTACACTTAATTACCATTACATCAGCATCAAGACTGAGAGACTAAAGCGACCCAAACTCACTAGTGTGTCCCATTATTTATACAAAAGTAAATATATCAGAGTTATGCTAATGTATAAATCCATACCTACTAGCAGGACGCCGCTCCCAGTAAATACAAGAAGCATGGGAGAAGGAGAGATAAGGAGCGCCACCTTCTTTACCACCCTCTCTCCTTCTCTCCGGGAGAGAGTGGTGATGCTGGCGTTGCCATGGAGCACCTTCAGACAATCTGCATAATGCGAGTGTTGTCGGGCTCCAAATCTAATTGCCTGAGCTAATGAAGTTTGTGTATGAGCCATGCCATGAATTGTTCATAATTCATGAAAGATGAGATAATGACCGATCTCGTCGGGATGATTAGCGTTATCTCTAATGTCTCTGTCTCACTCTATCGCTCTGTATCTATCTCGGTAATATCAAGGCCGGGAAAGAAAATTTTTAAAGAGAAGAGAAAATCTACACAGCTATCGCAGCCCTTCTCTATTGTCTTTTTCTGAAGCGATTACTTACAACTTCAGGCACAAGTAGGAAGAAATAACAGCCTGGAAGCAGCAAGTGCGTTATGGAAGTGAATTTTCATCGAAACGATCTACGCCATTTTTTTTGCGCCAAAAAAAAACCATAATATTTGCTTGTAACATTTATTAGTTTTGCTAACCACACAAATAGTTTGGTCTTGTGCCCACCTGTGACCTTCAGCGGCTCCGAAAGTTTATTCGCTAAATTTTTCAATTTTATTTCAACAACACACCACGAGAGCTTACAGCCTAAATATTATCGTACCGTTAGTGTCGATAAGAAGGAAACAGGCAACTTGTTAATTTTGGACTTGAAGGTTTGGAGGTTCGGAAGAGAAGGAAAAACATGTGCCCGCAAGGAATTCCACAACTTGGAAGTCCTCGGGACGAAAGAGCGGGCATAACTAGATGTTCTATGTCTGGTGTCCTGGACAGCAAAAGGGTGCATTCGCTCTGTTCCCCTGGTAGATCTGTTGGGGGCAGCAGGTGGAGAAACTATGGAAGAAAGCTCCTCTGAGCAGTGCCCGTGCAGATATCTATAAAAGAGAGAAAGAGGTCACCAACGGCACGTCGGTGGGCAAGAGATGGCAGCCTTTGGGTGAGGGTAGGGTCACAGATGAGACGTATAGCTCTCTTCTAAATGGAGTCGAGGATAGCGAGTGTAGAAGCAGCAGCGGCACCCCAGATAAGGGAGCAGTATTCGAGGTTTAGTCTTATTTGTGAAGTATATAAGGTATATAGATTAGCTGGTGAAAAGTATTTGCGAGATCGGAAGAGGAAACCTAATTTCTTAGCAGCCGCTTCTGCAATTAATGTGTCATGTTGGTGCCAATTGAGATTTCGATCCACAGAAATACCAACAAGTGAAAAGGACTCATTACTTTGAATAACTTGGTTGTTTATTGTGATGGGTCTAGGGCTGGTGTATATCTTATGAGGAAGAAAGCAAGACTGATTTGGTGATGTTGAATTGTACAAGATTTCTACTTCCCCAGTCTAATATGCGTAAAACTTTTTTTCTTTTAGGTAGAGGTCTAAATTTCGGTATATGGTACGTACACATACCTATTTTGAGGTCGCAACGTTATATTTTAACCAGACAAATTTTCTTTGCCCATATAAACCAGGAAAGTCATGAATTTGACAAACAAAATGCGACTGAGATTTCTTCGAAATTCCCAATTTTTCCCTTATATTATAATATCCCACAAATTTTGTAACCGGCACTAAAATTTACAGAAAAATGGAAAAAATCCCGCACACTGGCAGCCCTGCAATGTTAATAGTTGGAACTGTGACCCTTTTAACGTACAATAGATAGTTGCGCCTGGATCTTGCGCAGTTGTGACGTCACAAAATGAATATTTGCTACAGCGTTAGGTACATAGTACATAGATCGTTCTATATGCGAATGGCGTTATCATATGGACCCCTAAACAGGTGTTACCCTTCCCACACCGAGGTTCACAATTTTAACATTGCGCCCGCCTTCCAGTTTGTTGTCTATTTCAATGGTTGGGCCAGATAGATTGGGCCAGTTTCTACACATTTGAATTACAATGGTTACCAAACACCTAAGACACCTTGTCTTAGTTGGTTAGTAGTCTTGATTGGTTGGTTGTCTTGGTTAGTTGCCTTGGTTGGTTGTTGGTTGGTTAGGTGGTAGGATGGTTGGCTCTTTTGGTTGGTTGTTTGGTTGGTTGGTTGTTTGACAAACAAAATTCGACTGAGATGTCTTTGAAATTCCCCATTTTTCCCTTATTTTTAATATCCCACAAATTTTCCAACCGGTACTAAAATTTACATTTTGGGAATAATGCCCATCATGCTCCAACAGGGGATAGATATACTGGCGCCGGTGCTTACCCTCATTATGAGGGCCAGCCTGGCTCTGGGGTACATTCCGAGGGCATGGAGACTGGCCAGGGTTGTATTTATTCCTAAACCTGGGCGTCCAACAGACCAGGCAAAGTCCCTGAGGCCAATAAGTCTCATGTCCTTCTTGCTGAAAACAGTGGAAAAACTGCTCGACCGGCACATTAGGGGCGGTGTACTGGAAGCATATCCTCTACACTGCGGACAATATGCATACAGAGCAGGATTCTCAACAGAAACAGCACTGCACCAACTGGTGCTGAAACTGGAGAATACGCTGGAGAACAAGGAGGTGGCGCTGGGGGCCTTCCTAGACATAGAGGGGGCCTTTAGCAACACCTCGTTCGGATCGGTTCTGGCAGCTGCCCGGGAGCGTGGAATAGAGGAGACCTGCTGCAGGTGGATCGGTTCCATGCTCAGGGACAGGGCGGTGTTCACCTCACTCGCGGGAGGGACTCTGCTGGCGGGGGTCGCGGCGGGGTGTCCGCAAAGGGGAGCGTTCTGTCTCCCTTGCTCTGGTGTCTAGTCGTGGACGGCCTGCTGGGGAGGCTCTCGGGAGGGGGGTATGAGGTACAGGGCTATGCGGACGACATTGTCATCATAGTCCGAGGAAAGGTCACACAGGCAGTGTGGGAGCGTATGCAGACTGCACTGAAAGTGGTGGAAGGGTGGACGGTTGATCAAGGGCTCGGGGTGAGCCCCGAGAAAGCAACCGTCGTGTCGTTTACGAGGAGGAGGAAGTGTGAAAGCCACAGAACTCTCACTCTATACGGTAGGAGCGTTCCAATCGCCAGGGAGTTAAAATATCTTGGGGTCGTATTGGACTCTAAGCTAACCTGGAATGGTCACATTGGAAAAATACTGCGTAAGGCAGTCATGACCTTAGGCGTCACTAGGCGGCTATATGGAAAAACGTGGGGACTAAGACCTAGTATGGCCCACTGGCTGTACACAAGGGTGGTCAGACCATCGTTAACATATGCGGCACTGGTCTGGTGATCTAAGGTGACACAATCTAGTGCCAAACAAAAACTAGGCAAGATCCAAAGGATGGCTTGCCTAGGCATCACAGGGGCCATGTCTTCAACCCCAACAGCCGCCATGGAGGTGTTGCTGGATCTACCCCCCTACACTTAGTTATTATGGGAGAGGCCAGGCTAGGACTATACAGACTAGCCTGCAATGGTAAACTGAAGATCAACCCAGGCTTCAGGGGCCACTGCAAAATTCAGGAGATCGTGAAGGAGCCCATGCTTGAAATGAGGTCAGACTTCGCGAGCCCGCGAATGTACAGGGAAAACAACTTTACAGTGGAAATCCCTGATCGCGAGGCATGGCGGGAGGAGACGCCGGGCATGCCACGGGACGCGCTCGTCTGGTTCACGGACGGATCTGGCGGGGAGCGTGGGACGGGGGCAGGTGTTTACTCGGAAGGACCGAGGGTAAGTCATAGTATTTCCCTCGGAGCCCATGCAACGGTGTTTCAGGCCGAGATGTATGCCATCCTGCACTGTGTGCGGGAGAACAAGAGGAGGGGCTACACCAACAAGCGGATCCTCATAGCCACAGACAGCCAGGCAGCCCTTAAGGCACTAAGTAGCCCACGGGTAAATTCCTGGCTGGTGAGTGAGTGCCGAGACGAGACGAGCGACCTGGCTGGGCAGAATGAGGTGACCCTCATCTGGGTGCCGGGTCACTCGGGGGTTAAAGGCAATGAAGAAGCTGACAGTCTCGCGAAGACAGGGTCAGCAGAACCATTTATGGGACCAGAACCGGCTCTGGGTGTGTCAAAGAGCACTGCCAGGGGAGCCATTAAGTCCTGGGTCAGAAACCAACACAAGGTGTACTGGGCGGACTGTCCAGGGCTCAGACATGGGAAGTCAATAATTGACGGACCCAGTTCAAAGAGAGCTGTGAAGCTGCTAAACCTTAGCAGAGGACAGCTCAGAAACACAACAGGTCTCTTGACGGGACACATGGCCGTCAAGAAACACCTGCATAAAATGGGGCGGTTCGAAGGGAACCTCGCATGCAGACTCTGCGGCGAGGGGGAGGAATCAGCCCAGCACATATTGTGTGAGTGTATAGCTCTGGACCGGAAAAGACAACTGATCTACGGTCACTCTAGACCGGAGACAGAGCAATATAAAACTTCACCCTACCAATCGCTGTGCAGACTAGTTCAAGGCACAGTGATCTTTGAATGGGTGGAGTAAGACTAAGGGTATGCACAATCAACCAAGGGTTGCGGTGCTATCGGGGCGGCAAGGCCGCGGACGAGCCCTGAGGGAACAAAAAATTTTTTACAGAAAACTGGAAAAAATCCCGCACACTGGCAGCCCTGCAATTTTAATAGTTGGAATTAAGACCGTTTTAACGTACAATAGATATTTGCGCTTGGATCTTGCGCAGTTGTGACGTCACAAAATGAAGATTTGCTACAGCGTTATGTACATAGTACATAGATCATTCTGTATGCGAATGGAGTTATCATATGGACCCATAAACAGGTGTTACCCTTCCTACACCGAGGGTCACAATTTTAACATGGCGCCCGCCTTCCAGTTTGTTGTCTATTTCAATGGTTGGGCCAGATAGATTGGGACAGTTTCTACACATTTGAATTACAATGGTTACCAAACAACTAAGACACCTTGTCTTGGTTGGTAGTCTTGGTTGGTTGGTTGTCGTGGTTGGTTGCCTTGGTTGGTTGTTGGTTGGTTAGGTGGTAGGATGGTTGGCTCTTTTGGTTGGTTGGTTGGTTGGTTGGTTGGTTGGTTGGTTGGTTGGTTGGTTGGTTAGTTGGTTGGTTGGTTGGACGGTTGGTTGGTTGGTTGGATGGTTGGTTCGTTGGTTGGTTGGTCGGTAACCACAGTATTTCAAATGTGTAGTTCGAATATGCCAAACTGTCTGGCCAAAATGACGTCTTACCTACTGACGTGGTTCTTAATTAGTTAGATAAATAAGAACTAACACTAATTTTCCAATGCCACATGTATGCTGTTATAACAATTCACAAGAAGCAAATTACTAATCATAATTTTGGTGAAAACAAATATCACCAATAAACAACAGTCTTCGCTGTAGGAGCGATGAGACTTTATGTTCACTAACCACTACGTCACTAAAGAGTGGTCACAAGATATTACTTCACGGGTCAGTGGAACGCCGAAAAGTAAATCTTGCTTGCTAGTTAACTGACTGCTGGACGGTCGAGGAGTAAAAAAAAATCGGGTGAAAAAACGAAAGAAAACTTTTTCAACTGATTGAAAAAGATTATAAGTTCGGTGAATTGTGAGAACACTGAGACACGGGTACCATCATTAAAAGAGCCATCAAATGCCTCGAAGTGAGCGGTGCAAATTTCGAACATTTATTGTGAAGTGATAACACACAAATCTCTTTGTTCCCTAATAATGCTTTACTCTTATGAAATTTTGGACGAAACACTCCATTCTTAGAATTTTTTAGCAGTATTCTGATCATGTAAAGAGTGGATCTGTGTTTATGTGGAAATCTCTCATCTTCTGTTAGAAATTCCATTATACTCCTCGTAAATAAAAGTTATATTCAAAAGTCGCGGCATATTTTACTTATGTCAGAAGATGACGTTTAAAATTTTCATCTCATAGGCAACCTGATAAACTGACTAATAATTATTTCTTATTGCAAATAATGTTTAAATATCTTCAAAGCGATCAATCAACACATCAACACCTTCTTCATAATCTACCAAATCATCTTCATAGTCTACTATGTCATCACTCGTTGATGTGTTGTTTGATTCGAAGTCGTTCTTAAATAATTCTGCCACGCGTTCCTTGATGTTATTTTTTGCTGCTGTAAGTAAGCTCTTCATGAACTTTTCTTTTATGAGGAAGTAACATGTCGTTTCTTCTATAAGATTTACAACAAATATTCCACTCATATAATTTAGATGCAACCCCACAACCAAGCTCATGTCTTGTTTTATTCTGCACAAAACTGAACGATTTTTTACACGTTGAACACTCAAAACTGTTGGTAGACATAATTAACAAAAATTATGTGAGACTAACGAAATGTTTAGAAGATATATGTCCAGTTTCACAAAGCTTTATTAAATATTTAACGGTCGGTTAGTTATTTAAAGCTTAATGCAACCAATCACAGCTTCAAAATATTTGGTTGTCATAGCAACATCCCGAATCATAGTCTGTGATTGGTCGTCTGAAGCCTTGATTAACTATAGGTATAGGGAATGCGGATACCAATCGAAAGAACAATAAAAAGTACATGAACTAACGTTATAAAATATAGGGTGTTCTATTTTAAAATCTGCATTTTAAAATTTCAACTCTTCAGGTTGAAAAATGAGAGAGATACAGGTGTGTAAATGTGACAATGTTTTTAAAAAAATTTTTGAAAAAAATCAAATATCTCGAAAATGGTTGAGAAAAATGACATAACGTTGTTATGTTAGTAAAACCTACCATAAAATTTGACGAGCAATCTAGATCTGTAATGAAAAACACATATTCCATTTGAAAAAAGTCTGGACGCAGCAAGTGCGTTATGATAGATAATTTTCATAAAAATGTTTTAAATAGCAAATATGTGTTTTTTTTAAGCAAGCAGACATCAAATTTGGTTACCAGTATAACATATGCAGTAGAAACAATGTACCATATTTCATGAAAATAACTTTACAGTTTGAAAATGTACACAAATTTGTCGAAAATAAACTTAAATATTCCCAAAAAAAAACTAGTTTGCTGGCCAACGAACCTTATAAGTTAATAGCAAATTGAGTTATTCAAATTTGAGGAGTTCAATAAAAATTCGCTACCATAACGCACTTGCTGAGTCCCGAATTTATTTTCTAACAAAACATGCAATATAATTTCGTGGTCGAAATTCCATACATTTAAGGTCAGCTCAGAACTGATACTGGCCGGGGGAATCCGTCTGTCTAATTAAAACAAATCATTGTTTAATGTATTTCAACTGAGCAGATTTTCCTGGCTAACGAACTTATCCAAGCTACTTGCAAAAGAAAGGTACTCACCAAATTTTATCAAAATCGCCCGATTATTTTTTGAGTTATCCGTGTGATACATACATACATACATATATATATATATATATATATATATATATATATATATATATATATATATATATATATATATATATATATATATATATATATATATATATATATATATATATTGCTACGCTAATTTCAAAATTTTTTTAATTTTTTTTATTTTTTTGAAAATAAGAGAACTGATTTTTATTATCGGTATCCGTTTAAAATAGATATCTACAAGAAAGGAAAATAAAACTGTCAGAGATGCCACTATAATTTAATTTAATTTGGAAAAACTATAGAAAAACCTACTAAAAATTTAATTTGATAATTTATTTATTTTAAACCACTACTATTACTAAGGTGTGAACCCTTGCTCCAATTTATATGTTGTGTAATTGAAAAATCCTTCAACAAAAACAAGCTTTATAAAAGTGTAAGATTAACAATAATAATTATGCGACAGGCTGTTTGCAAACGTATGTCGTTACATTATAAATACAAAGATACGTTATTATTATATTAAGAAATTGAACATCCAAAAGTATTTTATTTAATTTTCACAAGAACAAAAAAAATAGAATCGTAAATAAGTTCTTAAACCACAAATTTGTAGGTGACTCTTCGAAGATCGCTCTCTCTCTCTCTCTATCTTCGGGTATGTATAATAATAATATCAGAAAAGAGTTACCTTAGGTTATTGGTTTTAAACTCTGGGTCAAACTTTGACTGCTATATTGTTTCGTAACACCAAACCAAATAAGTCTTCACTCCGACAAAGCTTAGTTTACCAAATAAATTCAGAAAATTGACGTATGCCGGAAAAGGCTGTATTTAACTTTTCTAGACTAACTTTCCAAATTATTACGCATTTTCTCTGTCCTTTCTAGATATATACTTCCGTGTCTAAATATCTTCTGGGTAATTGCCAATTGAGTATGACAAGTGATATTATCCAACGTAACGGCTGCGATTTATACAAGACAACAGTTTTTTTTAAACTAACAAGACGTGAGTCTTTTCCTTCTAGATTCTGACTGCTAATTTCACTTTGGTGTTTTTGATTATCAAAAACGTTTTTCGGTCAGAAGAGAACAACACTTTTCCATTAATGCACAAGTTTACTATTCAGAGAACGATATAAATTTTTCGTCACTTTACCAGCGCCGCAGGTTCTGCACGAATGCCCACCGTCTCAGCGTTATCAATCCTGCTACCTCGTTCCGATAAATATCGAAATATCGGCCTGAAGTAGATATCAGGGAAAGAGAGATACCATTGACAGCGGCGACGATTGGGGGAATTGAGTATTTTAATTAAAATAACGATCTTCACCCGGAATATGAAACCAACTATGGAGATGATCAATTGAAACGGGGATTTATAAAAATACCACGTTGCACACCACTCTCTCCCGGTAAAAGAAGAAGAAAAGGTAAGCTTTACTTCTTCTTATAAAAACTAGACAGAAATTAACCGATGGTAACAAGTTTAAACAGGTTAAACTAAAAGATTACATATACACCCACACATATGTACACTTCCCTTTGTGGTAAAAAAATAAATGGATAAGCAAATCATATTTCGCTATAATCCGAAAAGAGGACAGAAATTTTTAAATAACTGCAAATAACCAGAGGAGTGAGGAATAACCAGCCAATCCGCTCAGGTTTCAGATTTATTTGGCCCTCAGTGACTGAAAGGAAGTTCATGTCAGGGTAAAAATTTGTTACTATAACGGTAAAGGCATGTAGGTAAGAGTAGGTAAAGGTACGGCAAGGCAAGGTAACAGCAATCGGGACACCAATAACTGACAAAGGTAAATACAACGACAGTCACGCTAAATGTGAAGGCAAGGATGACTATAAAGATATCGAGGTAACGATATATCAAATAGAAATTTTAAAGAAGCTACCGCAAGGAAAATATATCTGAGGTAAACATACGGTAGGGATAGATACGATATTGAAAGTGGGACGAAAATAAGATAAAGAGGCAGAAGAAAACATATAAAGGTTTAAGAATCGACAAGGGAAGGACCATTATAAGGCTTAAGATCCTTGGAATGCCATCGGCCCAAGTTTTTCCCAGACATGTCAGCGAGGGTATAGACTAAAGGAGAATGTATCTGAATGATACGACAAAGAACAAACTTTGGAGCTAATTTAGCCTTAAAATGGTTGGTCGCATCGGACAGAACATAATTCTTCTTCCACACCAGTTCGCCAACTTTGAAAGATAGGGAACGACGACGCAAATCGTACCTAGCCTTGCTAGAATCATATGCCCTTCGAAGTCGTCTTCTAACATCCTCATACACAGAAGGAATGGTCTGAATGTCCTCTTGCCAATGAGATTTGTCAATCACTTCAGTAATGGACTCAGGATTGTCGGAAACCTTACCATAAAAATCACCTGTGACAGGAATGTTGCGTCCAAACACTAGAAAGGAAGGGGAGTAGCCGGTAACATCATGTTTGGCCGTACGGATAGCTTGGGCCACTTTATGGATGTTCTCATCCCAGGTCTTGTGGGAATCCTTGATGTACGAGGCAATGGCAGTGACAAGCACCTTGTTAACGCGTTCCGTATGATTTATCTGTGGATGATATTTAGCGTTATACCAAGTTGCTTGCACTTCGTAAGACGAGAGGAACGATTTGAATTCTTTTGAAACAAACTGAACACCGTTATCGCAAAGAAGGATTTGAGGGACACCATAAATAAGGAACACTTGCTGTTCAAGGAACTGAGTAATACTTTTCGTGGTTGCCTTAGCAACTGGGTGAACGACCACAAATTTAGTAAACCAATCTGTAGCAACCAAAAGATACTGTTTGCCCCTTGTTGAGCGAGGGAAGGGACCCATGATGTCGACTGACAACAACTGGAAAGGGAAATGGATGTTTTTGTAATTACCCATAAGTCCAATAGGACGCTGGGTAGTGGATTTATGCGCACCACAGACAAGACATTCGGACATAAAGGTATATGGATTTGCGCATCATCGGCCAATAATAATATTCGGAGATACGGGCAAGGGTCTTGGCAAATCCAAAATGTCCCCCCGACGTGGGTTCATCGTGATAGTGCTGTAGTAGGGCATCACGGTTAGGGGTTGGAACCACAATTTTCCATTCGGAGAGGTTAGACTGAATGTCATGAGGATGTTGCACATGTTTGTATAATACATTATTAAGGACAGAAAAATCAGGATATTTGGAGGGGTCTTTTTTAATCTTTTTCAACATGTCTAGGTACCAGGCATCAGGAGACAGATCTGTAGAAGATAGCAAAGAGATGTGACGAGAAAGGAAATCGGCAACGACATTCTGAGAACCTTTTCGATGTTTGATACTCAACGCCGAACAAAGCGGCTAAACATTCACGCTCAGTGACACTATAATTTTGCTCCTGTTTGGTCAAGGTGCGAGATGCATAAGCGATAGGGTGGTCAAATCCTTCGGAATCCTGTTGAGTCAACGTAGCTCCGATACCAACCGATGAAGCATCAGTATGTATAGAAAAAGGTTTAGAATAGTCGGGACTCGTGAGAATGGGGGCATTAACAAGACGATTTTTAAGTGTTTTAAATGCCTGGTCAGCCTCTAGAGTCCATTTAATCGGTTGACCTTTTTTGCGGCCGTGAAGTAGGGCAGTAATAGGAGCACTGATGGTAGAAAAATCCTGAATAAACCTTCGGTACCACTGCATGACACCCAGGACGCGTCGAACTTCGGTACTATTAGTAGGGATAGGACTATCAAGGATGCATTGGATTTTTGCTGGATCCGTTCTGAGGCCTTTCTCATCAACGACATAACCCAGAAAAGATAAAGAGGAACGACAAAATTCACATTTATCATAATTGATTGACAAACCGGCATGTTTCAAACGTTTATAAACTTCGTTCAGTATTTCTAGATGTCTTTCGAACGTGTCGGTAGCAACAATTATATCATCTAGATAGACGAAAACGTAAGGCTCGAGCGAGGGTCCAAGGACGGAGTCCATTAGGCGCTGCATCGTGGAGGGACTATTGGTTAACCCAAAAGGCATAGAAGTATACTGAAACAAGCCACGTCCTGGGATTTGGAAAGCAGTTTTGCATTTAGAAGATTCTGTCAAGGGTATTTGCCAAAATGCCTTTTTCAAATCAATAGAAGAAAGGTAAAGGGAATCACGAAGTTTATTCAAAATACTGTCAATACGAGGTAAGGGATAGGAGTCTTTGCGGGTGACCTCGTTCAATTTTCGGCCATCAAAACACATGGGATAACTATCATCTCGCTTACGTACAAGAAGCACTGGGTTTGACCAGGGTGAGTTGGATGGTTCTATTACCCCCAGAGAAAGCATTTCGTCAATTTCTTTATTTATGTGTTTCATCATGGCCGGAGATAGCGGGAACTGACGGATTTTGAAAGGAGTTGTGTCACCGGTATCAATATCATGAAAGATAAGGTTGGTTTTACCAAGAGTGGGAGAAATAAGTTCTTTGAAATTAGAAATAACCCTATTTAGTTGCGACAGTTGAGAGGAAGATAACAAATCACGGTTAATGACTGCTTTGCTTCTTGGAGTCGGTAAGGAAGCACATGTAGTAGGAACAAAAGGGATTGCGTTAGGGTTAAATTTAGAATCTGAAACTTTAGAAGGAATGTGTATAGTGATAGCAGGACAAGGATTTTTCTGTACTTTTTCGACAGAAACCGGTGGAGAGGTAGGGACAGAAGTGATAGTGGCGGCTTGATAGGTACCGGATTGAAAGTAATGAAAGATTAAAAGTGTGACAAAAATTGACTCCAAGAATCATGATTATGGGTAGGTCAGGAACAACTAGAAATTTGACCCTTCGGGTTCTATCGCCAATGGTCACTGGAAGATAGACATGCCCTTTCACAGAAAGAGGAGTGGCATTAGCAGTTTTAATGACCGAAATATCGTGAGAAATTAAAACAGGAGTGTTAATGCGGTCAAGGTAAGGTTGGAAATCTTGGCCAACTACCGAAACATTAGCACCCGTGTCCACTAAAACGGTAAAAGAAAATTCCTTGATTCGAATAGCCATGTGAGGACGGGAGTCACCAACAACAGGAGTTAAGACAGGGTTAAGGGAGGTAGTGACGGTAGAGGAAGTTCCAGAAGGAGAAAATTCCTTATTTATTCTCCGCAACCACTTAGCCCACTCAGGAGCAGAAGTACGACAAGGAATATCTACAGTGGAGGTAATCAAGAGAGAAGGGGTAAGATTGTTTTGTGTTGGAAAGGTAGGCGAAAACCTTTTGGGCGAGACCAAGATACCACGGGAGGATTGCCCAGTTTCCTTCCGGGAAACTAGTTTTTTGAATTTTTCGGGACATGATTCTGAACGGTCGTACTAGTAGAGGTATGGTGTATGGGTGGGGTATGTGGACTAGTAATTTTAGATACAGGGGATGATGACAAGGGAGAACCTATTTGACTGACATGCTTCGACGGTGAAGGTAAGGGAGAGCGAGACCCTGAGGGAGTGTTATTGGAAATGGAAGGTAGTGAGCATCTTGGACACTTGGATTTGTATGTGTTTCTTCGACCACACCCAAAACAAAATACAGAACGTGTCATTGGACAGGAGTTATAGAGGTGACCTCTCTGTTGACAATTCCAACAGGTACTGGAGGACACTGCAACAGCTATTTGATTTTCTAGCTGTTCAGCATAGGCAAGAGAAGGTTCAAGAAGATGTAGAGCGTTTTTAGATGGGGGTGGCTTGAAATCAGTAACATTTTTCTGTGCTACGCTTTCTTTTTGACCTTGGGTGCGGCGCTTAATCTCAGCTAAGAGATCCTCATCATACGATGAAGGTAAAAAGGTATCCTTCAATAAGGCAACTAGTCCATCCCAACTATTGACAGTTGGTCTGACACTACGGAAATATTGAAGGGCGGGTCCAGAAAATAGGTCGGTAGCGGATGAAAATAGCTCCTTGGAATCCACGTCGCGGGAGAGCTGGAGTTCTCTAATTCTCTCCAAAAATGTGGTCAAGCTATCACCTGAACAATCACCAGAAAACGTAATGTTCCATTTCCATACAGGAACATAGCGACTCCTTGAGGATGAGATAACCAGAATAGGTAGGGCAGCGTTAACTACCGAAGAGGTAATTGTAGAGGCGGGTACGGATGTGGAATCAGTACCTGGGGAATGCAAAGACAGACGCGAAAGGTTGTAAGCGTCCTCTTTTTCCAAGAAGTCACCTTCCAGAGAGATTATTTTTTCGTCAAGGGCCTCAAGCAACTTTTCATGCTCTGGCTTCTGTGTCGAAATACGGTGAAATCGAGAAGTCAGATGGAGAAGACGAGATCGAATTCGTTTAACATCGGATTCGGAAGAATCGTTATTCAAGTCGTTAACTAGAGGTTGCAGAGAAGCAATGATAGCTTCACAACCTTGGAGATCTTCACCAAATTCCAACGGGGAATCAATGTCTGGGAGAAGAGAAACACCCTGTCTTCTTAGTAAAACCCTGAATTGTCTCCGGCGATCATCTTGATTATCCCTGGGCTTACCACCCCGAAGCTTGATCTCATAGATAAGTTCTTCAGATAAGAGGTAATTGACAAACTCCATTAAAAAAATCTTAGGTTATTTTAAAGAAAAGAAGGAAAAGGCAATGTGCCAAAAAAAAATTTATATATATATATTTTCGCCGATATGTGAAATGTAACTAGGCAATGAATTACCAAAGGAAAAATGTTTTTCTTTCTTTTTTATTTTTTATTTATTATGTTATACCAGATGAATAGCAAAGCTCTTCGCGTAAACTTACATTCCCGAAGTGAATTTAAAAATGGTATAATTTATTTTCCAAGCATGTTCTAAATTATTAAACCGTTAGTTCTATAAAACCCCTGAGAACTAACGATCAATCTAAATTTTAAGTTATAATTGAAAGAGAAGAAATATATACAGATTATCAATTAGATAAAAAAATTATGCGAGCACAACCCAAAGGTTAATGCTAGAGAGAGTGACGCATGTAACGAGAGAGAAAAAAAAAGTAAAAAAATAAAATAAAAGAGAGATAGCCCTGTACTATTTAAATTTCTAAATCCAAAAGTAAATAATTAGTATACAAATCGATCCCCACCAGGTTAGATGCCAATTTTGTGCTACGCTAATTTCAAAATTTTTTTAATTTTTTTTATTTTTTTGAAAATAAGAGAACTGATTTTTATTATCGGTATCCGTTTAAAATAGATATCTACAAGAAAGGAAAATAAAACTGTCAGAGATGCCACTATAATTTAATTTAATTTGGAAAAACTATAGAAAAACCTACTAAAAATTTAATTTGATAATTTATTTATTTTAAACCACTACTATTACTAAGGTGTGAACCCTTGCTCCAATTTATATGTTGTGTAATTGAAAAATCCTTCAACAAAAACAAGCTTTATAAAAGTGTAAGATTAACAATAATAATTATGCGACAGGCTGTTTGCAAACGTATGTCGTTACATTATAAATACAAAGATACGTTATTATTATATTAAGAAATTGAACATCCAAAAGTATTTTATTTAATTTTCACAAGAACAAAAAAAATAGAATCGTAAATAAGTTCTTAAACCACAAATTTGTAGGTGACTCTTCGAAGATCGCTCTCTCTCTCTCTCTATCTTCGGGTATGTATAATAATAATATCAGAAAAGAGTTACCTTAGGTTATTGGTTTTAAACTCTGGGTCAAACTTTGACTGCTATATTGTTTCGTAACACCAAACCAAATAAGTCTTCACTCCGACAAAGCTTAGTTTACCAAATAAATTCAGAAAATTGACGTATGCCGGAAAAGGCTGTATTTAACTTTTCTAGACTAACTTTCCAAATTATTACGCATTTTCTCTGTCCTTTCTAGATATATACTTCCGTGTCTAAATATCTTCTGGGTAATTGCCAATTGAGTATGACAAGTGATATTATCCAACGTAACGGCTGCGATTTATACAAGACAACAGTTTTTTTAAACTAACAAGACGTGAGTCTTTTCCTTCTAGATTCTGACTGCTAATTTCACTTTGGTGTTTTTGATTATCAAAAACGTTTTTCGGTCAGAAGAGAACAACACTTTTCCATTAATGCACAAGTTTACTATTCAGAGAACGATATAAATTTTTCGTCACTTTACCAGCGCCGCAGGTTCTGCACGAATGCCCACCGTCTCAGCGTTATCAATCCTGCTACCTCGTTCCGATAAATATCGAAATATCGGCCTGAAGTAGATATCAGGGAAAGAGAGATACCATTGACAGCGGCGACGATTGGGGGAATTGAGTATTTTAATTAAAATAACGATCTTCACCCGGAATATGAAACCAACTATGGAGATGATCAATTGAAACGGGGATTTATAAAAATACCACGTTGCACAATATATATATATATATATATATATATATATATATATATATATATATATATATATATATATATATATAAACATATAAAAATTGAAACTGACCCCGGATATGTGTTCTCGGGCTCTGCTAGTGCTCATTTGAAGGAATTCAAAAGTCGCCTTCTCCTCATTAGTGATTTTTTTTTGCTAAAAAAGAGCGAATTCACTAATACCCTTTGAGTTGGGGGAGTCAGAAAGCCGGGAAATTTGAAATATCGATACATATATTAAAATATCGTATGCAACTAGTTATACATTTATTAGGAGAAGGCGATAAATAAATATAGAAAAAACAATGTGCCATGTTTCATCAAAATAACTTTATTGTTTGAAAATGTACAAAAATTTCCGAAAGTAAACTTAAAGTGTTCCCGAAAAAACTCGTTTCTTGGTAAACCTTATAGGTTAATAGCAAATTGAGCTATTCCAATATGATGCATTTAATTAAAATTCGCTACCATAACGGACTTGCTGCGTCCAGAATTTCTTTTCTTACAAACATGCATTATATTTCGATGGAAAATGCAAAAATGCAATAACATAAGGCGTGTTTGATTAAAAAAAAGAGAGAATTTGTATCAGCAACGACTTATGGGCCAATCTGTGATTGTAGAACTATTTTTTTAAAATGTAGCTCAAGACACCCTATAATTAATGTATACAATTTTTTTTTCATAACTTGTATAATAACGGATATATTGAGCTTTATTGATTTTTTACGAAAATTCGACAAAAATCATATACAATTAAATGATAAACTCTATAGCTAAGGCTACTGCCAAACATCAGAGAAAGGGTCTATTTAAAATGAATTTTCTGGAAAGATTTTAGTAAAACGAAGGACAATGGCAGTTGAAACTAAGACTTCATGGATTGTAAAACATTCTTCTTGAGACATTTTCTTTCCATATTTCTATTAGATTCAAGTTATTTGCCTAAATGTTGCCAATTTTGACGTTTTAAATTGCAACTTTGACGTTTAAAGGAAAATCCTAATTTATTTTTATTTAAATGCCCATAACTTTTTTGTCTTTTGACCCAGAGAGCTAAATTTTTGATAAATGATATAAACCCGTTTACCAAATTTGGTTGCCCTTACTTTGTTAAATCGGGAGAGAAATTTTTTTTTTCGAAAGACAACAAAATTTTCCGGGAAAACCTGGGCCGATTGTCCTGGCTAACGAACTTATCCAAGCCATTTGCAAAAGGAAGGTATTCACCAAATTTAATCAAAATCGGCCAATCATTTTTTTAGTTATCGGTGTGATATATATATATATATATATATATATATATATATATATATATATATATATATATATATATATATATATATATATATATATATATATATATAT
Organism: Tillus elongatus; assembly: GCA_964006375.1. NCBI lineage: Eukaryota > Metazoa > Arthropoda > Insecta > Coleoptera > Cleridae > Tillus > Tillus elongatus. Next base: position 18,960,817 of record OZ023265.1, on the reverse strand, counting down.
ATATATATATATATATATATATATATATAAATTGAAACAGACCCCGGGTATGTGTTCTGGGGGGCCTAATTAGCGCTCATCTGAAGAAATTTTTTCAAAATTCAAAAGTCGGGATCTCCTCATCAGTGAATATTTTCACTAAAAAGAAAGTTGACGTCTACTTCCGGTATAACCGGAAATTCCATACTGTCAATATTTTCAGTGAACTGGAAATTTTGAGAAACCCCCGTACGTGAATTTTCAGAATTCAATTGTGAGCGGTACTCCAGAAACTGCTAATGAAAGGTCTACGTGGGACACCTATGTAGTGAAATACAAAATAATGAAACTCCGTAGCAAATAAATTTAATTAAAACCATTAATTTTTATATTATATGAAACGTCAGAGTGAAAACTTAAATTGGGAATACTGTGTATATATTCATGCAGTTTGTGTAGAACCCAAATGCTATCGTCCTGGTTTGATGAAGAGGGAGGTTTTTGGATGAAAGTCTTCCGTCGACTGACTGGCTGGGTTGGTATCTAATATGAAAAGTCAGTATCATAAAGTCGGCTTTATGCCGGCTCATTTCACCGTTGCGGTTTCATGAATTACTAATGCTTATTTTCAGTACACAATGAAGTTTTGTTACGTGCATCGTGCCTGGCTTTTCTTGCCCGTCACTTCCTATAAAATTCACTGTGGAAAGGTGTGAGAAAGGGATACAGGGGAAAATCACGTTCACACATCGTTAGCTACACTGTCTGCCTGTTTATGTGTGCGTGCGTGTGTGTGAATCTGCGTGTGTAGATATCTGATAGCGAGATTAACTCTAACATATAAGGTGGGTATTTATTATATTTGTAGATGGCACGAAGGAAGATGAAAATAAAATTTACCAAATTCAGATGAACGAGACTTCTCTGGCTTGACAAATGCAATTTGCACGTCCCAAATCTCTCGATCAAGAGTACTATTAAAATTTGTACCTTTTAAAATTAAAAACGGGACGCAGCAAGTGCATTTCAGTAGCGAATTTTCGTTAAAGCGTTTTTAATGTTGAATATGTCTGGTTTTTAAAAGAAGGACATTTGTTTTTTTAAATATTTCAACAACACACCAGGAGGGCTTACAGCCTAAATACTATCGTACCGTGGGTGTCGACAAGGTGGAAAGAGGCAACTTGTTAATTCTGGACTTGAAGGTTTGGAGGTTCGGAGGAGAAGGGAAAACATGTGCCGGCAAGGAATTCCACAACTTGGAAGTCCTCGGAACAAAATAGCGGGCATAACAAGATGTTCTATGTCTGGTGACCTGGACAGTAAAAGGGTGAATTCGCTCTGTTCCCCTGGTAGATCTGCTGGGGGACAGCAGGTGGAGGAACTATGGAAGAAAGCTCATCTGAGCAGTGCCCGTGCAGATATCTATAAAAGAGAGAGATAGAGAAAGAGAGAGAGACAGATAGAGGTCACCAACGGCACGTCGGTGGGCAAGGGATCGCAGCCTTTGGGTAAGGGTAGCGTCACCGATTAGACGTATAGCTCTCTTCTGAATGGAGTTCAGGATAGCGAGTGTAGAAGCGGCAGCGGCTCCACAGATGTGGGAGCAGTATTCAAAGTTTGGCCTTATTTGTGAAGTATATAAGGTATAGAAATTAGCTGGTGAAAAGTATTTGCGAGCCCCGAAAAGGAAACCTAATTTCTTAGCAGCCGCTTCTGCAATTGATGTGACATGTTGGTGCCAATTGAGATTTCGATACACAGAAATGCCAACAAGTGAAAAGGACTCATTATTCTGAATAACTTGGTTGTTCATTGTGATGGGTCTAGGGCTGGTGTATCTCTTATGAGATAGAAAGCAAGACTGAGATTTGGTGGAGTTGAATTGTACAAGATTTCTACTTCCCCTGTCTAATATTCTTTGGAGATCCACGGAGACAGAAACCCTCCATGAGTTTGCAATCCTCATCTAATTGGGCTAAAGAGACAGGCTTAGAATATTGTATGTTTGAGTGGAGGGTGCTGTTGTCCGCGTAACTGTGAACTGGGTTGGATGTGCTAGAGAGGAGTTCATTGATGTGGAGAAGAAAGAAAGTAGGGGCTACAGCTGAACCTTGAGGGACTCCTGCATTAATTGAATACAGTTTAGAGGAATGACCATTCATGACAAATGCTCCGGCTGGAGAGGAAATTTTCTGTCCAGATACAGAGTTTTGGTGGTAGCCCATATGCAGGAAGTTTATTAACCAGTTCTGCGTGCCAGACCTGGTCGAGTGATTTGGATATGTCTAGAGCGACAATCTGGGATTCACTGTGTAGTTCCATAGACTTGTTCCAAGAATGGGTGACGAAGGAAAGGGGTCGGCAGTTGATCTGCGCTGACGGAATCCATACTGCATCTCGTGGATTAGACTGTGTTTTTCAAGAAATTTTAGTAATTCGGTGTTTATATACCTTTACATCACTTTAGAGACGACTGAAATGATATAAATAGGCCTGTAGTTGCTAGGAAGCGCTTTGGATCCTTTCTTGGGGACAGGTTGTACTCGAGCGATTTTCCGGTTACTAGAGAATATGCCTCTATTGTAATATGTCTGAAACAGACGAGTCAGGACAGGAGAAAGTTCTGGTGCGCATTTTTTGAGAACAATTGCTGGGATCTCGTCAAGGCCAGATGCTTTCCTGGTATTAAGAGAATAGAGCATCTTTCGTACATTTTTAGTTTTGAAAATGATACCCGTCATTTTATGCGCGACATTGAGGACTGTTGGTGGTTGAACATTAGGAGGTGGGTTGAGAGTAGAATTGCCGGCGAACAACGACGAAAAAAGTTCAGCCTTGCCCAGGGCGGTAGAAACAATTTCCATCCCCTGAAACAAGCGGTGGGAACGTGCTCTTGCAAAAATTATTCCCAATAGATTTAGCAAGAGTCCAGAAGGCTTTGCTGCCGTTGGAGCTTGAGAGGACTTTGTTTTTGATGTGGTTATTAAACGAGTTTTTTGCCTTAGAAAGAATGCGGACATAGCGGTTCCTTGCGTCGTTAAATGCTTGACGGTTTTCATGACTGCGACTGTGTAGAAGCGTTTTATGAGCTTTAACATTTTCAAGTCTGACCTTGTCACAGGATTTGGAGAACCAGGGCTTAACGACAATTAATCCATCTATTAGCAATGCAAAATTGCGGCATGGTAAGTATAGCTTAGTATAAGGATGTTGAAATATCGATCAGGATATTGCCTTGCTGGTAATGGGGTTATCTTGTAAATATTTTTTTAATTGAAGTCTCAATTTCTGTTGCAAATCTTGTTAGTTTAAATTGCGCTAATGGTGCGTAGGGTATTTTATTGTAAATTAGCACTAATAACGTAGATTACCTAAGTAAAATACCTATTAATTTTTTATGTTGTATTTTAAAATAGATTCTTTGATAGATTAATGTCATTATTTGTACGAAAACGATTATGCATATGTTGCGTGACAAAATAAATTCATGTAATGCACACTTTAGAAATAACTATTCCCAAACTTCATCTTTTGTTTACATGTAAGCCAATACGACTCTGAACTCTGTTAAAGGACATGAATGAATCAAAGCTCAGAGCTCCCAGAGTATCATACCTGGGGTTATATCTATTTTGGGGTACGCTTTCTAAACACAGAAAGTCATAGTAGTTACAACTGTGATTATACAAAGTAAGACATATAAGGGAAAATTATTCAGCGTAATAACGTAAAGTTGATCCCTACCCAGCTATGCGTGTGTGTGTGTGTGTGAACTGATGTGGTGTTAGACGTGGGTATGGGGTTGGGGGAAATAGTTAAAGGAGGGAAGAACGGGGGTGGAGGTAGTGATAATGACCGAGTTATGTGTGAAGTTGTAATTCTCTGTGCTGTCGACGGGGTTCTCAGCTTTAGCTTTATCCTTATTTCAGTACCAGGGACCACACACGCTACAATCACAAACTACCAGCGATTCCAGTCGATAACTGGAGCAACCCGTGCCCGGCTGTCTGTGCTGGATGGCTTACTAGCCTCTGACGTCATAGGCGTACCAAGTTTCACTGTGTAATAGGGAATAATATAACCATGTTTGTACATACAAAAGTTGTAACGCAATTTCGATATTATAAAAACATGTCTTGCGAGTAAAAAAAGTTTGGACGCAGCAAATGCGTTATGGAAGTGACTTTTCATAAAAGTGTTTCCAATAGCAAATATGTCTCTTTAATGCAAGCAGGCATCAATCTGGTTACCGGTATAGCCTAGATGGTAGAAACAATATACCATATTTTATCAAAGTTACTTATTGTTTGAAAATGTACAACAATTTTCAGAAAATAAACCTAAAATGTTTCCGCGAAAACTGGTCTTCTACTGAACAAACCTTAGGTTAATACCAAATTGAGTTATTGAAATTTGAAAGATTTAACGAAAATTTGCTACCAAAACGCACTTACTGCGTCTGCAATTTTTTTCTTGCACATATGAATCATATTTCGATAAAAAATGCAAAAAAGGAATAATATAAGGGTGTTCGAAAAAAAAACATTTGTAGGGATCACCAACGACTTATGGACCAGCCTATGATTGTCAAAATATTATTAGAAGCTGCAGCTCAAGACACCCTATAATTAACGTATACAATTTTTTCTCGTATCTTGTATAACAACAATTATATTGAGCTTTACCGTAGAAATGTGTTACCCTGTATATATAGGATGGCGCATTGAAAACGAAACAGATCGATTTGCGTCCAGAAATTTTTTTTTAAAGAAATGTTGAAACACGCCAATTTTAATATTGAGGGGGACATGTTTTGACATAAAACTCAACTTTGTCACATCAACCCCTTAATGGTGGTGATAACAAGCCTTATATTTTAAATAGGGAACATGGGTCGAGTGTTACATCATTTGACAGCTCTTTCTTTTCTGAATTCAGCACACTAATTTTTTGGAAGTTTTATCAACTCGTTTAAAAATTATGCACAGTTGAAGATGCAAAAACGCATTTTACTCATTCCTATAAGAAATGTGCTGATAGTCAATGTTTTGTTGGTTTGTAAACAAAAAATTGACTATCAGAACATTTCTTATCGGAATGAGAGAAATGCGGTTTATTATTTCAGTTTATCGGTCGGTTTGATACTTGATAGTACTACCGAAAATTAATTTCACAATGGTGTATTCTGTAGAAGAAGGAGTTGAAATAATTACTCTTTTTTCAAAAACGATGACTGTGCCAACCGTACCGAAAATTTGTTTAATGAACGACATCCGAACAGACATGTTAACAGAAAATACATTTTAGAGTTAGTTGCAAAGTTTCGACAAAGTGGTTCAGTAGCGAACAAAAAACGGGATTCTGAACGTGGATTTCCGGTTAGAAATAAGACTATCGAGATTGAAGTTTTAGGACAAATTGCTGCAGACCCAACTTTGAGCACGAGAAAATTGGCCATTGCTTCAAACATCAAAAGAAGAACTATTCAGCGAATATTGAGGCATCATAAATTTCACCGTATAAAATTCATCTTGTACAACTGAATGAAGATGATTTTGATCGGCGGCTGGAGTTTTGTGAAGTTATGACTGCACGAATAGCTGATAACGGGAACTTTCTGTTCAATATCTGTTTTTCAGACGAGTGTACGTTTTTTTAAACTCTACAGTCAATCGTCATAATTGTCGTTATTGGGCAGATTAGAATCCAAGAAAATTTCACGAAGTCCACACTCAAACTCCACAGAAATTGAATGTCTGGACTGGCATTTTTGGAGACCGTTTAATCGGACCAATTTTTCTTGATGGCAATTTGAGTGGCGAAACGTATTTGGAGTTACTAGAAGATATTGTTTACCCTCTACTAATTGACATTGTTGAAAATGATGATCGCTATCAAGAAAATCAATTAGTGTTTCAACAAGATGGAGCTCCTTTGCATTTCTCACAACGTTTTAGGGCGTTGAACAGAGAGTTTCCAGAGCAATGAATTGGGCGTAGAGGTACTATTGAGTGGCCCCCTAGATCACCGGATTAAACTCCTTTAGACTTCTTTCTATGGGGCCATTTAAAGAATGGAATTTACGCAACAGAACCGGAGTCTCTGGAAGAATTACGACGACGCATTGTTGAAGAATGCCGTCTAATAACTCCAAAAATACTTCGTAATGTCAGAGCTCGTTTTGAACAAAATTTGTACTTTTGTATGGAAGCTGGTGGTCAACAATTTGAACACTTACTCAACTGAATAAACATTTTTGAACGTTTGGTTTTGTTTTTTAGTTTTTTTTTTGACGAAAAATTAACTAATTAGAGCATTTCTTATCACAATGAATGAAATACGTTCTTGCAACTCCAACTGTAAATAATTTTTAAACGACTTGGTAAAATTTTCAAAAAAATTAGTGTGCTGAATTTAGAAAAAAAAGAGCTTTCAAATGATGTAACACTCGACCCATTTTCCCTCTTTAAAATATAGGGGTTGTTATCACCACCCTTAAGGGGTTGATGTGACAAAGTTGAGTTTTATGTCGAAACATGTGCCCCTCAATATTAAAATTGATGTATTTCAGCGTTTCTTAAAAAAAATAATTCTTTGGATGCAAATCGGTCTGTTTCGTTTAAATGCGCCAGTCTGTATATGTAAACAGATAAAAACTAAAAGTAAACCCGGATACGGATTCTAGGGGGCCTAGTTTGTGCTCATTGAGAAAATCATTTTAAAATTCAAAAGTCGCGGTATACTCATTAACGAATTTAGTCTACGAAAATTAGCTAACATTTATAGACCGTTAAACCATAAACTTAACTGAACCTACAGCCAAAGCACCAACTTAACTAAACCTACAGCCAAAGCATCAGAGAAAGGGCCTATTTGAAATGAATTTTCTGTAAATATTTTAGTAAAATGAAAGACAATGACGGTTAAAGCTGAAACTTAAGGCTTTGCAGAACACTCTTCTTGCGACATTTTCTTTACATACTCCGTATTTGTTTCAGGTTCTGTGCCTAAATGTTGCGAATTTTGACGTTTCAAATCGCTGCTAATCTCTATACCTTATATACTTCACAAATAAGGCCAAACCTCGAATACTGCTCCTACATCTGGGGTGCTGCTGCCGCTTCTACACTCGCTATCCTGGACTCTAGTCAGAAGAGAGCTATGCGTCTCATCGGTGACCCTACCCTCACCCAAAGGCTGCCATCCCTTGCCCACTGACGTGGCGTTGGTGACCCCCCCCCCCTCTCGCTCTCTTTTTATAGATATCTGCACGGGCACTGCTCAGATGAGCTTTCTTCCATAGTTCCTCCACCTGCTGTCCCCAACAGATATTCTTAGCAAGTCTACTGGCCGTGAAAGTTAACATTTTTATAGATACATTTATGCGTGATCTCAAGTTCAGAAGGGTCATCACAAGCTGAGTTGTAATGGTTACTAGCACATGAAATTTATGTTACGAAACGCATTAAATTAAGGCTGTGAGATTTGATTATTAAATGTAAACAAGAAGTAGGTATACATGTTCAAGGAATCATTACAATATTTTAATTAATAAGGTATGAAATGACGAATTTCTATATTTCTTGCGTCAACTATGGCTTTACCCAAATCCACTGCGATAATATCTGTCCTTTTCGTGCCCGTTCCGCTTTCTGGTATATATTAATAAAAAGAAACTGTTTTCCATGCAGTACTGCTGAATAATATCTAAGGCGTTGTGCTTTTTCAGATCCCGCATTGTAAATCATATAAATCTTCTCGTCTGCAAATGACAAAGCCTCGAACTTTTTTTATGTGTTCACTTTTTTTTATCTTGAAGGCCAATGGAGTATTGAAATGTTAAAAGGCGACGTATAAAGAAAGCAAAATCGCGAAAGGATCGATAAAATTTATTCCTCAGATATTCGAATAACGAAATAAGTGGTTTATGGTATAAAAATGAACTTAAAATGGGTTCATAAAACTAAGTGTAGCGTGTCCTAAAGCGGGCCCTGGATGTGTTATATATCTCGGGGAGCGGAATAGATAGGCTACGTGTGTGTGTCTACTCTGCGGCGGGAGTAAACGCCGCAGAATATCGACACCCATCGGTTCAAGTTACTTCCATTATAGTGGAACAGGAGTAATTTATATGAGTAATCTATATCCGAACTAATAAGATACGGGCTTATGGAGTTCCTAATTACCTAAAGATATCAATAAATCATTGGAGGGAAGAAGTGACAGTGACGTCACTGGTTGGCGGTTCGCTGGGTCTTGTCATCGCCAAAACGACACGCGGACTCGTTTTGTAGGTTAATTTGCAATTGGGGCCAGATTGTCCACAACATCGATCAGAAAGTAGATTATAACAATTTTTTAGTAGCATAGTATGTAAGGCTAGATGTATTCTTACCACAATTAGAACCGTAGACTGGTTTCGCTCTAATTAGAGCTCGTCAGTTGTTACCTCCTTCAAAGAAAAACTTTAAATACAAGAACCGTGGTATATTGTGATTGACCTCAGGTGGATATAGATCTGCTCAATGTTGAGGTCACAATTGCCTATAACACCCTACCCTAGAGTAGCTATCTATCAGATTATCAAATTTATTAAGATTAGCAGCACTTTTTAGGAGGTTGACAGATCTGGATATAGTTTGATACTCACGTTCTCTTCATTTGTTTGCTTCGCACTGCCCAGAGTCCTATATTTGTGGGCTCTCCAGACTAGTGCCAGGTTACATAGAAATTTAGATCTCTAGATAATAGTTAGTAAGAAAAATTGTTTGCGCCAACGTCAAAAGAAAGGAGATATTAGGGAGGCATTTCTCTTCAATTAAACACATATATTAATATAACCAAATATATAAGTTTATTCACATAAATTAAATTTAGAAAAGCAAACAAAATGAAATAAAAATGGTTGGTGAATCTCAAATAAACATTAATTGCACACAAATAGAAATTAAATAAGCAGCAAGAATTTCAAGAGCAAGAAGTTATTAACTTACATACATATGCCAAAACAATAAGATATAGTTGCATATTACTAAAATCTCACTGTTAATTACTTAGGGTATCTATCAAAAATAAACACAAATAATTGGGTAAATTACTTGACGTTTGTCAATCAATTGCTAGGTTTTCTAGTGAATCAACTGGCCAGTTCTTTGCGTGAGGCTCAAAAAAAAAAGAAAAATTTATTTAATATATTCCTACGTGAAATTTCTACATTAATTATGAAAAATAAAAGATATTAAAGACAGTGTATGGGTTAGATATTTTACAGACAAAATTTGCTAATTACAATTTAAAAAAAACTGTGTTTAAATTTACAAAAATTGACAAAATCTTAGAGATTAAACAGGAAATATATAGTTATGCTGACAGCACCTCCCTGACATTGTTTAAGCTCAAACTTGACTACGTGATTTTGAAAGTTCAGGTTATTAAAACTTCAGATGTTAGATCTCGGCATGAAAATTCTGCTGATTCAGAGAAAATATTTGTTTGGACTCACCAGTCTTCCGGTATTAGGTTACCTGATGACCCTGTGAAGATGCTTTCCAGGTGGGATCAATTATGAGTACCTGACACAGATTCCAGACTCCAATAAGAGCGGAAAAGCTGGGGAAAACGACTGGGATTTCCCATCAGACATTATTGGAGCGGTGAATGCCATTGTTCCAATACTACAAGACCATTTGACACCTATGTCAATGTTTTTGCTTGATGGAAACTTTGCAAATCGCAATTAAACGTGAGTTTGCTTAAGTAAAATTCACTACCAATTGACTTAAGGTTCGATAAGAACCAGTAATTGTTTCTGATTACGACAAGAAATCAACAGTTCGGAACAAAGAACCACGAGTTAGCTCGCATTTTTATGCTGCATACTATGTTTATTTAAACTCGAAAATCACTTTAATTACTCCGAACAGTCACTGACAACAATTATTAGGTAGTACAGATAACAGAAAGAACAACCCCGTTTTAAGATAATTTAATAGCCACCGAAACTGAAGGGTGTTCACTCTACGAACGCTCGGCAGAGAGTCCTCGCTATTGTGTCGGGTTCTGCGATTCCTACTCGCTGCACGCAAAAATTCTTACCGTGGCCGTGCTCTTTCTAGCTTCCATCCCTCGAATAAGATAAAACGAGACCTCCAATCGGTGGCGAGGTCACGACGTCCACCTCCCGTGTCCACAGTTGAAGGTTTTGCCGGCAATTCTCTGCAACGTTTCCAACTTCTTTCTTGGGTGACATCACAGCTCGGAAAATTACAGATAAACAATATTTTGTTTCCGAATATTCCTAACGTATATTTTCAATGCTTATTTCGTTCCTGGAAATATTTGTTCAGTAATTATGCGAGGTAGTTTCCCACGGCAAACATATATTGAATTTTAACGTACAAATTAAAAATGCAGTAAAGGGGTTTACGGTACTTGTAGATTTAGCGACTTTTCATGAAAATAATTTTGAAATTAAAACATGAATTGCCTTACAGATATTGGATTGTAGGCTATTAGTTAAGTCTCTTACGGTTTTTTTAAATATTTAGAGCAGTAGCGTAACGCAATCGTTACACAGTACGGCATACTAATTGCAGCTAAAATACACCTATAAAGTAATACGGCTATGGTAGCCACTCTCCCAAAACCAAGTGAGATGTAGGAGACGTTTTTACACGTGCCGCCACCTCGTTGCGGAACCAAGTAGTATGTTGTCACGGCAGCACCAAATAACATAGAATGTTAAAAAATAGAGACTGTATACAATCAACTAACAATTTAGTAAATTGTCAGCCCTGGTCCGAATATTCCCCAATATAGGGACAAAGTATGTAAGGCTAGATCGATCCTCACCACAATTAGAACCGGAGACAAGTTTCGCTCTAATTAGAGCTCGTCAGTACGGCATACTAATTGCAGCGAAAATACACCTATAAGGTAATACGGCTGTGGTAGCCAGCCTTCCCAAAACTAGCGAGATGTAAGACACGTTTTTACACGTGCCGCCACCTCGTTGCGGAACCAAGTAGTATGTTGTCACGGCAGCTCCAAGAAAGAACTATTGAAACTAGATTTGAAGAACATTAAGCGCAGCTGATATATTGTACTATAAATAAGTCATGCGTTGCCGAGGATGTTTTTTAAAATGCCTAATGAAGTTTTAAAATTGTGACGGATTAGTTGGTAGCAAGGTTAACGATGTGTTCAATTCATTAATTGTTATTGTCTTAGTGGAACCGTTCTATAGTAAATACAGACGTAGATGCTTTTTTTCTCTCTTCACGAGTGCTTTTTCGTTTCCTGTAATCGGTTCAGCAGCTTTACGGTTACAGAAAAGAATATAATTGTGAAGCCAGAGAAAACATCTCTACGTCTGTATTTAACGATGTGATTGTACCTGAGATAGGGATATTTAATCCCATACATTCTTTTTGTTTTGTTATTTTAGCGAATTTTCATTAAGAAATATAGATATATTATCCATATTATTATTAATATAATAGAGAGGTCACGATGAAAAGCTTTTGAAAAAATTTCTTCAGATGAACGCGAATTTGGGCCTCTAGAATCCAAAACCAAGGTCCGTTAAAATTTTTATATATGTTTATATATATATAAGTAAGCGATAACTCAAGAAATACTAAACTGATTTCAATCAAACTTGGCAAAAATCTTGTCTGGGCGAAAACCGAAGTCGAGTTCGTTAATCAGCCTTTGTGCTCAAGCTTTTCTGGTGGAAAATCGGGGAAAACTTTATGAAAACGCTATATTTTTGTAAGTATTAGAGTAACTGGAATGAGACTATACACGTGGCTAGAAACAGTGCAAATAAATCTATGTTGTAAATTTTAAGTAATTTGGTAAACAATATTTACAGTCTTTTCCAAATTAAAAATAAAATCCCAAAGACATGCGTTGCAACGACTTAGTGGTTAAGGTCCAATGCCTGACAGACAGAGTAGTTAACTGCCACGCGTAGATTAATTCATACAACAGGTTTAAACCAAACATCAACGGCAACTAAACTAAATATATACCAGGCAGAAAACATAATACCCGAACCAACAATCGTGAAATCTCGGCCGGAATTATGGAAATCGCCCCTGCCCCCTAAGCAGAAGGTTACGCGATCGAATCCAGCTGGATGAATATGTTTTTATGTTTTATTTTGACATTTGGAGGAACAATAGTGCACAGATTTCTTACGTCTTAAACAAGATTTCATTTTTGCTTAAAACGCCCAAATAAGTGTGTCACCTTTGTAAGACTAGATGCATTCTCGCAACAATTAGAACCGTAGACCGGTTTCGCTCTCATTAGAGCTCTTCAGGACGGCATACTAATTGTAGCAAAAATGCAACAAAAATAACACGGCTATCGTATAGCCAGTCTTAAAACACTAAGTGAGCGGTGAACGTGTCGCCACCTAGTTCGGAACCAAGTACTATGTTGTCACGCCCGCTCCAAATAACACAGAGTGTTTAAAATAGAGACAGTATACAACTAACTAACAATTTAAAAAATTGTTAGCCCTGGCCCATTTCTACCCCAATATAGTGACAAAGTATGTAAGACAAGATGCATTCTCGCAACAATTAGGTGGCGACACGTTCACCACTCACTTAGTGTTTTAAGACTGGCTATACGATAGCCGTGTTATTTTTGTTGCATTATTGCTACAATTAGTATGCCGTACTGAAGAGCTCTAATGAGAGCGAAACCGGTCTACGGTTCTAATTGTTGCGAGAATGCATCTAGTCTTACATACTTTGTCCCTATATTGGGGTAGAAATGGGCCAGGGCTAACAATTTTTTAAATTGTTAGTTATTTGTATACCGTTCTCTATTTTTAACACGCTGTGTTATTTGGAGCGGGCGTGACAACATAGTACTTGGTTCCGAACTAGGTGGCGACACGTTCACCACTCACTTAGTGTTTTAAGACTGGCTATACGATAGCCGTGTTATTTTTGTTGCATTTTTGCTACGTTGCATTTTTGCTACAATTAGTATGCCGTACTGAAGAGCTCTAATGAGAGCGAAACCGGTCTACGGTTCTAATTGTTGCGAGAATGCATCTAGTCTTACATACTTTGTCCCTATATTGGGGTAGAAATGGGCCAGGGCTAACAATTTTTTTAAATTGTTAGTTAGTTGTATACCGTTCTCTATTTTTAACACGCTGTGTTATTTGGAGCGGGCGTGACAACATAGTACTTGGTTCCGAACTAGGTGGCGACACGTTCACCACTCACTTAGTGTGTCACCTTTGAGTCTGAAATTATAATTTTGTTATTTTTGATATTGAAAAAACCGGTTTGATTAGGTTCACTAAAAACATATTCTGCATAACTTTACTGAAATTTGTAATTCCCTTTAAAAGTTTCTCTTAAGAGGACTTAAACTATCTACAGATAAAGCGAAATTTATTTCTTCAGCTTCATAGAAAATTGAGTTTTGGGCATTTTTCTCAAAACGAGTCAGAACAAAAGATTTTTTTGATAATAGAGAGAAAGCGATGGTAACACTTTCGAAAGAATTCTTCAAATGTGCGTGTACTAGGACCTCTAAAATCGATCTTCAAGGTCTGTGTAAGTTTAAAGTATTAACTTTACTAATATGCCGTATAATAATAGTGCACAATTCTTATGAAAATTCGCTACCATAACGCACTTGCTGCGTCCCGAATTTTTTTATCATAGTCGCAGGTTTTTAAATTTTAGTCCACGTTTGTGTATCAGAGCGGGTAGGATACGGGTGGGTGGTGATGTTCAAAATGTATTTATGCTTGTCTGAACACAACCGTTTTGTGTTAGATCGCTTCCGTTAGGACAAATACAATCAAACATTACTTTTTTTAAATTTTTTAAGATAATTTAGCTATAAACTGAAGAATAGAAATGTCTTGTCATTTGAGTAATTTGTGGGGAGACAACTCGTATCATCCTTAATCCCTTCATCCTATGTAGAGGTGGCTCAAGTGAAGGGTGAAGTCATCGGCTTGGCCCATCAATAAGGACAATCAGGTCAAGCTGCCGGCAAGTGAAGCACGGGATTGTTAAGTAACGAAGGCGTGTTAACAGCACCGCTGTTCTCCTTTAACTACATGATAAATCGAACCTTGCGTAGACCGATGAGTGCACTTTATCCTGCCTCCTATATCCTTTTATCCTGTATCTGTCTCACTTTCTCCACCTTCTCAACACTAAAATACCCCTTAACAGATCATTTGTGAAAAATACAATGCTATTTGTTAAGCTCGCTAAATTTCGTGCTGGAGTATTTAAAATTCTTAACTCTTGATAAAAAAAAGCCTACACGCAGCAAGTGCGTTATGGTAGTGAATTTTCATAGAAATGATCTGGCACAAAATATTTTATTAAAACTTTTTTTCTTGTTAGATAGAAATCTAAATTTTGGTGTGTAGTTTACTTTTTATATCGTAAACCTACCTACCAAATTTGGTTATCATAGCTTTTTTATTTCATGAGATAAATTTTTTTTTCTAATTAAAATTCAAAATTTTCCCGGAAAACCTCGTCCAAGCCATTTACAAAGGGAAGGTCCATGCCAAATTTTATCATAATCTGGCCCATTATTTTTTGAGTTATCGGTGTGATATATATATATATATATATATATATATATATATATATATATATATATATATATATATATATATATATATATATATATATATATATATATATATATATAAGTTAACCTTTTTTGTAATATGTAATAGATTTTGTTTCCCAGAAATATTTTGGTATTGCTTTGCTTCCCTGGCCGCCAGCGCGACAAAATAAAAAAAATTAAAATGCATATTATTTTTTTCTTTCAACCTAGAGATCTAAATTTTGGTGGATATTATACTTTTAATAAAATTCACTAATAGAAACCGGCATATTATATTTAGTTGTCATACCTTTCTTACTTTCAGAAATTATTATTTTTTAACGAAACCCAAAATTTTACCGGGTTGAACACACTGATACCTCACAGACGATCTCCGGCGAGATTTGGGGAGTAGGCAGATTGAGGCCCCGTAATCGAGCTACAACAACCCAACCCACCTTTGTCCACTGGTCTAAGGAGTAGGCAGATTGAGGCCTTAGAGTGTCCTTACATATTTCCTTTACCCACCTTTGTCCACCACTCTAAGGAGTAGGCAGATTGAGGCCTTAGAGTGTCCTAACATATTTCCTTTACCCACCTTTGTCCACCACTCTAAGGAGTAGGCAGATTGAGGCCTTAGAGTGTCCTTACATATTTCCTTTACCCACCTTTGTCCACCACTCTAAGGAGTAGGCAGATTGAGGCCTTAGAGTGTCCTTACATATTTCCGTTACCCACCTTTGTCCACCACTATAAGGAGTAGGCAGATTGAGGCCTTAGAGTGTCCTTAATTTCCTTTACCCATCTTTGTCCACCACTCTAAAGAGTAGGCAGATTAAGGCCTTAGAGTGT
The DNA here is from genome assembly GCA_964006375.1 of Tillus elongatus. Taxonomy (NCBI): domain Eukaryota; kingdom Metazoa; phylum Arthropoda; class Insecta; order Coleoptera; family Cleridae; genus Tillus; species Tillus elongatus. The sequence continues at coordinate 18,945,367 of OZ023265.1, read as the reverse complement.
CCTTACATATTTCCTTTACCCACCTTTGTTCACCACTCTAAGGAGCAGGCAGATTGAGGCCTTAGAGTGTCCTTACATATTTCCTTTACTCTTGAAAATGGCCCCAAAACAGGAGCCGAAACGTCGAGTTTTTCTTAAATTCTGGACGCGGTTCAACCCGAGAACCAAGTATGTCTCTCATATATATATATATATATATATATATATATATATATATATATATATATATATATATATATATATATATATATATATATATATATATATATATATATATATATATATATATATATATATATATATATATATATATATATATATATATAATACATATAAACATATAAAAATTGAAAGTGACCCCGGATATGCGTTCCAGGGGTCCTACTTCGCGCTCATTTGCAAAAATGTTTCCGAAATTGAAAAGTCGAGATCTCCCCATTAGTGAATTTTTTCTACGAAAATTAACTAAAAGGGAGCGCTCCAAATATACCACATGTGCATAAAACGTTATGCTGCAGATTCTTGAGGTGTGACAGTTTAGTCCAACTTACGTATAACTCAAATTTCGCCCCATTCCACATACAGTACTTGAAATGGGAAGATACTTATTCATTTGTATAAAACCAACTTAAAAATGCTTAAATATGACCTGACGTGACCATCACAAGCAACACATGCTGGGTTCCGCTTTTATTAGACCTCGCCAGTGTGCTAAACCAATGACAATTAAAACCCGGCGAAAATAATTTGGCTAAATATAGCCAGACTCCAAAGAGATTTATTGAAGTAGTGACCTCTCATGCGTGACTAGTCATTAATAGCCATTCACTAAGTGAAGATTGGAACCTGTGATGACCACTGATAAGCACACTTGGAAAACCAAATAACCACAACACATCTTTTAAAGCCTGACGATCGTAGGCATTAATAAACATAAATAAAAAATGTTATACATAGAGACTGCAGAACTAACCAAAGATTCAAAAATCGCCGGCCCTATATAGAGATCAATGCACAAAAATATGAAAGATTCAAGAGGATTTCTACTTTAGTCCTGGAATTTATAAAGCTTAGAACAATGCACAGGTTATCAGATTCTTTCGATTTATCCTCTCCTACAAGCATCAGTTCAAATGCACCACAAAAAAAAACACACACACAATATATATATATATATATATATATATATATATATATATATATATATATATATATATATATATATATATATATATATATATATATATATAATTTTCGATGACCATATAAATGGGCTCCAGGCAACTTTGAAGTTCACATAATGGCCGCCCTTCATCATGTTTGTTAAAAATCGCCGATCTTTTGCATTGATTTTTGTTCTTGAAGACAATTTTCTGACATTATGCAGATGTAGTGTTGCACGGCCCCTGGCACAATGGATGAAGTTGTGACCTGTTAAAACCTTCATGTATAGTTTCGAGTTCAATTTTTTGAGAATTGTTCAAATTTATCCCCTGAAGATGGCCTCTTGGAGTGTCTAAACGCGTCGGGAGTAAGAGAAATCTGAAGTAAATTTTGGTGTCTGGAGGAGAAGCCGCTACATTCAACGTTTAATTATGGTAATCCCAGACGGTGTGACGTTCAGAAATGAAATTTCTTAGCAGCCGCTTATGAAATTGATGTGACATGTTGGTGCCAATTGGGATTTCGATCCACAGAATTGCCAACAAATGAAAAGGACTAATTACTTTGAATAACTTGGTTGTTCATTGTGATGGGTCTAGGGCTCGTGTATCTCTTATGAGATAGAAAGTAAGACTGAGATTTGGTGGAGTTGAATTGTACAAGATTTCTACTTCCCTTGTTTAATATTTTTCGGAGATCCACGGACAGAACCCTCCATGAGTCTGCGATCCTCATCTAATTGGGCTAAAGAGGCAGGCTTAGAATATTGTATATTTGAGTGAAGGGTGCTGTCGTCCGCGTAACTGTGAACTGAGTTGGATGTGCTAGACAGGAGGTCATTGATGTGGAGAAGAAACGAAGTAAGGGCTAAAGCTGAACATTGAGGGACTCCTGCATTAATTGGATACAGTTTAGAGGAATGGCCATCCACGACAACAGAAATGCTCCGGTTGGAGAGGAAATTTGCTTTCCAGGTACAGATTTTTGGTGGTAGGCCATAAACCGGAAGTTTATTAAGCAGCACTGCGTCCCAGACCTGGTCGAATGCTTTGGATATGGCTAGAGCGACAATCTGGGATTCACCGTGTAGTTCCACATACTTGTTCCAAGAATGAGTGACAAATGAAAGAAGGTCGGCAGTTGATCTGCGCTGACGGAATCCATACTGCCTGTCGTGGATCAGACTGTGTTTTTCAATAAATTTTAGTAATTCGGTGTTTATATACTTTTCCATCACTTTAGAGACGACTGAAAGGAGAGAAATAGGCCTGTAGTTGCTAGGAAGCGCTTTGGATCCTTTCTTGGGGACGGGTTGTACTCGAGCAGTTCTCCAGTTACTAGGGAATATGCCTCTATTGTAAGATGTCTGAAACATACGAGTCAGGACAGGAGCAAGTTCTGGTGCGCATTTTTCGAAAACAATTGCTGGGATCTCGCCAAGGCCAGAGGCTTTCCTGGTATTAAGAGAAGAGAGAATTTAATGAAAATTCTCCACAGTAACGCAGTAGCTGCTGCCCTAATTATTTTTTTACATTATTTTATATTGCAGATGAAATTTAACTTAACTTTGTTGTTTTTAGAAAATAAGAACTCTTACATTTAGAAAAAGCTAACGTAACGGACAAGCTTGGCATTATGCTGCATTAGCCAGAAAAACCTAAATTTACTTTTTCCAATTCCGCATTATATTATAACGGAAGCTAGAATCCAAACCAACTTTCCGTTATAAAAAGCTATTAACGTTGTTTCTGGCTGAAATGCATTGTCGAAACTGTTCTGTGTTCGACGCGTTCAGCAAAAACTGTTTTAAATTCTGTGGTCACTTGTTTCGTTCCCAAAGGACCAGTAGAACTATGAGAAGCTTCGATACAGCAAAAAACTATAAAACAACCCCATAACGCAGTTACAATGTTTTGGACTTAACAGGAAGTGAGTATAATTGCCACACCATTATTCTCTATGAGTTTACAATATTTCACATTGCAAACTAGTTTTCAGGTTTCACAATTATGGTTATTATAAGAACAAAAAACATTATTACTAACATAAAGTTACAAATGAATTGTTAGGCACAACGCAAGGTTTATAGATCAGACAGGTTGTCTGATAACTCCGAGAGGGGAGAGACGCGAGAGGAGGGTAATACGTCATGTGAAGTCTAAATGCCAAAAGTTTAAGTTTGGCTGTGGTGCTTTAAATAATATTTATTAAAAATTTAGGTAACTTTTAATGTGTTTGCTAAAAAAATTTCGAATACGATCAGTTACAGACATATTTTAATGTTTATTTTGTACGAAATAGCAGTTAAATCGAAACTATTGTCTTAAAGACTGTATTTTATTTTTCAAGGTGTTTTGTTGTAATGTTGTAAAAATAAGTGTACAGTGAATCAACCTTAGGACAAATTGGACGTTATTTAATCAAGAATTAAATCGATAATTCATCATATAGCTAGATATGTGTTTAATTTCAAAAAATAAATTATACATACTTAAAAAAAAAGACAATAGACAACCTAAATATATTTTTAGATGCCCAGTTTGTAACGTAAAAACGTGCAAAAATAATGCGAAAACGGCAAAGGAAAGTGAACAGACAATTTCCTTCTTTTCTTTTCCTAAAGGGCCTAAGATGAGGATTTTGAAGATGAGTGGCGAGCTAGGATACTGAATACACAACCGACGCATCAAAAAAAATCAGGTACAAGGTTTGTGTTTGTTGGTTTTGATTATTTATGTATTTTGTGTAAGAGTATGTAGTACCTACGTATTATTTGAAGTTTGCCTAAAACCTATTATACCTACCTGTAGTAATAAATTTATATTTTCAGCGGTTTCCTCATTATATCTGATGAACGGGCAAGAAAATCATAATGAGAGTGAAAGGTCCAAGAGAATGATGCATAAAAATAGGAAAGCTTTTGTGGAAAGTTTAATTAGCAGGAATGAAGAACCATCATTGAACATCACAGAACCAGCTAATGGAATTAAGCGTCAAGAGGAAAATTTGAGCATAGACTTGTCAGAAAGACCACCCCTTAGTAAAGAAACAGTGTATGATATCATAAAAAGAAAATATCAAGAATTGCAAATTGAAAACCCGTGTTTCAAGAAAAAAATAGATTACTACGAAAATCACCAACATTTTGCTGCAGCAACATATTTCTGATCTAGAAAATGGGCTAAAAGAAGCTGGCATTAATTTTGAGTATAGAGTGAAATAGCCTTTAAAGATCTTTTAGCTTCTAATTAAATAGAAATTTACTTATTGTGAAAGTTGCATGTTATTAAATGAAGCTTATCAAGTAAAATAGGACCTAGATTGCAGTTCAGAAGACGAAAATTATGTCCAATTTGGAGCATTATGAATTTATATTTTATAAATATTATTTAATTTTTAATCCTTTTCAAGATAAACCAATCAACGGAATCCATTACTTTAAAGTCGAATAATATCCTAAAACTTCAATACTTTCTGTTTCTATGTGAACAAAATCTTAATTTGTACTTATTATTAAATGTTTAATCTTGTAAAAGTTCAAAAAGAACGTAACTTTGTAAAGACGGACATATAAATGCCGGTTGGTTTCTATATCCAATGCACCATTAATCCATTAGATTTAAATTCGGACTTCGTCGAAAGTTACCAGACAACCTATCTAATCCATAAACTTTGGGCACAACGTACAAAAAATATTCAATCCTAGAACTGTCAGATTTATGATTGTTTAGTATTTCCTTTGTTTTTCATTTATTTCATAGCTGTAGCGCTTAACCATTATGTGGCTGGAGGTGGTACCCGGGTACTTTTAAGACGTACAAATTGGAAATTTGAATGTTCAAAAAGCTGAATCAAATCGAGATTCTAAGACATATTCAACCAGATCATTTTATATACAATTTGTAAATTTTAGACATTAGGAATATACAGAACCCGATTTTTTTGAAAAGAAATTATCACAGTCCTGGCGGACGGTGTTACCGGGGTACCACTGAGTAATTAATACAACAAAACAGTAAATAGGACTATACTTTAAATATATTTTTTTGTATTCATTGCTATATTCACAAACGAATATCACAAATATCAAATGAGGTTTTATCCTCTTTTTTTTTTATGTCAACAACACACCACGAGGGCTTACAGCCTAAATACTATCGTACCGTGGGTGTTGACAAGGATGAAAGAGGCAGCTTGTTAATTCTGGACTTGAAGGTTTGGAGGTTCGGAGGAGAAGGAAAAACATGTGCCGGCAAGGAATTCCACAACTTGGAAGTCCTCGGGACAAAAGAGCGGGCATAACAAGATGTTCTATGTCTGGTGACCTGGACAGTAAAAGGGTGCATTCGCTCTGTTCCCCTGGTAGATCTGCTGGGGGCAGCAGGTGGGGGAATTATGGAGGAAAGCTCCTCTGAGCAGTGCCCGTGCAGATATCTATAAAAGAGAGAGAGGTCACCAACGGCACGTCGGTGGGCAAGGGATGGAAGCCTTTGGGTGAGGGTAGGGTCACCGATGAGACGTATAGCTCTCTTTTGAATGGAGTCCAGGATAGCGAGTGTAGAAGCGGCTGCTGCACCCCAGATGTGGGAGCAGTATTCGAGGTTTGGCCTTATTTGTGAAGTGTATAAGGTATAGAGATTAGTTGGTGAAAAGTATTTGCGAGCCCGGAAGAGGAAACCCAATTTCTTAGCAGCCGCTTCTGCAATTGATGTAACATGTTGGTGCCAATTAAGATTTCGATCCACAGAAATGCCAACAAGAGAAAAGGACTCATTACTTTGAGTAACTTGGTTGTTCATTGTGATGGGTCTAGGGCTGCTGTATCTCTTGTGAGAAAGAAAGCAAGACTTAGTTTTGGTGGGGTTGAATTGTACAAGATTTCTACTTCCCCAGTCTAATATTTTTTGGAGGTCTACGGAGACAGAACCCTCCATGAGTCTGCGATCCTCATCTAATTGGGCTAAAGAGACAGGCTTAGAATATTGTATGTTTGAGTGGAGGGTGCTGTCGTCCGCGTAACTGTGAACTGGGTTGGATGTGCTAGAGAGGAGGTCATTGATGTGGAGAAGAAACAAAGTAGGGGCTAAAGCTGAACCTTGAGGAACTCCTGCATTAATTGGATACAGTTTAGAGGAATGGCCATCCACAACAACAGATATGCTCCTGTTGGAGAGGAAATTTGCTGTCCAGGTACAAAGTTTTGGTGGTAGGCCATAGGCCGGAAGTTTATTAAGCAGCGCTGCGTGCCAGACCTGGTCGAATGCTTTGGATATGTCTAGAGCAACAATCTGGGATTCACCGTGTTGTTCCATAGACTTGTTCCAAGAATGGGTGACAAAGGAAAGGAGGTCGGCAGTCGATCTGCGCTGACGGAATCCATACTGCCTGTCGTGGATTAGACTGTGTTTTTCAAGGAATTTTAATAGTTCGGTGTTTATATACTTTTCCATCACTTTAGATATGACTGAAAGGAGAGAAATAGGCCTGTAGTTGCTAGGAAGCGCTTTGGATCCTTTCTTGGGGATGGGTTGTACTCGAGCAGTTTTCCAGTTACTAGGGAATATGCCGTTATTGTAAGATATCTGAAACAGACGAGTCAGGACAGGAGCAAGTTCTGGTGCGCATTTTTTGAGAACAATTGCTGGGATCTCGTCAAGGCCAGAGGATTTCCTGGTATTAAGAGAAGAGAGCATCTTTCGTACCTTTTTAGTTTTGAAAATGATATCAGTCATTTTATGCGCGACGTTGGGGACTGTTGGTGGTTGAACATTTGGAGGTGGGTTGAGAGTAGAATTTCCGGCGAACAACGAAGCAAAAAGTTCAGCCTTGCCCAGGGCGGTAGAAACAATTTCATCACCTGAGACGAGAGGTGGGAACGTGCTCTTACAGAAATTATTCCCAATAGACTTAGCAAGAGTCCAGAAGGGTTTGCCGCCGTTGGAGCTTGAGAGGACTTTGTTTTTGATGTGGTTATTAAACGAGTTTTTTGCCTCAGAAAGAATGCGGACATAGCGGTTTCTTGCGTCGTTGAATGCTTGACGATTTTCTTGACTGGGATTGTGTAGAAGCGTTTTGTGAGCTTTGACCTTTTCAAGTCTGGCCTTGTCACAGGATTTAGAGAACCAGGGCTTTTGAGTGGCTGAAGAGGTTTTCTGTGTACGTGGAATAAATAATTCCATGCCAGCTTGGATAATTTCGGTGACGTTTTCTGAGATATCAGAGGGGTCAGGATGAGAGAAGCAGACAGACGCCCATGGAAATGAGGAAAAGTAATCCCGCATTTCGTCCCAGTTTGCGGAGTTGTAGTGCCAAACGATACGTGGGTGTGATGACTGTGTGACCTCGGGTTGCATTGCACAGGAAGCAGTGACCATGCCGTGGTCTGAGCGACCAAGGGGGGCGGTGACTGATATCTTATAGCATTCAGGATTTGTAGTAAGAAGGAGATCCAAGGGATTTGAGCTGTGTGTTGGGATACGAGGAAAGTAAGTACGTTGTTGAACCATATTGGCCAAAGAATTGCTGACTGCAAAGGCCTCCGCTGCTCTCCCTTGTGGATCGGTTTTTGAAGATCCTAGCCATTCCTTATTATGGACATTGAAGTCGCCAAGAATAGTGACCTCGGAGGAAGGATATTCAGAAATCAGATAGTCGGTTTTTTCAGAAAGGTAGTCAAAGAGCTGGACAAAGTTGTTGTCAGAAGGTGACCGGTAAATGCAACAGATGAATTTAGTTGCAGCCCTGAGAGAGAGTTTTATCCATAGTATGTCTTTTCTTCCAGCTTCTAAATTGGGAAGTCTGGTGCAGGGTAGATTGCTACGGACGTATGCGCACACGCCTCCAGGCAATCTAAAGGCAGTAAGGAGCTCATACCCCGGGAAATTAAGGTGATTAGTGGCTGTTTTGGCACTGATTTGGGTTTCGGTGAGGAAGAGGAGTTGGGGCCTGTTAGCCTGGAGGAAATGGTGGACGGAGTTCAGGTTAGAATTTAGGCCACATATATTCGAAAAGGATATGTTAAATCTTGATGTTGGCGCCCCCTGTACACCCCTCTCCCGGAGATCCGAATGGAGGGGTATTTTGCCTCCGGAATATTCAAGGCAATGCACTGTTTGATCCGTGTGCTGGAGGCATACAGGATTCTTACAAACGGCGCACATCTTGCGAGTTTTTCTTTCCAGTTTGTCGTCTCCGCGATAGCACATTTTGCATATACCTTTCACTGAAATGCGTCCAGAAGAATCTCGATTGAGCACAGGATTGGAGTTATGGGTCACTTCCAGGGAAACAGCCAGGACGCTTTCAATGGCGTTTTTCGTAACTCTATTTCGCAATACAACTGTATTAACACTTTTTTGGGTCACAGCAGGCAAACACAAGTCACGAGCTAGGCCTTTCAGAGAATTTCGCCTTTTATTCGTTTTACGTGTAAATTACATAGGCAGCCAAAGCTGCTACATTCAGTAATGTTGAAAGAAGCCAATGGCCACCGACTTGTTCGCCTTTTGCAGGTACAGGTCCCCAACATTTTGTCCATAATGTCTACTGACTTTTTTTTTTTTTGTTCCCTCAGGGCTCGTCCGCGGCCTTGCCGCCCCGATAGCACCGCAACCCTTGGTTGATTGTGCATACCCCTAGTCTTACTCCACCCATTCCAAAATCACTGTGCCTTGAACTAGTCTGCACAGCGATTGGTAGGGTGAAGTTTTATATTGCTCTGTCTCCGGTCTAGAGTGACCGTAGATCAGTTGTCTTTTCCGGTCCAGAGCTATACACTCGCACAAGATGTGCTGGGCTGATTCCTCCCCCTCGCCGCAGAGTCTGCATGCGAGGTCCCCTTCGAACCGCCCCATTTTATGTAGGTGTTTCTTGACGGCCATGTGTCCCGTCAAGAGACCTGTTGTGTTTCTGAGCTGTCCTCTGCTAAGGTTTAGCAGCTCCACAGCTCTCTTTGAACTGGGTCCGTCAATTATTGACTTCCTATGTCTGAGCCCTGGACAGTCCGCCCAGTACAGTCTACTGACTTAGTTTTATTATAAAAAGAAATTACCTCAGATTTTTTTTTCTTCAAGGTGTGATCAATTACGTCTGTAGAGTGCATTATGGATAATAATTTTACGGCTTTGTTCACCTTTGGGACATACGAACATAACATGACATCACTATGAAAAGCAAACATTGTCGAAAAGGCGGGCCGTTCCTTATTAGGTAGAACATCTTTCGGAATATACGGTTTGTTCTTCCTTAGTGTGCCAACCAGAGTAAGCCCATCTGATTTTAGTATGCGAGCAAGAGGAAGTGATGTAAAGAAGTTGTCGGTAGTGATATTACGTCCTGAACCTTTGTAATGTTGACATAAGCGCAGCACAGTTTTTTTTCACCAATATTCACTTGCCGCTCATTGCCTGCCAACCTTCCTGTGTAAATTGAGCCTTGACACGGATAAAAAAAATTTATTGTATCACATACCCAGAACACTTTTATGCCATACTTGGCAGGTTTTGAAGGAATGTACTGAGTGAACTTAGTTCAACCGCGGTAGGGAAATAGTTGTTCGTCAACAGTTAGATGTTTATTAGCCTGGTAAAGCTTCAAGAGATTTTGGTTTACAAGCAACCAAATATCGCTTATTGCAGCAGCGTAGTAATCTTCAAGTCTAGTTGGTCGTGTTGTGGGGTTATCAAATCTACTAAAGCGAAGAATCTGCTTGAAGAAGTCCCTACTCTTTGCTGCTTTGTACAGTGGTTAGGCGTCTGATTTCCACAATCCATCAATGTATTCAGTATTAGATTTATGAACACCAGCCATTAGCAAGATCTGAAAGAAAGCAACAAGTTACTCATAAGTGATACGTTTCCACTGTTTTGGTGCCGATGGTGAGTTCTTATTTAAATCATAATACACTTTATATATAAATGCCGGTGACCCTCTTAATCCTCCTCATCCTCTAAGTACCGTGACCAAAGCCCCCACTTAATTGACCTTGACCCCACTACTTTCACTGATAGCGAACGAGGTAGACGGAACGACATATATAAGATAATACTTGCAACGAACTGCCAGATCTCTCTGAGGCCTAGGGTTGAACACACTGAGACCTCACAGACGATCTCCGGCGAGATTTGGGGAGTAGGCAGATTGAGGCCCCGTAATCGAGCTACAACAACCCAACCCACTTTGTTCACCGCTCTAAGGAGTAGGCAGATTGAGACCTTAGAGTGTCCTTTACCTCTTTTTCCTTTACCTCTTGAAAATGGCTCCAAAACAGGAGCCGAAACGTCGAGTTTTCATAAATTCTGGACGCGGTTCAACCCGAGAACCAAGTATGTCTCATTTCTACGTTACAAGAAAAAATAGGTACAAGCATTTAATAATGTAATTCACTACCATAACAAACTTGCTGGGTCCAGACTTTTTTTTATCCATGTACATGTATTACTGCGGTCAAATTGTCGACTTACATAATAATGCATGAATTTACCTAATAACCATATGTGCAGTAGTTGTAAAATACACTTACATCAAAACTTCAGCGGTAATAAAATTTATTTTCAGTAAATTTTTCACTTCGCTGACCTGACCTCATTGCAGAAATGCTTACAAACTCTGACGTTACCCCACTTACTTTGGAACGATATTAGATACCAAAGGATCGAACAATTTCAGAGACGTCGATCTACAAAAAGCAGATTCAGTAGTAAATGCGAGGAGAAATCGTAGAACCTAGTATTAGAGAGAACAGTAGATGCGGTTAGAGGCCACAGATGTTGCTGACCACAAAGCCTGCTTCTTTGGAACCGAACAGCACATAGCATGTATGTAAATTGAGAATCATCGGCTATATTCCCGTTATTGCAATGCTTTATGCTTGGAGATATCCGTGCAAGAAGGATTATACGTTTTAAGGAATAAATAAAAGATTGCAAATTTTACAGTTACATTACATAGCACAGTCAGTAGGATAATATTTAATTTAATACTGAACTGACTAGTTTGATGAGTCGCACCGTGTAACACCCTTGGCACAGCATAATAAGAACTTATTATGCTGTGCCACTGGCTCGTGAGATTCCGGTTTATAAACAAAACAAGCTGTAGGCTCGTGCAATGGCAATCCATGTGCCGTCCATCCGGGCCTTAAGAGACACATAGGCTTTGCCTTTCACGACCTACTTCACAAAAAAAAAATATAAATCACTAAGTGAAGATTGGAACATGCGATGAGCACTGACAAGCACAGTTCGAGAACCCAAATCACCACAACACATTTTAAAAGACCTAACGATCGTTTCGCTAACCAAGTTAGCGAATTGATTTCTACTTCTACAAGTATTTATATAGACTTTCAGGTAAAACACCGAAAACGAGAGTGGAATTTTTAAGTAGCAGACGCAATCGTATTATATCCTCAATTGCCGAAAGAGGTTGATTACACCAGTTGACAGCTTGGTGATCCCTTGACGATATTTTCGTTTGTCGGAAATATCTGTATTGTTTCCTTATCTCTCGTGCGCGCTTTTGTCGGTATTTATATATGTTTTACAAAGCTCTCTATCACATGATTAGAGATGGGAGGTAGTGCGAGATTCATACATTTTTATTATTATTATATTTAACGATATATATATATATATATATATATATATATATATATATATATATATATATATATATATATATATATATACACACATATATATATATATATATATATATATATATATATATATATATATATATATATATATATATATATATATATATATATATATATATATATATACACTTTCGAAGGCGTTCAATTGTCCTGCTTTTCTAACATTTTTAATCAATTTTAGATTCTCCTCATTAACGTGGTGATTATTATCCCAAATATGTCGGGCGACGGTAGATCTATCTATAGGCTCGTATTTTAATTGTACTAAGTGTTCTTTGAAACTAATTGCAATAGATCTTTTTGTTTGTCCGGCGTATTTAAGATCACAATCTCTATAACTTATTTCATAAATTCCCGATATTTTCGCTATCCTTGTCTTTTGGGTTACCTAGCAGGTTTTTTAGAGTATTGTTACGTTCTATGGGGTTCTGGATTTGTTGACTAACAAAACACAGCTTTTCAAACTACTATTTTATTATAACCAACTATTTTCCAACACCAGTATCAACTAAAATATTATCTCTCTCTTACTAAATGTCCATAGAACTATATTCCAATATTCGCCTTCTATGATCGCTTCTTATACACCAACACTTACTGCTGACTCGCTTAATACTCTATGATCACTATTTTTACACCGCACTAATTCAATACTGAACTGACTCACTCTATGTACCGTTCGTCTATTTATACTTTCCATAGAGATTCTAGACCTTCTTTACTTTTCTACACCTGTCACTTCTGGTCCCTTCTAGAAATATCATTCCAGATTGTTCGCTGTTACCAACATACTACAACTGACCATAGAAGTTACACAGTCCATAAACCTAATTCTCATAGACAAATGTGACAGTATTTTTTGTCGAAAATGTTACTTGCAAGTTGGCTTTTTAAGAAATGCCATCTAGACCCCTCGTGATTTGAGGTTCAAAAGGTAAGCAAACAAAGGTTTTTTCCGCTTTCTCTCTTATAAACGTAGTTGATTCATTTTCTTTGTTTTCTGTTTGTTAATTAATTTATTCACTAGACAAGCAGTGTATCCGCTATATTCGGCCACGTTCTTAATATAATTTAATTCTTTGGTATATCTACGTTTACTTAAAGGAAAATTAACTAACCTATTTACTAAAAAAATCACGCTGGCCACTTTTTGTGCTTACGTATGATGTGAGTCATTCGGAATGTAGCTTAGAGTGGTGGTTTCTTTTCTATGGACATCGAATTCTAAGGTGTCTTTATTGTTGATAACTTAGTACATCTAGAAAGGGTAATTTATTGTTATTTTCTAGTTCGTGGGTAAATTTTATGGAATCAAATTTATTGTTCAACTTGGCGATAAAACCTTCTATTCTGCAAATGTTTGTATGAAACACTGCGAAAATATCATCCACGTAACGGAAGCACACTCTAGGAAAATATTCGCTTTCATTCTCAAGATCTGTTTCAAATTTACTCATAAAAAGGTCCTCAATAAATGGCGATAGCGAATTACCCATTGGGTTTGTTCAAAAAATTCATTATTGAATTGAAAAATATTTTGTTTAATACAAAGGTTAGTTAAGGTTAAATATTCTTTGTAGGCATTTTCCTTTATGTTATTCATTTTTAGCAAATCTAAATACGTTAACGTTTGCTCCGTGGAACGCTAGGAAACAAGAAGGTTACCTCGAATGAAACTAAAACCTTGCCTTCAATCAATTACAAATTACATTTGTAGTTGCCTTTTTAGGAACTGAAAATATTCAGTATGAACGTAAGAACGCAAACATATACAACTGTTCGACCATAGGGTAATATGTGTTGACATACCTTGACAGATTAATATATTAAGCGCCAGCTCAACCCTGGCACTGGGAATCCGACGGTCTAGTTAGAACAAAGCATTGTTTAATCTCTTTGTAACACATATTATACATACATTTATACGAGCTTTAACAGACTGCTCCGTGCGCCCAAAAACTACTGCCAAAGCATCAGGGAAAGGGTCTATTTAAAATTCATTTTCTGCAAATATTTAAGTAAAACGAAGGACAATGACGGCTGAAGCTGAAACTTAAGGCTTGATAGAACACACTTCTTACGACATTTCTTCTACATAATCCGTATTAGTTGCAGGTTCTTTATATAGAACATGTCAGTTTTGACGTTTCGAATCGCGACTTTGACGTTTTAAGAAGAAAAACTATAATGCTTATAACTTTTTTCTTTTAACGTAGAGATCCAACTTTTGGTACCTGTTTTGGTTTTTATGGTGTAAACCCGCGTACAAATTTGGCTGCCATAGCTTTGTTATTTCCGGAGATATAAAAATTTTCCGAAAGAAAACACAAAATTTTCCGGGAACATATAAAGTCTAAAAAGGACCTAGGCTTTGGGTTCCAGGGGTCCTAGTTCATTTGAAATTTTTTTGTTCAAGATTCAAAAGGCGCGATCTCCTCAATAGTGAATTTTTTAAAAGAAAATTCGCTAAAATTGAAGTTCTTATTTTGTGATCTCTCTCTTCGGAATTTTTCCTAGGACAATTCTCTAAAAGTACAAACTATAATTTTTATATGTTGAAGAAAATTGACTTAGTTTTAAAGAAGTTTTTCATCAAAGTCAATGATATTCCAGAATTCTGTCATGTCCATATAACTTACTCTTCTAGTGCATAATGCTATGACTTTATTATCTGTGTGGTTAGAACTAATTTAGCTTCATCCCCCAGTCAGTTTTTTTTTAGACAAAACGACTTCTACTCCATTTAGGAAAATCGAGAATATAAGCAGTGTATCTCAATTTACATATTTGATGTATGCTATTCTATTCGGTAGGCTGGGCCTTTGTGGTCAGCATCATCTGTGCATGCAGCGGCTACAGACCGCATCCAGTGTTCTCCAGTGCTGAACTCTCCAGTTGTTCCTTCTCGCTTTGCTACATCACGGTTTTTTGTTCGTTGGATGCCTGCTGCTGCTGGATTGCTCTGTCTTCATGCACGTGATGTTATTCAAGCAGATGTGATTTGCAGATGACGTGTATCGTGGTTTGTCAGTTTTTCCTCGAGCAACTTTCCTTTAACTAATGATTAATAGACACGAAAATCTTGTATGGGAAATTAAAACTTGTGACGATGCTAAACATCACCTTCATTTTTTTTTCAACCTATTGTACATAATTAAGTAAATGTTGAGATATTTACATTTTGTAAACGAACAGTCCGTCTCTTTCTCTGCAATGACATTTCCTTCCTTATTATTATTATTATTATCGTTATCAGCTTGTTTCTTATATCCTTACTGGCAAATTTTTTATCTTGATAGGAAAGACTAGTTTAAAAATTGATTTATTGGAAAAAGATGATGAATGTATGGACTTGAAAAATATAGGTTGTAATTACCTGCAGCAGTTGCTGGACATTTTCAAGTTTCTTCTTAAATATTTGTACCGCGAGGGTGGTACAATATACCACTTTAGTGTGAGTTATTCCATTTTTTTTAAATAATTAAAACCCCTGGATACGTATACATACGGTAAGTTTAATTTCCATAATAGCTCTGAATACCAAAGTTAGTTTTTGACTCTTCTTACAGCGATTTTCAGTCATTTTAGCGAAGTTTCATTAAGAAAAAAATCACTAATAGAGAGGTCACGATGAAAAGCTTTTGAAAAAATTTCCTCAGATGAGCGCGAAATTGGGTCTCTAGAACCCAAAACCAAGGTCCGCTAAGATTTTCAGCCTTTATGCTCAAGTTTTTCCGGTGGAAAATCGGGAACAACTTTTTGAAACCATATATTTTTGTAAGTAACAGAGTAACTGGAATCACACTTTACATGTGGCTAGAAATGGTGCAAATAAACCTAGGTTGTGAATTTTAAGTGATTTGGTACACAATATTTAGAGTTTTTTCCAAATTAAAAATAAAATCCCAAATATATGGGTTGAAACGACTTAGTGGTTAAAGCAGAGTAGTTAACTCCCACGCGTAGATTGATTCATACAACAGGTATAAAAAATACATCGTAACGGTAATCAAACTAAATAAATACCAGGCATTAAACATACTGCCTGAACCAACCATCGTGAAATCTCGGCCGCAATTATGGAAAATGACAAACGACATGAAATTAAAAATTTGTCAAGTGATTGTTATTTAACTGGGGGAATCAATCAAGTATTAAAATATCAGCATAGATATATTATGCTGTCACATAATATAGCAGAAATGTAAACAAAATAAGCCAAGTCTCTATAAAAATGATTCCAAAATAGTTTCTTTTATCTTTAAACTTAAACATAAGACGTCATATAAGACCGAAACAGTGGTGAGATGTGTTTCAATGGTAATTCTACTAATTCTGTAATTAATTGTTACGTATACATTGAATATAATATGCGCCGCCGTGGACGTGTTGGAAAATCGAGTGAAACTTTCCAATTAGGACTCGGGGGACGACGGTTCGAGACTCACCGACAGCGGATGATTTTTCAAATCACTTCTGTCGTTGAGATCGAGCTTAAGGTGGATGGTAGGTTAGTTTAGATGTGCAAAAAGGGTCAGCATTGGCCTAATTGCCAGTAAGGATCTTACCTTTTTTTACCTTTAAATATAATATCCCGGGCCGATCTAAAGTATCACGCAAATAAAACGTTAGTTGAGGGTGAGGTGGTCCGGATCCATCACGACGGTTATGGATACCTTCTTTAGACTACCCGGACCAAAACTGTAACGCTGTTGACGCACTGCGTCCTATGCGGTCTGAAATTTGTCTGATTGAAAAACCGGCTTCCCGCATATCAACAATGCGCCCCCTTAGAAATCACTTAAATGATTGTAATTGTTCCGTAAACGGAGCCTACCCATGATGAGTTAATAATTTTAACAGAAATCGCTACGAAATATTGCTTTAAGCTGAAATACACGCAAGTTCGAAGACAAAACAGAGTAGTATAGGAAATTTCATTGCAATTGGTCTTACTAGGTGTTCGGACTTTTTGGGATGTCAGTTTTTGGGATGTTTTTTGGGATGTCAGTATAAAAATAGGCTCTCATCTGATATATATGGAATGACAGTTCCATTGTTAAAGGAAGTATTTCCAATCATAGTTAGCTGTTTGTGTGTTAATCAGTGTATGATCCAAGGCAACTTTCCTAAAAAGTTAAAGCTGGGAAAAGTGATTGCAAGACATAAAGGTGGCAGTTTGGATGGTTGTGACTACCGGCCTATCTCGCTACTTCCGATTCTATCAAAGATATTTGAAGAGCTTCTTAAGAGGAGGTTGCTGGCATTCATTAAACGATACAATATATTATATCCGCGCCAGCATGGCTTTAGACCCAAACGTTCAACAGACACAGCCTTGACCGAAATTGTTATGAGTATTGCCGAGGGATTCGATGAAAAAAATCATGTTGAAGTCGTAGCTTGTGACCTTTGATAGTTTCAAACTGTATTTTGTTGGGGAAGCTGGAATATTATGATGTCAGAGGTACAGCCCTCTCTCTCTCTCTCTTTGGGTCTTACCTGGAGGATACGAGGCAGGTTGTGTATTGGGATAAACATCTATCCGATGTGATGACAGTAGATTGTGGTGTTTCCATTTTGGGCCCCCTACTCTTTATCATCTATATGAATGATCTGCCGGCCAACATTGCATCGGATGCGATCGGGCTTTATGCCGATGATACCAGCTTTGTTAACAAAGCAACAGCAACGATTGATCTGGGCTTCCGTACTAGGACTTTCCTTGACCAAGCAGATGAGTGGTTTATAGTAAACTCTCTAAAACTAAACTTAAATAAGACAAAACGACTGCTGCTGGGTGCGGGACACAGCGGCGGGGCGAGGTTAAAGCTTCTTGGTGTAATTCTGGAGGATGGCCTTGCCTGGTCTGCTCATGTCTCGTCCTTGCCTGGAAGGTTGTCTACGGCTATTTTTACAATGCGGCGAATGAAAGCTGTGGTGGGCCGGGAGGCCTGCAAGATGGCATATTTTTCAAACTTTCACTCTGTCGCTGGTTATTGTGTGCTTTTGTGGGGGTGCAGTCCAGGCTTGCAGCAAGTGCTCGTAAAACAGAAAGAAGCCCTACGTGTCTTGTGCGACGTGTCTTGGAAGACTAGCTGCTGTGGGTTGTTCGAGCGCGAGCGTATACTTATCGTAGTATCGGTATTCATTTTTTCCTGCTGAAAATATGTGCATCAAAATAAAGACTTATTTCTGGCCAATAAACAATTACATACCTATGATACAAGAAAGAAGGCTATTTTTAGCATACCATATCACAGACCGGCAAGAACGCAATTGGGTGCAAATTATCTGGGTTTGATGCTGTATAACAGACTGCCAAGTAATTTGAGGGAAATGCCTGAATCACAATTTGCCAGAGAGGTTAAAAGACTTCTGCTGCGGACGCCACTGTATTCAGTGGATGAGTATTTTGAGACTGGTTGGTAAGATGTATCAAAACAGCTCCTTAGGGACTTTAAGTGTATTTTCTGTTGTTTGGTTATCTATATATTTGGTACATAGATTGATTTGTTTGTTGTTTCTGTGGTGTTCTTTACAACTATTGTATTTTATCTATTTGACCATGTGTGTTTATGTGTATACATATTATTTACCTGACACGCCATGCAATTTCTTGATGGCAAATAAATATTATTATTATTATTAAATATTATTATTATTACTATTTACTGCTGTGTGTCATGTTTCCATTAATTTATTTCTGATTGCTAAGGTTTATACTAAGTTTTACACTTTTCTGGAACATAAATTATTATTACAATGAGAGAAAAATATCAAAAAAGAATAGCAGATCCTGTTTACAAAGTAAGCGCTAAAAACGTTAAACGTTATTTGCATTTGAACAAGACCCGCCGGTCGGTTTTTCGCGAGGAAGTAATTTTTCATCATATTTCTTCTAAACGGAGCCGATAAGAAAACGTAACGAAGTTTTCACTAGACTGACACTGATCAAAAGCGAGCGTTTTTATTACAACTCGAGGCCAAGAAGTGAGTAGGTGGGGTATATCTCGGCGACTTGGACGTTTTTGTACGTTTATAAATTCATGTTTTTTGTTTTGCGTCGTTAACGGTCAAGCAAGAAGCGTGTTTTCCAGGACAGCGCAAGGATTACCTCGTAAAAAATGAATCTCAAATTGGGTAAAATAAATCAACGTGTGCCGTGGAAGTCGAATCGACATGATTTATTGTCGACAGTGTATCGGAAGAAAAGTGGACGAAAACGGACACAAACATCGAGAAGGGACGGGAAGGAGGAATGAAAAATTATAATAAAATATGAAGTGAGCTGGGCAATTCTACAAGGGCTCTGTTCTAAATAATAGACAAACGTATCTACAATTATAATGAAAGCGGGTTTCACAGAAAAGAAACCGAATAATTTCTGAGGCAGCAAGTGCAACGGATTAGCAAACTGATCTTTGTTCATCTTTTATTTAATAAAACAAACTAAAAAACTATACTGCTCTTTTCCAACGGCTGAGTTATACAGCGCGTGTGCTCTACTCAATCGGGTTCTTGACTCTCTTTTCTCCATATCGCAGAAACATTTTCTGCAAATAAATCCAGCGAAGTCAGCTGTCATTGTGTTTGGCACTGAGACTATAAGAACTCTAATTTACAATTCAGTTCGCATTACTGTTGGCAATACCGTATAAAAATAGTACAAGAAATCTGGGTCTAGAGTTGGACCAGGATTTCAGGTTTCGGCAGCTTGTAAAAAATATGCCACAGAAGTCTTAAGGATTATATATCCTTACAGAAATTTCTTGGAGCGAGGCATTAAGATATAATTTTACGAAACTTTGCTGTTGCCCGGTCTTAATTATTGTGATGTGGTGTATGGGCCGTGCGTGGATCGCGGTGATGCGAGATGAATTCAAAAAAGGTTCGTGACGAATTATATATATTTTTAAGAAAGCTTGCATCAAATTTGGTTACCAGTATAACCTATATAGGAGAAACAATGTACCATATTTTATCAAAAATAACTTTATTGGTTGACAATATACAAAAATCTTCTGAAAAGAAACTTAAAATGTGCCCAAAAAACTGGTTTCCTGGCCAATGAACCTTAGGTTGATAGTAAATTAAGCTATCTAACGAAATATTTTATGAAAAATCGCTACCATAACGCACTTGCCGAGTCCCGAATTTATTTTCTTACAAACATGTATTATCTTTTGATGGAAAATGCTCCGGTTGGAGAGGAAATTTTCTGTCCAGGTACAGAGTTTTGGTCGTAGGCCATAGGCAGGAAATTTATTAAGCAGCGCTTGGTGCCAGACCTGGTCGAATGCTTTGGATATGTCTAGAGCGACAATCTGGGATTCACCGTGTAGTTCCATAAATTTGTTCCAAGAATGGGTGACAAAGGAAAGGAGGTCGGCAGTTGATCTGCGCTGACGGAATCCATACTGCCTGTCGTGGATTAGATTATGTTTTCAAGAAATTTTAGTAGTAAGTCGGTGTTTATATACTTTTCCATCACTTTAGAGACGACTGAAAGGAGAGAAATAGGCCTGTAGTTGCTAGGAAGCGCTTTGTATCCTTTCTTAGGGACGGGTTGTACTCGAGCAGTTTTCCAGTTACAAGGGAAGATGCCCCTATTGTAAGATGTCTGAAACAGACGAGACAGGACAGGAGCAAGTTCTGGTGCGAATTTTTTGAGAACAATTGCTGATCTTGTCAAGGCCAGAGGCTTTCCTGGTATTAAGAGAAGAGAGCATCTTTCGTACCTTTTTAGTTTTGAAAATGATATCTGTCATTTTATGCGCGACATTGGGGACTGTTGGTTGTTGACCATTTGGAGGTGGGTTAAGAGTAGAATTGCCGGCGAACAACGAGGCAAAAAGTTCAGCCTTGCTCAGGGCGGTAGAAACAATTTCATCCCCTGAAACAAGAGGTGGGAACGTGCTCTTGGAGAAATTATTCACAATAGATTAAGCAAGAGTCCAGAAGGGTTTGCTGCCGCTGGAACTTGAGAGGACCTTGTTTTTGATGTGGTTATTAAACGAGTTTTTTGCCTAAGAAAGAATGCGGACATAGCGGTTGCCTCGTTAAATGCTTGACGGTTTTCTTGACTGGGATTGTGTAGAAGCGTTTTGTGAACTTTGACGTTTTCAAGTCTGGCCTTGTCACATGATTTAGAGAACCAAGGCTTTTGAGTGGCTGAAGAGAATTTCTGTGTATGTGGAATAAATGATTCCATGCCAGCTTCGTTAATTTCGGTGACATTAGAGGGTCAGGATGACATAAGCAGACAGACGCCCATGGAAATGAGGAGCTTGTTTTGTTTCCCCAATGTTTTGCAGGTGGATTGCAATTAGTCGGCTTTATTAATTAGCGTTTGAAGGAGATGTTGAAGGTGTGGACTGTACGTGGGCTGTATTTTTAACTCTAAGTGCACTGGATGCCAGGAAATTACAATGATACACTTGTTATTTTTATACATATTGTATTGTCAGTTTGTACACTTTTTACCTTAACTATTATTTATAATTTGCGGTTTTACACTTGATTTGATAAGTTACTCAGGAGATCTCACCATCTTACTAGCCACCTGTGTATTGAATTTATTTAACTGTGCGTATGATGGAAGTGGATTACGTATACTTCCTAATTTATAAGAAAACACTGAATTTTTACGGTATCACAGTATGAACGGAATTTGAGTTGGAAGATTGGAATCTGAACTGAACTGACTTAACCACACGAGCGGTGTTTAAGTAAACGATTGAGATCTCAGAGGTCCCAAGAAGCTAAGGAGAGGAGATTTGTGGTAGAACTGAATTGTGCTTTGCGAAATGCCTGCTTTTATAGAGCTTCCAGGTAGCGCTGGTTGACGTAGTTGACATAATGTCAGTAACGCAGGATGGCCAACCGGTTAAAGTATTATTCCGTAGTAAAGAAATCCAATGGGTACATTCTTAGAAGATTTTTTAAGCACACTTCAAATACATATAAAGCTATTAAACGTTCAGGAAAGAACCTAACGGTAAATATGTAATATTTTTATGCCATTATTCAGGCATAAACTGAATGCAGACATTCATACAGAGACTACCAGAGGATAAAGATTACCAGTAAATTGAAAAGGATTAAAATCCACAGAACGGTGACTCCAGGTAGTAGATTGAAAGTCCAGTGCAAAAGAAGGCAGGCAAAAGAAACATCGGCGTGCCAATTGTGTTTCCAATACTGCCGACGAGTTTGACTGGCTGTTATTATTCTCCCTGCGCATTATCTTTGCATCGTTTTATTTTTACCATGAATTGTACATACTGATTTCATTTGAGAATCCTTATTTTATCCATACCACAATTTGGTAAGTATTTTATGGTGGGTGTGTTTGCTTACGCTTGAGTTGGTCCTTTTGATGATCTTTTATGTATGTGTGCGCGCGCTGTGAGGGCGTGCTTATCTACCTTTAGACGTATATGCACAAATAAGTAAATTAGAAGTAATATCTAGCCATTTCAGTGAATGCTCATCATTGTTTTTTTTAAAATTATTTCAACAACACACCACGAGGGCTTACAGCCTAAATACTATCGTACCGTGGCTGTCGATAAGGAGGAAAGAGGCAACTTGTTAATTCTGGACTTGAAGGTTTGGAGGTTCGGACAACTTGGAAGTTCTTGGGACAAAAGAGCGGGCATAACAAGATGTTCTATGTCTGGTGACCTGGACAGTAAAAGGGTGCATTCGCTCTGTTCCCCTGGTAGATCTGTTGGGGACAGCAGTTGGAGGAACTATGGAAGAAAGCTCCCCTGAGCAGTGCCCGTGCAGATATCTATAAAAGAGAGAGAGAGAGAGAGAGGTCACCAACGTCACGTCGGTGAGCAAAGGATGGCAGCCTTTGGGTGAGGGTAGGGTCACCGATGAGACGTATAACTCTCTTCTGACTGGAGTCCAGGATAGCGAGTGTAGAAGCGGCAGCGGCACCCCAGATGTGGGATCAGTATTCGAGGTTTGGCCTTATTTGTGAAGTATAAAAGGAATAGAGATTAGCTGGTGAAAAGTATTTGCGAGCCCAGAAGAGGAAACCTAATTTCTTAGCAGCCGCTTCTGCAATTGATCTGAAATGTTGGTACCAATTGAGATTTCGATCCACAGAAATGCCAACAAGTGAAAAGGACTCATTATTTTGAATAACTTGGTTGTTTATTAAGATGGGTCTAGGGCTGGTGTATCTCATATGAGAAAGAAAGAAAGACTGTGATTTGGTGGGGTTAAATTGTACAAGATTTGTACTTCCCCAGTCTTATATTTTTTGGAGATCCACGGACACAGAACCCTGCATGAGTCTGCGATCCACATCAAATTGGGCTAAAGAGACAGGTTTAGAATATTGTATATTTGAGTGGAGGGTGCTGTCGCCCGCGTAACTGTGAACTGGGTTGGACGTGCTAGAGAAGAGGTCATTGATGTGGAGAAGAAACAAAGTAGGAGCTAAAGCTGAACCTTGAGGGACTCCTGCATTAATTGGATACAGTTTAGAGGAATGGCCATTCGTGTAGGTGAGATGGTTGACTGCAATCGTTGGAAACACAGGAGGTTATCCTGATGCTCTGCCACACTTTATTTTAATGAGAGGCTGTTTTAAGTTTTAAAGACGAGCACGTGAGGATTATGTAAATTCACAACAAAGTATCTTTTATGAGTACTTCGTGGGTGATGTTTCTCTTTGTTTATTCTAAGGCATCCATACTTACAGACAACGGTTGTAAACTATTTTTTTTTCTGAATAGAATGATGATCATAGCCTAAAATATTAGCACGTCATTAATGAACAGCCTGTATTAATCATTATTACGCCCTTCCCAATTAATTACCAATTTTATTAAACTGTGGCTTTTATTTCGTCATAAACAATTAGATAATACATTCTTGATTAAACTAATAAATTTCTGTAGCCAACACCACAACTTCGCTAAAGCAACTTCTACTGATGTTTTTTTCATTACAACTCGTCAGCATCCAAGACTACACAACATTTGTATAGCAGCATCAGCCCCAAGATAAGATACACAGCCCCATCCTCGCAGGAAACTTTTAAGAGGCCACATGGCGACATGATTACAGGACATTTGTTATACAGAGAGAGCGCTTCCAAAGGCCGCAAGGATATCCCCGACTAGCTGACTCTCTAATATATCCTAAGTGCCGAGAAAGACCGTTAATTTTCATTTTATCCTTTTCTCACATCCACCTAATTGCGGTCATATTTCCATGCAATGGCCACTGAAGTAATTACGTCCCAATGATATTAAGGAGATTTATGGTGCACGTCGCCAGAGGGCGCTGCAGGGTACAAGTCGCCTACTAGTTCGGATGGTCACTGAATAAGTTCAGCGCCGCGTCTGATGGCTTTTTGCACCGGGTCCGGTCACTCGGTCTCTGTGCGGACCTAGTTTTTGCCGCTTTACAGGACGCTTTGTTCGAAAATGATTGACGCTCCAGACGACCCGATAACGTAAAGTTTAGACACGAACATAAATCTAATGCCGTCCAAACAGTTTTCCGTGTTTTTCCGTCCTCGATATATCTCTATTATGCAATGCGTATTTCGAAATTTATTGAATCATATAAAACAGGAATTGCTATTCAAATTTCGAAATTTTTGAAGTGCGGATGAAATATGTATGAGGCATTGTTAGTGGTGGGATTGTCTGTACGTTTCCCCAATAATCTACTGACATCAATCACGTAACAGAGGCGACGACAAACAGCTGATGCGGAGATGTGGCTATTTCCGGAGTTCCATTCAAACTGCGAAAAATTCGCATATTTAATACCTTGTATCTATTTAAATGCCTTTCTTAAACCCCGTGGAAGGTTTTGAGTCAGTTTTTGTAGAATAATAAGGTGGTTTTGAGTTTTGAATTTAAAAAAATGTCTACAAATGCGCGTAATCTAGACCCCCTAGAACACATATCCGGGGCCAATTTAAATTTTTATATGGTTAAATACATTCATACATACATATATATATATATATATATATATATATATATATATATATATATATATATATATATATATATATATATATATATATATATATATATATATATATATATATATATATATACATACAGGGTGGCGCATTTAAAACGAAACAGACCGATTTGCGTCCACAGAAATTATTTTTTTAAGAAACGCTGAAACACGCCAATTTTAATATTGAGGGGGACATGTTTTGACATAAAACTCAACTTTGTCACATCAACCCTAATATTTTAAATAGGGAACATGGGTCGAGTGTTACATAGTTTGAAAGCTCTTTCTTTTCTGAATTTAGCACACTAATTTTTTTGGAAGTTTTATCAACTCGTTTAAAAATTATTCATAGTTGGAGTTGCAAGAACGTATTTCATTCATTGTGATAAGAAATGCTCTAATTAGTCAATTTTTCGTTAAAAAAACTAAAAAACAAAACCAAACGTTCAAAAATGTTTATTCAGTTAAGTAAGTGTTCAAATTGTTGACCACCAGCTTCCATACAAAAGTACAAACTTTGTTCAAAACGAGCTCTGACATTCTAGAGCATTTGTGGAGTTATTAGACGGCATTCTCCTACAATGCGTCGTCGTAATTCTTCCAGAGACTACGTTTCTGTTGCGTAAATTCCACTCTTTAAATGGCCCCATAGAAAGAAGTCTAAAGGAGTTAAATCCGGTGATCTAGGGGGCCGCTCAATAGCACCTCTACGCCCAATCCATTGCTCTGGAAACTCTCTGTTCAAAAACTCCCCAACACGTTGTGAAAAATGCGGAGGAGCTCCATCTTGTTGAAATACTAATTGATTTTCTTGATAGCGATCATCATTTTCAACAATGTCAATTAGTAGAGGGTAAACGATATCTTCTAGTAAGACCAAATACGTTTCGACACTCAAATTGCCATTAAGAAAAATTAATCCGATGGAACGGTCTCTAAAAATGCCAGTCCAGACATTCAATTTCTGTGGAGTTTGAGTGTGAACTTCGTGAACATTTCTTGGACTATTATCTGCCCAATAACGACAATTATGACTATTGACTGTAGAGTTTAATAAAAACGTACGCTCGTCTGAAAAACATATATTGAACAGACAGTTCCCGTTATCAGCTATTCGTGCAGTCATAACTTCACAAAACACCAGCCGCCGATCAAAATCATCTTCATTTAGTTGTTGTACAAGATAAATTTTATACGGGTGAAATTTATGATGCTTCAATATTCGCTGATCAGTTCTTCTTTTGATGTTTGAAACAGTGGATAATTTTCTCGTGCTCAAAATTGGGTATGCAGCAATTTGTCCTAAAACGTCAATCTCAGTAGTCTCATTTCTAACCGCAAATTCACGTTCAGGGTCCCGTTTTTTGTTGGCTACTGAACTACTTTGTCGAAACTTTGCAACTAACTCCAAAATGTTTTTTCTGTTAACATGTCTGTTCGAATGTCGTTCATTAAACAAATTTGCGGTACTGTTGGCACAGTCATCGTTTTTGAAAAACAGAGTAATTATTTCAACTCTTTCTTTCTTTCTACAGAATACACCATTGTGAAATTAATTTTCGGTAGTACTATCAAGTATCAAACCGACCGATAAACTGAAATAATAAACCGCATTTCTCTCATTCCGATAAGAAATGTTGTGATAGTAAATTTTTTGTTTACAAATCAACAAAACATTGACTATCAGCACATTTCTTATCGGAATGAGTGAAATGCGTTTTTGCATCTTCAACTGTGAATAATTTTTAAACGAGTTCATAAAACTTCCAAAAAAATTAGTGTGCTGAATTCAGAAAAGAAAGAGCTTTCAAATGATGTAACACTCGACCCATGTTCCCTATTTAAAATATAAGGGTTGTTATCACCACCCTTAAGGGGTTGATGTGACAAAGTTGAGTGTTATGTCAAAATATGTTCCCCTCAATATTAAAATTGACGTGTTTCAGCGTTTCTTAAAAAAAGTTCTCTGGGCGCAAATCGGTCTGTTTCGTTTTCAATGCGCCACCCTATATATATATATATATATATATATATATATATATATATATATATATATATATATATATATATATAATAAAACTGACCCTGGATATGGTTTCTGGCTTACTTCGCGCTCATTTGATGAAATTTTTTTAAACAAAATTCACAAATAATATAAGTTACTTTATATCAGCACTGTTGTATGCACTAAAATTACACTCTAATGTAAGCACTTTATCCAAAGTATCACTATTTTGTAAGTTGCCTTCCTTAAACTCAGAAAGCTCCCCATTGACAATGTAGGGTACGCCTTCACGCATTCTGTGGGTATGTGTATGCATGTGTGTCTGTGCGTGCGTGTGTGTATAGAATGTGTGTATATTTGTGTATTCATGAAAATGCGACGACCCAGTGAAAGTTTTGACGTCGAAATGCTGACAAGCTGAAACTACAGTGGCGCTCTCTTCGGGTCATAGGAAACGGTTGAAAATAAGCCGGAGGAAGGAAACAGGAAGATGTGATTGTGAGATTGTTGTTTGCTTATTATAATAACAACAGCACCAGCATCTATTTCACTCTCGTGTTGTTTGCTTGTTTTATTGCTACAACGCCACTGTAGCCTTGCTGGTTGGTTGGTTGGCAAACAGGGACGGTTTAGCCACAATCACCGGTAATGAAAATTTAGTGACTTCATTAGCTCGACAGGCAGGCTGCTTTCTTGTGTATTGTACCTTGTTTCTTTAACGTCGGCCTATTTAATAAAAATCTGGACGCAGCAACTGCGTTATGGAAGTGAATTTTCATAAAAATGTTGTTAATAGCAAATGCGAGCAGGCATCAATCTGATTACCGGTATAGCCTATGTAGTAGAAACAATGTACTATATTTTATCAAATTACTTATTGTTTGAAAATGTACAAAAATTTTCTGAAAATAAACTTAAATGTTGGTTTGCTAGCCAACAAACCTTACGTTAGTAGCAAATTCAGTTATTGAAATTTGAAGGATTTAATGAAAATTCGCTACCAAAACGCACTTACTGCGTCCAGATTTTTTTCTTACAAACATGCATCATATTTAGATAAAAAATGCAAAAATGTATTAATGAATTGGTTCTACGAAAATTGGCTAAAAATTATAGACCCTTAGACCATAAACTTAAGTAAACCTACAGCGAAAGCATCAACTTAACTAAACCGATAGCCAAAGCATCTGAGAAAGGGTTTATTTTAAATGAATTTTCTGTAAATATTTTAGTAAAATGAAGCGCAATGACAGTTGAAGCTGAATCTTAAGGGTTCGCAGAACACTTTCCGTGCAACATTTTCTTATAAAAATCCGTATTTGTTTCACGTTCTTTGTCTAAACATTGCCAATTTTGACGTTTCAATTTTTTTCTTTAAGTGCCCATAACATTTTTCTCTTTGAACCTAGACACCTAAATTTAGGTACATGGTTCACTCTTTATAATACAAACACGCGTACCAAATTTGGTTGCCCTTACTTTGTTATTTCCGGAGATATAAATTTTTTTTAGAAAGGAAACACAACATTTTCCGCGAAAACCTGCGCCTATTTTCCTGATTAACGAATTTATCCAAGCCACTTGCAAAAGGAAGGTACTTCTTTGAAACAGTTTAGATATAAAAATGGACACCATCGAAACATGGTAGTCAGCTTACTGTACTGTAAACTACTTTTTTTTTAATTTAAAATAGAACAGCCTTTACTTTATTTTACAGTTCGAAAGAACATACATTTTTAGGCAATTTCTTTAAATGCAACAAAATGATATAAACTGAGATTGTACATAGGTAATATAAAAACACTGTATGTATGATGGAAGGTAAGTTATATTAGGAAGAGGTAGAATGTTTTG
Source organism: Tillus elongatus (assembly GCA_964006375.1). Taxonomy (NCBI): domain Eukaryota; kingdom Metazoa; phylum Arthropoda; class Insecta; order Coleoptera; family Cleridae; genus Tillus; species Tillus elongatus. The sequence goes on along the minus strand of OZ023265.1, from coordinate 18,916,679 downwards.
AGAGATTACGTTTGCAATAGATTTTGATGAATGTGACTTATGTGATGAATTTAGAACAGTATGTACAAATAAATTGAAGAGGTTGGCAGGTGGTAGTGGACTTTTCCTTTACGTGATAGTAAAGGAATTTTTCACGCCCGAGGAGGTACCACCCCTTACATCAAGTGAAGTCCCAACGGACGTTTCCGGTTCTGGTGTATGAGTCGGTTTCCCTTATAAGCAAAAATGATGATGGCTCCTCCTTGTACAAAAAAATCCGGAGATAAAATACCCCTGCATTCGGATCTCCGGGAGAGGGGTGTGCAGGGGGCGCCGGCATCAAGATTTAACATATCCTTCTTGAATATATGTGGCCCAAATTCTAACCTGAACTCCGTCCACCATTTCCTCCAGGCTAATAGGCACCAACTCCTCTTCCTCACCGAAACCCAAATCAGTGCCAAAAACAGCCACTAATCACCTTCATTTCCCGGGGTGTGAACTCCTTACTTCCTTTAGATTGCATGGAGGCGTGTGAGCATACGTCCGTAGCAATCTACCCTGCACCGGACTCCCCAACTTAGAAGCTGGAAAAAAAGACCTACTTTAGATGAAACTCTCTCTCCGAGCTGCAACTAAATTCATCTGTTGCATTTACCGGTCAGCTTCTGACTAAAACTTTGTCCAGCACTTCGACCACGTTTCTGAAAAAAAAACCGACCATCTGATTTCTGAATATGCTTCCTCCGAGGTCACTATTCTTGGTTACTTCAATGTCCATAATAAGAAATGGCTAGGATCTTCAAAAACCGATCCACAAGGGAGAGCAGCAATTCTTTAGCCAATATGGTTCAGCAACCTAATTACTTTCCTCGCATCCCAACACACAGCTCAAATCCCTTGGATCTCCTTCTTTTTACAAAACCTGAATGCTATAAGACATCAGCCACCGCCCCTCGTGGTCGCTCAGACCACGGCATGGTCACTGCTTCCTGCGCAATGCAACCCGAGGTCACACAGTCATCACACCCACGTATCGTTTGGCACTACAACTCCGCAAACTGGGACGAAATGCGGGATTACTTTTACTCATTTCCATGGGTCTCTGTATGCTTCTCTCATCCTGACCTTTCCGATATCTCACAAAACGTCACCGAAATTATCCAAGCTAGCATCGAATTATTTATTCCACGTACACAGAAAACCTCTTCAGTCTATGGAACTACAGGGTGAATCCCAGATTATCGCTCTAGACATATCCAAAGCATTCGACCAGGTCTGACACGCAGCGCTTCTTAATAAATCTCCGGCCTATGGCCTACCACCAAAACTCTGTACCTGGACAGCAAAGGCGAAAATCGACAGGAATTTGTTTAGAAACATTGAAATCTCTCTTGTTTGGTCAGCATTGAAAGAAGCAACACGATGTTAAACCTCCTCTTGAAAAATGTGCGATGAAGTTAAATAAGTGTTGAGTAAATTAAAGTTTTATTATAAGGAGCCAGGGGAACGTAAACGGCGAAGTCTGTACGATGAAATAGTGAGTACAAGCACGTTGATATCACTGAGAAACGAGTATGATCATCCAGCTATAACAGTCAACGGTTTTTTGGTCTTAAAACAATATATTCATTAAACGTGATTGACAATTGTGAAATTAAACTGGTTTTCAAGTTTCAAGTAAAACGAAAACTGATTGCCAACGGCCAACTCGCCAAGGGTGATTGATCCAATTTTTAGTTCTTAAACCAAATGCAGAGGGCGTCCTATACTGATCTGCGACGTTTGAACAGGGCCAAGCTAATATAGAATCCATTTGAACTTTATAAAGGTGACATGTGTACCAAATGATAACATAAAATAAGCAAACAAAACTTTTTTATATCACTACACAGTTATTTTGTATGTTTTTAAACTAAGTTATTTATCAAAACGTTTTAATTTAAAAAGGCCGATAATAAACAAACAGAAAAGATTCATTAATGGATGCTAGTTAATCAAGATTTATCATAAAATATCTTTTGTTGTCAAGAAGAACTATAAAAACATTGTAATTAAAAGAATAATAAACTGTTGGATAAGTTTTGAATTAAAAAAGAGTATTAATGATTTGATTAATATATTTGGAACCAATAAAAGAATAAATATAAAAATAAAAGTATAGAAATTCATAATAATCCAAAACAAAACACAGGTTTTGGCGCTAGGTGTTGTTTTAAACCTATTTGCAGGACATTTAGAAACCACTACCTGAAGAAATAGATAGTCTGACTGAGCAGCTAACATAAAAGGTAGGTATATAATATTTTGTAATCTGGTTGGACGTAACAAAATTTGAAGTTTATTAAATTTGGAAATGTCATTGTCAATATTTCTGTTTCTATTGCTTAAACCTTATTTAAATTATGTCGTAATATACAGCGCCAGTAGAATACTTATGGTATATGGACATACTATAAAATTTAAGCCAATAAAGTAATAATAATAATAATAATAATAATAATAATAATAATAATAATAATAATAATAATAATAATAATAATAATAATAATAATAATAATAATAATTGATGTTTTAATTGATTCTAGAGGTATATTGCTTTACTCGTTATGTTTGCTGAAATACAGAATGCTAGATAAAAATATAAAACAGGTATATTTACCTTAAACAACATATTAGAAAACCAAAAAGTCGAAGACGCAGCAAGTGCGTTATGGTAGTGAATTTTCATAAAAATGATCTGGCACAAAATATTTTATTATAACTTTTTTTTCTTGTAACATAGAAATCTAAATTTTGGTGTATAGTTTACATTTTATATCATAAACCTACCTACCAAATTTGGTTATCATAGAATTTTTATTTTTTAAGATAAAAATTTTTTTTCAAATGAAAACTCAAAATTTTTCCGGAAAACCTCGTCCAATTTTTCTGATTAACAAACTTATCAAAGACATTTACAAAAGGAAGGTACGTGCCAAATTTTATCAAAATCAGCCCATTATTCTTTGAGATAAATTTTTTTTTTAATGAAAACTCAAAATTTTCCCGGAAAACCTCGTCCGATTTTCCTGGCTAACAAACTTATCAAGGCCATTTACAAAAGGAAGGTACATGCCAAATTTTATTAAAATCGGCTTATTACTTTTTGAGATAAAAATTTTTTTCGAATGAAAACTCAAAATTTTCCCGGAAAACCTCGTCCGATTTTCCTGGATAAATAACTTATCAAGGCCATTTACAAAGGGAAGGTACATGCCAAATTTTATTAAAATCGGCTTATTACTTTTTGAGATAAGAATTTTTTTCGAATGAAAACTCAAAATTTTCCCGAAAAACCTCGTCCGATTTTCCTGGCTAACAAACTTATTAAGGCCATTTACAAAAGGAAGGTACGTACCAAATTTTATTAATATCGGCTTATTACTTTTTGAGATAAGAATTTTTTTCGAATGAAAACTCAAAATTTTCCCGGAAAACCTCGTCCGATTTTCCTGACTAACGAACTTATCCAAGCTATTTACAAAAGAAACGTACATGCCAAATTTTATCAAAATCGGCCTATTATTTTTTGAGTTATCGGTGTGATACATATATATATATATATATATATATATATATATATATATATATATATATATATATATATATATATATATATATATATATATATATATATATATATATATATAAATATATATATAAATATATATATAAATATATATATATATATATATATATATATATATATATATATATATATATATATATATATATATATATATATATATATATATATAAACATATAAAAATTGAAACTAACCCCGGATATGGGTTCTAGGGGTCCTAGTTCGCGCTCATTTGCAAAATTTTTTTCAAAATTCAAAAGTCAGGATCTCCCCATTAGTGAATTTTTTCTACGAAAATTCACTAAAACACATACATGAATAATACCTTAACACGTTTAAAACATGTTGACGCCTACATGACCAAAAAAGGAAAGGGAAATAAAACGATGTACTCTTTAATGAACAATATACTCTTATAGCCATATAAAATATATACACTATATACCATATATAACTACCACATCAATTGGCACGTAAACGTGGGGCTTGTTAAAATACAACAATATATATATATATATATATATATATATATATATATATATATATATATATATATATATATATATATATATATATATATATATCGTTAGAAATTTGGATCGAAATGTTTCGATAAATAGAACAGGCCCGGTCCTGTGTAGCTGATTGTTCGATTTGTTATCTTTATAATCAGTGTCTCTTTCTTAGAAGGAATATTTAATAACGACCTGCGGTTTTACAAAAGCAGGTAGGTGATGGAATTTTAATGACAGAGATTTTCGACTAAACAGTGACGGAGGGGGGTATTTGTATACCTTCCTAGAGGACGATGTTAGCAATTGCTTGTCAACCAGCATATAAATATGAGTTCTAGCTATGTGAAAACTGGAACCTGTGATGGGCACTAATAAGTACACTTGGAGAACCCAAATCAACACAAAAAACATATTTCAGTGACCTTACAGTCGTTTCGTTGACCATGTCAACATCTTCAGATGAAGAAAAATTCTAAAAATAAACTACTAGCTACCGTGTATTTATATCGCGTCTAGGTAAATGAACTGGTCCGAAGTTAAATTGTCGAAGACGCATCGTTTGTTTATTGTGTAGTGAAGTCGAAGACCTGCTTTAATCTTCTGGTCGACAAATTCTTCCTCTGAAGATGTTGACATGGTCAACGAAACGATCGTAAAGTCTCTGAAATATGTGTTGTGGTGATTTGGGTTCTCCAAGTGTACTTATGAGTTCTAGCTCTTATTCGCTTAATTTAGTCGTCCCTCTGATGATGCTAACCTTGCTAGCGAAACGATCGTTAGTTCTGAGAACCGTATTGTAGTGAACTGGGTTCTCCAAATTGTGCTTATTTGCTTGTTTGGTTTTAAACAAATGTATTTACTTTCTTCAGTGCATTCAACAGTGCACTTTAAACGTTGTCAAAGTATACTCAAATATCCAAGTGTAATACAAATTTTTTACCTTAAGTGGATGACAATAAAATAAATCTGAGGCCATAAAAAGATTCTCTCTTAGATAAACCAACTATAAAATTCATCCATCAGAGCATAAAATTGAGGCTTTGATCGTTCACCGGGGATGTGATAATACATTATCTAAATGCTCAGATATTCCAGAACAGTTCATCTTATAAATGTAATATTTTATTTAAGGAACCTTCTTTTCTTATACAAGAGCTCTGGAAGAACACACGTTGAAAAACGCAGCAGCGATAAGACAAGTTTACAGATGAATAATTCCCAGAGATTTCTCTGTAATCCTTCAATGTCTTGAACGGCCTGAACGTCTCATAATTTACAGTCACTAATTCACCTGACACAGTTCGGATCTTCCTCCCTTTATCATTCTTTGTGTACAATTCAGTAGCTGTGTATGTGTGTGTTGGGGAGGATTGCGAATCCTTCCTTTTCGGGGTCCAGTTGAAGTGTCCACTTTGCTCTGGTTAAATATGTGCTGTATAGGGATACTCTGATTTAATACAGAAGAGTCGTCGTAAAATGATATCGAAATAATAAATAAGTTTCAATTTTAATTTTTTTTTTATTGTACACTAATATTTACAATCAGAACCACCTAATATATTATATACATTAACTAATATGTATATACATTGAGTTCTATAAGTGAATTTGCTGACGAGAAATTGACATGAAGGAATTACACCCATTGGTGCAATCCGGCAATTGTGATTTTATTTCATACCTGCCTCCATAGATCTGATGGCCACTTTCTATTCAGTCGTCTTGTTTGGTTTTCAAGCAATGGTCTAAAAGCATCATTTGGATGTGCTTCGAGTTTTTGAAGGTGTTTGTTTGCTCTTCTAGTGATGTCTTCTGATACGAAGGGTATATTTAGATCTCTGTGAAGGGTGTGGTTGCTTAAATACCAAGGAGCATCTGTTATGATGCGGAGGGCGTTGGACTGAAAGCGTTGAACTAGGTTAGTGTTGGATACTTTGGAGGATCCCCATAATTCTAGGCCATAGGTCCAGATTGGCTTGATTATAGCCTTGTAAACCAGGACTTTGTTTCCTATGGCAATTGGAGATTTTCTACCTATTAGCCAGTACAGTTTCTTTATTCTCAGATCCATCTCTTTACGCTTCTTTTTAATGTGGGTACTCCATGTGCGTCGTTTGTCTAGATGTAGTCCCAGATATCTAGCACGATTAGCTTGAGGAATTTCTGTGTTGTTGATGTGGACAGGTGGACAAGTCTGGCGGTTCAGAGTGAATGTGACATGCGATGACTTTGCTTTATTGATCTTTATCTTCCATTTGTCTAACCATCTTTGTAGCAATGAAAGGTGATTTTGTATATGATAGCTGGCTACTTCAGGGTCTTCATTTACATACTGTATGGCTGTGTCATCTGCAAATGTGGACATGTCAGTTTCTTGGGTAGTCGGTATATCTGAGGTGTATAGTAGATATAGAATCGGACCGAGCACGCTACCTTGATTTACCCCTGTTTGGATTGGTCTGATAGATGAAACTTCTTCGCCTTGTTTAATTTGAAAGTAAAGTCCTCTCAAGCTCCAACGCTTCCTAGCAACTACAGGCCTATTTCTCTCCTTTCAGTCGTCTATAAAGTGATGGAAAAGTGTATACACACCGAATTACTAAAATTTTTTGAAAAACACAGTCTAATCCACGACAGGCAGTATGGATTATGTCAGCGCAGATCAACTACCGACCTCCTTTCCTTTGTCACCCATTCTTGAAACAAGTCGATGGAACTACACGGTGAATTCCAGATTGTCGCTCTAGACATATCCAAAGCATTAGACCAGATCTGGCACGCAGCGCTGCTTAATAAAGTTCCGGCATATGGCCTACCACCAAAACTCTGTACCTAGACAGTAAATCTCCTCTCCAACCGGAGCACTTGTGTTGTCGTAGATGGCCATTCCTCTAAACTGTATCCAATTAATGCAGGAGTTCCTCAAGGTTCAGCTTTAGCCCCTACTTTGTTTCTTCTTAACATCAATGACCTCCTCTCTAGCACATCCAACCCAGTTCACAGTTACGCGGACGACAGCACCCTCCACTCAAATATACAATATTATAAGCCTGTCTCTTTAGCCCAACTAGATGAGGATCGCAGATAAAAAATTTCAGGTACTACTCTGCTGTCATGATGATTCTACTCGGTCCTGGTGATGTGTCCTTAGCTATACCTTTGATAGCTGTCTGTATTTCTTTATCAGTAATTTCACAATTGTGACTCTCATTGATATTTTGATATTCACCTTGGGTCAATTTTGAGTAATAATGATTTCGACTGTTATCATTGGATCTTTCGAAAATTCCGGAAAACTAATTATGAACATGTAAGCTTTTTAGATTAGACGAATGTTGTGGATCACTCTCAAAATTCGACGCACTGCTTTTCGTTATTCGCTCAATTTTTCCACGGCTTCGATATAGTTTCAGTTTTAATATTTTCCAATAGCTTAAGAGACCTCTATGCTTTCTATAGCTGCTAGATGCTTCGTTAACTTGTCGTTCATAGATGCTAGACCTACCGGAAACCGGGTTTCTGACACAACCAACTTTTGTATTCTAGGTATTAATCCCTGAAGATGGCTCAATGAAGCCGAAACGCGTAGGGATTTTATAATAAAAGTATAGAATATATATAAAGGATAAGCGTTTAATGTGTCCTTCAAATATGTCGACACCAGTATTGACGTTAAAAAATTATTTAATATGTATCAAAATCGAATATTCTAGTTTGATAAGAAATCGAGTTATTACGATTTGAAAAATTCATAAGAAAAATTGCTGCAATAACAAACCTGCTGCGTTCAGACATTCTATATTTTCGAATAACTAGTAGCCATCTAGATAGTCAAATTCTCTAATAATTTCGCATGCCTATAACCCGATCGTTTTACGACAGCTTTCACATAGCGACTCATCGATATTAACGGAATCTCCTTGAATTTCGGCGAAGGGCAATTCGTCATATATCACCGTATTCCGCTGACGTATTCCCCATAACTCATAAAACACCAGAGTCAATAAACATTTTGAGGCATGCTGGAGGAAATTGTCTTCCAGAGGCCAGAGAACCAATTTAATATGCACGGTAATCATATCAGATGCCTCAGTGTAAGTATACTTCACCTCTGGAATAACACTCGACCATAAAATATATTCGATCGGATGGTACGTGAAGGAACGCCGTTGCTACTTGATAGATTCCACAGATTATGATGTATTAGTGCGGAAAATAAAAACCCCTGAAGCAAGAAAATTCCACAGGAATACTTCGATTGTACGTAAGATTCTTCAACTTCGAAGCGTGGTATGAATGCTACCCGTATTGCACGGGCAGTAACGCAAAGGCTTGAGGTACCAAGAAAAAAAATAGTGCTGCAAATTGAATCGCAATTTCCACAGCGCTGTGATAATCTAGTGTCTGAAGAAAGACTTTTTCATGAAACGAATTTGGGGTCAATGACTTGATTACAAAGAAAATTAATACCTAACTCCTCCATAACCGAGCAGGACTTAAATTTGATGAGAAAATGTCAGATGTTTAGCAATATTCGTATTTTTATAACCATGTACTTCTAAAACGATACTTTTATTTCTCCCCTTCCTTCTAAAGCGAGTTTTATTTTCAAAGAGTCTAGACTATCCACTTGTCAACAGCTACCTCTGTACCAAATTTGAAGTCGATGTTGTTCCTAAAAGTCAAAATGTTTGGGGTTGACATCTTTGGGTGATGAATAAAAAGGCCTTTTCTTTCCAAACAAATATTTTTTATTCCTTGCCCGACGCGTTTCGACCCCTTTTAACAGGTCATCATCAGGGGAATCTAGAATTTACAAAAGGCTTGTCAGAAAAACAGAGTTTTCCGCTGGGCTACTTCTGCGAGGGTACAACACAGGAATATAAGATAAAATGAGGTAACAACAGCTAACCCCAACACTAAGTCAAAAAGTTAAAGGTTAAAATGTCAAGCTACAAAGCTATAAAAGATTACAGGTATACAGTCATAAACTACTACATGCAATAAAATGAAACAACTAGAAGTCAACTTGAACTACAAGAAAAGCTAATTTGTCTTGAGATTTTAAAAATTACAGTAAGTCTAATTCTAAAACTCATAAAAGCTTAAAAAGTCTCCAAAATTTAAGTTGATGCTGAAGACAACAACAGGAGCGAAAGCAAACAGCACAAACACCAGCAAGCCATGCAGCTGAGAAGAAACTTTCAGAGAACATCAAACTCATCAAATGAATGGGAATTGAAACAGAAGTGAATTTTTACTGCTTTATGAAAGATGAAAAAAGCCAAGATGGCGAACTTACTTACTTGTCTTGTTAAACAGGACCAAAAAACTATACAGTTGAATGTCCAAGGAACATGCTTCATATGTTCTTATAGGATTGATCCATCGGTATCAGAAGTGTTGATAACTCGGAAAGTAGCAACTTTTGTCAAAATTGAGAATGAATTTTTGTTTTAAATGCAAAAGTTGATATTTGACGTGCGTCTCACGTGACGACGAACACGAGCTGACAAAACATCCAGGCGCAAGATCGGTTCTTAAACTGAAAACGGAAATGACAAGTGACAGCTGACAGAAGTGACGTATCTATCAGGAAATGTCAAGACGTTAAAAATGAAGGACAGGTCCTGAGTAGACCAAAATGACCTGACGTAAGATCGGTCTCAAAACCGAGAACGAAAAACGACAACTGATAATTGACAGACGCGACAAATCGACTCGAAAATATACGGGCATGTAAATCAAAATGGCAGGTCTGGAAACCACGGAGCAGACCATCTCACAGGGTTATCTCATGGTCTACTTGGATGGTGTGTGGGTTGGTGATCTGCTAGTTGACTATATAGGGTTGAGAAACTTGTGACGTCTGTATTGGAAACATTAAGTACGTTTTTGTTAGAACAATTGATATGTTTATAAATTTCCATATCTTCAATGACAAACTGTTCAAGGCCAAAATTGGAAGGATGCAGAATTTTTGCGTCATTTTCTTTGCTGAAAGGGTGACCTGACTACCTTAAATGACAACCAAAGATCGAAGTGTTGTTATTGGGTTGATTTCTGCTTCTTAGATGTTCAGCGATTCTCAAACTCAATGCTCTCCCTGTCCTGCCGACATAGACCGTGTTGCTATCGGGTTCACCACACTTCACTTCACTAAAAAATATACGCCTGACCTCTTGATAACTGGAATACGGTCTTTATTTTGGATAAACAAACTTTTTACAGTGTTTGTGGACTTGAACGAGTGTTGGTAATAGAACCACAAAAAGTAAACGAAAAATATGAAAGTCTCTCTGACTGTTCTGTGGGCAGACTCGAACTCATTGACCTCAAGAATTGGCGGTTTTTCTTTTCGACTAATTTATTTACCAGACTCAGCGGATATTCGTTATTACTGTTTAATCAGATTTAGCTTTTTCGAAATTTTCCCTAGACAATGGGATTCTAAACAATCTATCGATCAAGAATCTGATAGAAGCCATCTTGTGTGACATATGATGACAAGACCTGTACGGTATAAGGTGGTCGGTCTGAGTGGGTTTTCTGTAGATATCGAACTCTGTTGAGTTACCTCTTCTTTTTAGCTTTAGGTCTAGGAAGTTGATTGACGATTCTACTTCTAGCTCCATTGTAAAATTGATGTTGACATGTAAGCTGTTCAACCAGTTCAGGAACAGATGGAGCTGCTCAATGGTGCCAGACCAAACCACTAGACTGTCGTCTACGTAACGAGTCCAAGAAGTAATGAAATTGGAATATGGATTGAAATCCTTGAAGACCATTTCCTTCTCAACGAAACTCATAAAGATTTCCGCACAAAGCGGTGAAAGGGGATTTCCCATGGGGAGAAAATGGTCTCCCCAAAAATTTTTAAACCCGACAATCGTTTTACTAACCCCGTGCGTTGTCATCAGAGGATGAAAATATCTAAACGTTTAACGACTACAACTGTGTTTATATTCTGTGCAGGTACTCGCCCTTAGACACTTGAGAGTGGTTCAAACACACAAACTTTCACTACTTGTTTACCGGAAAGTCGTTCTATCTGAGTTTTGTTATCTTTATTTACACGTTTTGTTGGAATCTTTTGTAAAGTGTCCGATCAATAAACTATACATAGGCGGAGGTGCTGAATTCATACAACTTTAATTATTACTATATTAAAGCCAGATGTATTCTCACCACAAGTAGAACCGCAGACCGGTTTCGCTCTAATTAGAGCTGGTCAGTACGGTATACTAATTGCAGCGACAACGTAGTAATACGGCTATGATAGCCGGCCTCACAGAACAAAGTGAGATGTGAGACAGGTGTCGCCATCTCGTTGCGGAACCAAGTAGTATGTTGTCACGACAGCTCCAAATAACAGAAATGTTATAAAATAGAGACTGTGTACCACCAACTAACAATTTTTGTAAATTGTCATGGGCCAGGGCTGATAATTTACAAAAATTGTTAGCTGGTTGTACACAGTCTCTATTTTAAAACATTTTGTGTTATTTGGAGCTGCCATGACAACATATTACTTGGTTCCGCAACAAGATGGCGACTCATCTCTTACATCCCACTTTATTACTATATTAGTTACAAAAAAAAACGCGATTTGTCACATCGCAGAAATTCAAAAAATCGATTAATCGATTAATCAAATAATCAATAAATAGAACAATACAATAATCGATTAATCGATTTTCTAGAATATTTGATATATGAAAAATCGCGATTTTCGATTAATAGAGTAATCTCATAAAACTGATCATTTAACGGACAAACAGGACACTGAATTATATAATGATTGCTGATTATTTCTGGAGTAATAAATGTACAGGTACCCACGATAAAATAATATTACTTAGCTTCTTATTAGTTAAGATTTTGAGACATAAATTCGACTAACTGGTCAAACTGGTGCATAACTTTATGCTTATATTAATGCCTTTCACAAAACAATTGAATTTACATGCGTTACGCATTTATTTTTTGAACAATAATAACGGGAGGATGATATAAAAAATAATATTCAAAATTATATATTCATATATTTTTGACTTAAGACATGACAGATGTGGATACGAAAAAAATGCTGAATCCAAATTCCGAATATGAAAAAATCAAATATGGCTGCAAAAAAAGCAATGTTGATGCAAATATTTCATTATGCAATGAACCAAAAAATATTCACGCATTTGGAAGTTCGATTAATCGAAACATCGATTAAACAGGGAAACAATCAAACAGTCAATCAATCGACGTCAAAAATCAAATAACAGTTATTTCGGTTTTCGATTATTCCTGAAATCGATTAATATATTATCGGTTTTTGGGATTTTATCCAGCCCTAGTTAAAATAAGTTTAATTTCTTTTTTTTTTGCTGTTATTTTCTGCAATAAATTTTAAAACCATAGCATTTTTGAATAAAGAATAATAATAATATATAATAATAAAAATGGCTTATGAAGTGATCTTTCAAATGAGGTATCACAAGCCCCTACTTTCTATTTAAAAATTTGGGGGTTGCAACTGTAACTCGAAGAGGATCGAATGTAGGAGTGAAGTTTTCACGTTGCAGGATGTCATTTTTGAATCTAAAATTTACGTGTTTCTGTTTTTTTTTACAAATATCCACGATAATTAAGACATTGAATTGATTACATTTGGCTGTTTTATACTGTGTAAATGAGGAAGAGTAGTAGTCAAAAAAACCGAACCGTTGGGCACACCCGAGAATTACATTTTAAGTAGTGATTTGCATTCAAGTGCATACTTACGAATATTTTTGTAGAACTACCTACCAACATGGCTGTCAGATTTCTTACCTGAAACAAAAATGAATAATATTAATGTATATAAATTTTCCAAAATTATAACTAAACATCAATGGGAATGGAATATACGTTTTGAAAAAGCGAAAAAAATACTGTATCATAATTATTGTTCAAAAAACTTTCTAAGGCGGGAACACATTTTGGTGTAAACCCAAATAAAAAAAAAAACGTCAAAGCCAGGATTTAAAACGTCAAAATTGGCAACATTTAGGCAAAGAACCTGAAACTAATACGAGCTATGGAAATAAAATGTCTCAAGCAGAATGTTTTACAAAGCCTGAAGTCTTAGCTTCAACCGTCATTGTCCTTCATTTGACTAAAATGTTTCCAGAAAATTCATTTCAAATAGACCCTTTCTCTGATGCTTTGGCAGTAGCCTTAGCTATAGAGTTTATCGTTTAATGGTATATAATTTTTATCGAATTTTCGTAAAAAATCAATAAAGCTCAATATAACTGTTATTATACAAGATACGAAAAAACTTTGTATACATTAATTATAGGGTGTCTTGAGCTACATCTTGAAAAAATATTTATATAATCATAGGCTGGCCCATAAGTCGTTGGTGATACAAATTTTCTTTTTTTTTTAATCACGCCTTATGGAATTGCATTTTTGCATTTTCCATCGAAATATAATGCATGTTTGTAAAAAAAGAAATTCGGGACGCAGGAAGTGCGTTATGGTAGAGAATTTTCTTTAAATGCTTCAAATTTGAATAGCTCAATTTGCTATTAACCTATAAGGTTGACCAAGGGACCAGCTTTTTCGGGAACACTTTAAGTTTACTTTCGGAAATTTTTTACATTTCCAAAGTTATTTTGGTTAAACAAGGTACCGTGTTTCTACTATATTGGTTATACTGGTAACCAAATTTGATGCCTGCTTTCCTAAAAAAAACACACACATAGTTGCTATTAAAAACATTTTTGTGAAAATTCATTACCATAACGCACTTGCTGCGTCCAGACTTTTGTTGTTTATTGTTTGCAAAAACTGAATGGGTTAACTAAAGCAAAACCATCTAAGCAATTAATAAGGAAAAATACCTGCCATATTTATAATTTGACAGGTACAATCCCTTTGTAAATTTTTTTTTTTCTGAAAAACTTTTGTAACTAATGAAATTGGTAACAAAAATTTTTAAAGACACTTGCAGTACTTACATATTATATATTATATCTAAGACTAAATTTTAATTTTCTAGCTCCATATAAAATATAAATTTTTTCAAATCATCGCTAACTTTGACTCCAAGGTCCATTTAAATTTAAAGAATTAGTTAAATAATATATTTTACTAATAGTGTACAACAAGGGTTGCGGTGCCATCGGGGCGGCAAGGCCGCGGACGAGCCCTGAGGGAACAAAAAAAAAAGTGTACAATTCTTATGCAAATTCACTACTATAACGCACTTGCTGCGTCCCGAAATGTTCTATTTATAGTATACATTCGCATGCTAAAGTTAACGGCGTTTGAAACTTTGTCCTGGTATTAGGAAATAGATGGTCCAAGGCTGACATTACACAATTCTTAGTTGATTGTACAGCTCTATCTATTATATTTTGTGTAAACTAGAGCTGTGACAGCATACTACCTGGTCCTGCACCGAGAGGGCGTCCCTGTCGTATCACTCACAACGTTGTCTAGGCTAATAACATGCGACAACCTCCATTGTTTAGATTTTCATCTACGATTTATTTGAATAGCATAGCAATACACATAACGTCATCTGTCTTTGTCCAACATTGTAGATATTGCATTACAGAATCTGAAGGGATGTCGAGGATTATTTTATTATTAAATTCCAATAACTTTATTTTCCTTTGATCTAACGACTTGAAAATTGGTACAAAACGACGTCTGTCTATGTTCTTTTACGTTGTAAATATTCGTTTCAATAACTTAGACAATTTGAGAGACATTGCGTTTTAAAATATATTTTAAAATTTTTTTTACTAAGAAAAATTGGCCGCTAAGATTTGATGAACGAACTCATCCAAGCCATTAGCAAAATAAGGGTAATTCCCAAATTTGGTCCAAATCAGTGAAGTATTTTTTGAGTTATCGGTTGGATACATACATACATACATACATACATACATACATACATACATATATATATATATATATACATATATATATATATATATATATATATATATATATATATATATATATATATATATATATATATATATATATATATATATATTAACTGACCATGGACATGGATTCCAGAGGCCCTAATTCGTGGTCATTTGAAGAAAATTTCCGAAAGTCTCACCATCGATACCTCTCTATTAGTGAATTTTCTTAGTGAAAATAGAGACCTGCATACTAAATTTGGTTGCCACAGCCTGCCATAGTCTTGCTAAATAAAATCACTGAAGTTTAAAAATAGATAATTGGACAACCAACCAGACTGAAATTTTTTAAAGACAGATGCAGAGACTCGGGAGCCGGTTTCGACCATTTACGGCATCGTCAGGCAGCAGAAAAAAATCGTGGAGGAATCTGTCAATGGTTTCACAAAACGCGAAAAAAATCTGACCTAAAAACTTCTGGACGCAGCAAGTGCGTTATGGTAGTGAATTTGCATTTAAATATTTTTAATAGCAAACATGTTTTTAAAGAAAGCAGGCATCAATCTCCATAGTATAAACAATGTGCCATGTTTCATCAAAATAACTTTATTGTTTGAAAATGTACAAAAATTTGTACTTAAATTGTTCCCGAAAAACTGGTCTCCTGGTCAACCTTATAGGTTAATAGCAAATTGAGCTATTCAAATTTGAAGCATTTAATGAAAATTCGCTACTATAACGCACTTGTTGCGTCCCGAATTTCTTTTCTTTTTTTTTTTTTGTTCCCTCAGGGCTCGTCCGCGGCCTTGCCGCCCCGATAGCACCGCAACCCTTGGTTGATTGTGCATACCCCTAGTCTTACTCCACCCATTCCAAAATCACTGTGCCTTGAACTAGTCTGCACAGCGATTGGTAGGGGGAAGTTTTATATTGCTCTGTCTCCGGTCTAGAGTGACCGTAGATCAGTTGTCTTTTCCGGTCCAGAGCTATACACTCGCACAAGATGTGCTGGGCTGATTCCTCCCCCTCGCCGCAGAGTCTGCATGCGAGGTCCCCTTCGAACCGCCCCATTTTATGTAGGTGTTTCTTGACGGCCATGTGTCCCGTCAAGAGACCTGTTGTGTTTCTGAGCTGTCCTCTGCTAAGGTTTAGCAGCTCCACAGCTCTCTTTGAACTGGGTCCGTCAATTATTGACTTCCCATGTCTGAGCCCTGGACAGTCCGCCCAGTACACCTTGTGTTGGTTTCTGACCCAGGACTTAATGGCTCCCCTGGCAGTGCTCTTTGACACGCCCAGAGCCGGTTCTGGTCCCATAAATGGTTCTGCTGACCCCCTCTTTGCGAGACTGTCAGCTTCTTCATTGCCTTTGACCCCCGAGTGACCCGGCACCCAGATGAGGGTCACCTCATTCTGCCCAGCCAGGTCGCTCGTCTCGTCTCGGCACTCACTCACCAGCCAGGAATTTACCCGTGGGCTACTTAGTGCCTTAAGGGCTGCCTGGCTGTCTGTGGCTATGAGGATCCGCTTGTTGGTGTAGCCCCTCCTCTTGTTCTCCCGCACACAGTGCAGGATGGCGTACATCTCGGCCTGAAACACCGTTGCATGGGCTCCGAGGGAAATACTGTGACTTACCCTCGGTCCTTCCGAGTAAACACCTGCCCCCGTCCCACGCTCCCCGCCAGATCCGTCCGTGAACCAGACGAGCGCGTCCCGTGGTATGCCCGGTGTCTCCTCCCGCCATGCCCCGCGATCAGGGATTTCCACTGTGAAGTTGTTTTCCCTGCACATTCGCGGGCTCGCGAAGTCTGACCTCATTTCAAGCATGGGTTCCTTCACGATCTCCTGAATTTTGCAGTGGCCCCTGAAGCCTGGGTTGATCTTCAGTCTACCATTGCAGGCTAGTCTGTATAGTCCTAGCCTGGCCTCTCCCATAATAACGAAGTGTAGGGGGGGTAGATCCAGCAACACCTCCATGGCGGCTGTTGGGGTTGAAGACATGGCCCCTGTGATGCCTAGGCAAGCCATCCTTTGGATCTTGCCTAGTTTTTGTTTGGCACTGGATTGTGTCACCTTAGGCCACCAGACCAGTGCCGCATATGTTAACGATGGTCTGACCACCCTTGTGTACAGCCAGTGGGCCATACTAGGTCTTAGTCCCCACGTTTTTCCATATAGCCGCCTAGTGACGGCTAAGGTCATGACTGCCTTACGCAGTATTTTTCCAATGTGACCATTCCAGGTTAGCTTAGAGTCCAATACGACCCCAAGATATTTTACCTCCCTGGCCATTGGAACGCTCCTACCGTATAGAGTGAGAGTTCTGTGGCTTTCACACTTCCTCCTCCTCGTAAACGGCACGACGGTTGCTTTCTCGGGGCTCACCCCGAGCCCTTGATCAACCGTCCACCCTTCCACCACTTTCAGTGCAGTCTGCATACGCTCCCACACTGCCTGTGTGACCTTTCCTCGGACTATGATGACAATGTCGTCCGCATAGCCCTGTACCTCATACCCCCCTCCCGAGAGCCTCCCCAGCAGGCCGTCCACGACTAGACACCAGAACAAGGGAGACAGAACGCTCCCCTGCGGACACCCCACCGCGACCCCCGCCAGCAGAGTCCCTCCCGCGAGTGAGGTGAACACCGCCCTGTCCCTGAGCATGGAACCGATCCACCTGCAGCAGGTCTCCTCTATTCCACGCTCCCGGGCAGCTGCCAGAACCGATCCGAACGAGGTGTTGCTAAAGGCCCCCTCTATGTCTAGGAAGGCCCCCAGCGCCACCTCCCTGTTCTCCAGCGTATTCTCCAGTTTCAGCACCAGTTGGTGCAGTGCTGTTTCTGTTGAGAATCCTGCTCTGTATGCATATTGTCCGCAGTGTAGAGGATATGCTTCCAGTACACCGCCCCTAATGTGCCGGTCGAGCAGTTTTTCCACTGTTTTCAGCAAGAAGGACATGAGACTTATTGGCCTCAGGGACTTTGCCTGGTCTGTTGGACGCCCAGGTTTAGGAATAAATACAACCCTGGCCAGTCTCCATGCCCTCGGAATGTACCCCAGAGCCAGGCTGGCCCTCATAATGAGGGTAAGCACCGGCGCCAGTATATCTATCCCCTGTTGGAGCATGATGGGCATTCCATCAAATCCCGGCGATTGTATGGCTTAAAGCTGTTAATGGCCCATCTGATTTTGCTCCAGGTAACCACCTCTTTAGCGACTGTCCAGTCTACTCTAGATGCCCGCCTATAAGGCGCCTCTATTTCTGAGTGTTCCCAGTCCGGAGGTGATTGGTTTATTATGTTACAGCCGGGGAAGTGCGTCTGGAGTAAAATTTCCATAGTTTCCTCCCCCGAGCTTGTAAAGCCTCCCGTGAGTGTTCTAAGGGAGCCTATGTTAGTCTGAGGGCCCTTAGACAGGATCTTGTGTAGTCGAGCACTCTCGGACGTGTTTTCCACTTCTTCGCAGTGCCTCCTCCACGACTCCTTCTTGGCGTCCCTCAGTCTTTTGTTATAGGTCGATAGGGCCTGTCTATATTCATCCCATGCTCCCGACCTTTTGGCCGCGTTAAACAGCTTACGAACCTGCGTCCTCCTTTGCCTGAGGTCCTCGTTCCACCATGGGACGTTCCTGGTGGACACCCTCATTTTCAGGGGGCAGTTGGCGTTATAGGCCGAGGTAATTGCGTCTCGCAATTGGACTGCTGCAATCTCGAGGTCTATTGAATCCCTTATGGCCCTCTCAACCCCCGCAGTTCCACAGCTAGGTCTGCCCTGTAGGCTTCCCAGTCCGCCTTGCGGGGGTCCCGGTACCATACCGTTTCTCTTTCGACTTTGGCGATTTCAAACCGGATGTATCTGTGGTCTGAGCTACTCACTTCCCCAGACACAGCCCAGCTTTTAACAAAGTCACCCAGAAACTGGGTGGAAACTGTTAGGTCTAAAACTTCCTCACGCCGTGTTGTGACGAATGTCGGTTTATTACCTCTATTCAATATGTCTAAATTAAATTTCATAAAGAATTGTAAAAGTGCCTCACCCCTAGAGTTTGTGTCCGAGCTACCCCACAACTCATGGTGCGCATTCGCATCCATGCCGATGATGGTCTGCCATCCACCTGCTCTGCTACCTACCATCAGCTGCTCCAATTCGTTGGGTGGAGGAGGGTCCGTGCTGTCCCCTGGCAGATAGGCTGACGCGACAGTAATGTCCCTCAGCCCATCCGCTCCTCCACATCGGATTTTGATCGTTGCCAGGTCCCTGGAACAGAAATTCATTAGAGGGAGAAACTCTATCCCTTCCCTGACAAAAATGCAGGCCCTCGGATTCTCGCTGGACCTGCTGTAGATGAGCTTTCCATTAGCTCCGCCGAGTCCCTTGATCTCTCCTTTGTAGGAGTACGGTTCCTGGATGAGGGCCACATCCGTGTTCCTCAGAGCCATTAGTAGTCCGGCCGTGGCTGCCCTACTGTGTTGGAGGTTGACCTGAAGGAACCTAAGTCCCATTAACCCTTAATTGCTTCCCCAGTGGGCGGAAGCTAACCCTTCCCATGCCCCAGAATGCCTTGAAGGAGGTTCCTTCAAGGGCTCTGTAAGATGTCGGGTCGATCGAGAAGGCGAGCGTCTGTCCTTTCTCCTCTGCCTTCCTGCTTAGAACCGACCAGTGTTGCGTCCCCAGTTCAGGGTTCTGGATCTTAAGTCTGCTGATCACCGTCTCCTGCGGGACGGTGTCAGGGATCCGTACGAGGACCTTGCGTCTCTTTGGGAGTTCCTTGGGCTCGACGGCTGTCAAGTCCGCCCCCTCCCAAATCTGACCGAGGCCCCCGATCGTTTTCCGCAGCCAGTCCCGCGACTGCGGGCCGGCACAGGTTATCCAGAGGATGCCCCCCGTCAGGCGCGTCCGGTGGAACTGAGGCGGGCTCTCCCCTTCCTGAAGAGAGTCCACTGCAGCTACCACCGCAGCCTGGATCAGGTCCGCCTTCCCCTGGTCTAGCGTGACCTCAGGATGGCGTCTGTCAATCACCGCCATCCCGAGGCCCTCCGCAGCCTCCCTGTAAGAGCCAGTCTGCGCCGGTGTTCCGGCCTTAGTTCCTTTGGGAGGTCTGTCTGTAGTAGGCGTGCTAGAGCCAGAGCGCGGCGTCTTCCGACTCGCACTCTCCTCTTGCGCCTTTACAGGCACCCTGGCCCTTTTGGAACGTCTGTCTGTAGTGGACGTGCTAGAGTTCGAGCGCGTCCTCTTCTGACCCGCACTCCCCTCTTGCGCCTTTACAGGTTTCTCGACCGTCCAGGTCCCGGCCGCCATTTTTTGCGCCCTCCGGAGCTTCTTTCTTTGCGCCCCGGAAAGACGCTTGGACTGCCGGGGCAGTCCCTCTACTCTAACAGTAGAGTCCTCACTGGTGGAGGGGCCCCCGGAGTCCGCGGAGCTCGCCGCCCTCCGGTGGGACCCAGCCTCCAGCTTGGGTGTCGGGGACAGGTCTCTGGCCGAAGCTACCCCCTGATCCCCCGTATCTACGCCGGTCGTGGGACCTCCAGAGTCCGCTGCCGCACCCTGGCTCGTCTCCGTTTCCGGGATAGACTCAAGGCTCAAGTCTGTAGCCGGAGCCACTCCTCGAGCCTCATTGGTTTTGGTTTTATATGTATTTATAATCTTCATGTTGTTCCCACGAGAATGGGGGAAATACTGTCCACACCATCAGAACCCCCTGTGTGGTGCAAGGCGGGTTACTCTGGAGGGTTGCCTGGTACTCCAGAGGTTCCGTTCACGACACCATCGCCCTGGTGCCATCCATCCATAGGCACGGGTCACGTGACACCGTAGATTGGGGGAGTTTAGTTCGACCTCCTTGTCTAGATCCGTCATGTTTAGTTATTAGCAGGGTCACCTCGTGCAGGATGCGGATTTTTACCGCGCATGACGGTCTTGGGGAAAGCTTCATCGGGAGTTTATGTTGTTATTTCCACTTCCTCAGCTTGCCCCCTGGAGTCCTTTGGCCCGCGACTCCTTAACCCCATTTCTTTTCTTACAAAGATGTATTATATTTCGATGGAAAATGCAAAAATGCATAAACATAGGGCGTGTTCGAATAATAAATAAAAAAGAAAATTTGAATCACCAACGACTTATGGGCCACCCTGTAATTGTGGAAATATTTTTTAAGATGTAGCTCAAGACACCCTATAGGTAATGTATACCTTTTTTTTTCGTAACTTGCATAATACGGATATATTGAACTTTAATGATTTTTTTACGAAAATTTTACAAAAATGATGTACCATTAAACGATAAACTCTATAGCCAACACTACTGCCAAAGCATCAGAGAAAGGGTCTATTTTAAATGAATTTTATGGGAATATTTTAGTAAAATGAAGGGCAATGACGATTGAAACTAAGAGTTCAGGCTTTGTAAAGCATTCTTCTTAAGACATTTTCTTTCCATAGCTCATATTAATTTCAGGTTCATTGCCTAAATATTACCAATTTTGACATTTTAAATCGTGACTTTGACGTTTTGAGGAAAACCCAAATTTATTTTTTTGTCCTTTAAGCTACAGAGCTAAATTTTGGTAGTTAGCTTACCTATGATGGTATAAACCAGTTTACCAAATTGATTGCCCTTACTTTGTTAATTCCGGAGATATAAATTTTTTTCGAATGAAAACTCAAAATTTCCCCGGAAAACCTATAAAAATTGAAACTGACCCCGGATATAGGTTCTAGAGGTCCTAGTTCGCGCTCATTTGCAAAAAAAACATTTTCAAAAATCTCTCTATTAGTGAATTTTTTCTACGAAAATTCACTAAAAAAAAATCTGAGATTAGTAAGATTAGTATTATTAATCAATTAAGAGTTGAATTTATTTTTTAAAAATGATTTATTTAGGTATAATTTCTACCCTCGTGTTTTATACATACCTACTGACAAGCGCCGAATAGGAATTTAGCATTCAACCACATTGTACGTATAAAAAATATTTTATAAAAGTCAAATAAACTCGAGGCTGTCACGACAACATCGAAATAATCTTATTTTGATAATATTCGTTTTGCATTTTAACCGATCGGTACATAAAAATAACTTATTGACAGAAAGCCATTAAACATGTTACCGCATAAACCACTTAAATGTCATCATCCCTTTATGACTGTCGGCTCATGCAAATTATATCGGCAGAATTTCAAATTTTCTAGACGCTTCTGAAATCACATTCAAACTGTAATGACTCCCTTTCCCCAGAAGTCGTTCTTTCAAACTGATCTATTCACATATATAAACTTCCAACAGAAACCGAAGAAGGCTTTGAAACTGCCACCACCATTCGGCGAAGAGGAAATTATGGAGAAACAAGCTCATATAATTTGATTGTATCAATTTCAAGTATACATCAGAATCAATGCGAAAGGATCTTGATCCGATCTGGAATATTATGCCGAGAGAAAGCCAGTTTCTGAATGAAAGGCATGCTTTTATACATCGAAATGTTACTTTTACTTCGGCACGCTGACGACAAGGACTAACAGAAATCCTTTCTTTTATCTTGCTTTTGATGTCGATAAGCAGCTTTGTGAGATTCAAATAAACAAACAGCTACTGAGAAAATAAAGTTACATGAACGTACTCCATCTTTATAACTCACTCTTTCTTGCACATTCTTTCTGTCTTTTAGTGAGTTTTCTTAGCGAAAATTCACTAATGGGACGATCCCGACATTCGATTTTGATTTTTTTTTCAAATGACCGCGAACTAGGACCACTAAAACCCATATCCGGGGTCAGTTTCGATTTCTACATGTTTAAATCTACTCTATCCAACAGTTGTTGGATAGAGTAGATTTTTGACGAAGAATAAATTTATGCCTGAGAGAGAACGGTGATCATTTTGAACAATTTCTGTAATTTATCGGTGCAAATCTTATGTTATTTCTGTCGTTAAAGTTGTTTGCTTTTTACTGATTTTTTATTAAAAAAATTCACTAATTCACTATCGATGGTGAGACTTTGCAAATTTTTTTTCAAATGAGCGCGAACTAGGACCCCTAGAACCCATATCCGGGGTCAGTTTCAATATATATATATATATATATATATATATATATATATATATATATATATATATATATATATATATATATATATATATATATATATATATATATATATATATATAGGGTGTCCCTCTAACAATGGGCCAAACCCATATATTCGGATAGAGCATCAAAAATTAAATAGACTTTCATCAATACGTTTTGTCCGATTGTTGCTTGTTTTCGATATACAGTGTGTTAAATTTGACTTTGAAAAAAATTAAATCGCTCGTTTTTCTGCTAATTACTGGAATATTGATTTGGAACTTTGTAATAGGGGGTTATCGAGGATGCCGCTTCTAACCGTGATACCTATTTTGAGCTACATCATAGTTGGCGCCACCTACACTAAACCCGAATGTTTTACAGGGGCATAACTTTTTCGATGATCAACTTTCTGCAAATCTGTTCAGGAAAACTGAAAACTACTAATTTTTTGTACGAAAAAGGTATACTTAGTTGAAACTCATAAAGTGAGTGGTTACCGAGATATTGCGGTTTTAATAATGGTGTGCATTGAAAATCTCTCAAATCTGAAATTTTATTAACATTATTATTATCACTAAATTATAAGAAAAAATTGACAATTATCGAACAATTCACTTAATAAGATTCTCAAAATGGCCTCCGCCTACTTCAATACATTTTTCTAGTCTCAACCCAAAATTTTGCCTCACCTTAAAAAAAGTTTGATAATCGTTTTTCAATATATCACTGGATTCGATTATTCTAGCCCAAAGTTCATCTCTGGAGTTACAAATATTCTTGTATACTAATTCTTTCAAGTGACCCCAGAGGAAGAAATCTAGAGGATTGAGGTCGGGGCTACGTGCAGGCCAAGGAAAATCTCCACCTCGGCGCGGATAATTTTGGTTCAGAAATTCTCTGACAGGAAGTCCATAATGGGCAGGTGCCCCGTCGTAAATGAACCATAATCTCCTGCTCACGTCTAGAGGGAAATCTTTCAAGAGAATAGGAAGTTGATCTCTCAAGAAAATTGAATAATTCTCCAGATTGAGCCTTGCAGGAAGTTCTATTGGTCCCAACAACACGTCGCCTAGTATGCCACACCAGACATTAATGGAGAACTCATGTTGAAAATGGTGTTCTCGCGTCAAATGAGGATTGCTGCTGTCATATGTGTGAGCATTTTTGAAATTGAAAACTCCTCTTCTTGTGAATGTCGCTTCGTCGGTGAATAGAATGTTGTTGAAGAAAAACGGATCGTCATTCTGATACCGCCGAATGCGTTCACAAAAATCCAATCTAGATAGAAAATCTAGAGGTAAAAGATTCTGCACTGGTGTGAAGTGGTAAGGATGTAACTTTTCTTTTCTGAGAAGTCTACCAATACTTGATTTATTTATTCCAGTTGCTGCAGAGAGGCGTCTTACGCTTGTTTCCGGATCTTCTGCAAGGCGTACTAATATCTCTTCCTCTTGATGTACAGGACGTCTTGGTCCACCAACTTCCGACTTCAAATTGAAAGAACCAGTTTCACCTCCGAATACATTAGGACGAGATGATACGCATCCGTGTAACAAAATGTGTATTTCACGATTTTTCCAGGCCTCAGGTGTGAATTTTGTCAAAACTTTCGTTTCAGAAATAATCAATGGCAATGAGTGCATATTACTCTTTTACATACCTAATTTTCAAAGTCAATTTTAACACACTGTATATCGAAAAATAGCAACAATCGGACAAAACGTATTGATGAAAGTCTATTTAATTTTTGATGCTCTATCCGAATATATGGGTTTGGCCCATTGTTAGAGGGACACCCTGTATATATATATATATATATATATATATATATATATATATATATATATATATATATATATATATATATATATATATAATTGGTACAAAGTTGTGGTGATCAATTATATGAAAAAAATTTAAGGTGTCATTTTTGTTTAATAGTTATCCAAAAAAACAAAAATTTTCAATTTTTTTGTTGTTGTTTTCAAGCGAATACCGAAAGAACTGGACTTTTTTAACCATTACATTGTTAGGACACTTTTTTTATGGGCAATATAAATCTGTCATCATATTTTCGAAGGCGTTGTTGATACAAGAGTTACAATACTTACTTTTTTTCATTTCTGAACGTCACACCGTCTGGGATTCCCATAATTAAAACGTTGAATGTAGCGGCTTCTCCTCCACACACCAAAATTTACTTCAACTTTGAAGTTACAATACTTAACTTTGATGTTTCTTATGGACGCCATATTGAATTTTTCGTTTTTAAAAAGTTTTTTTTTCTGATTATAATATCACACGATACGTGCCATTAAAATTTGTAAAAAATAGTTTCTGCAAAAAGTGCTTTGATTTCTGCTCTCAACATTCGCCTGGGAAAATTTTGAGTTTCCTTTCAAAAAAATTTTTTTCTCGGAAAATAACGAAGCTGCTCTAATCAAATTTACTATATATGTTGCCTTGGAAGAGACCTTACTACGTACCAAAATTCAACTTTCTAAGTTTATAGAAAATTGAGTTCTTGAAATTTCGAAAAAAAATTTTCCTCCGAAAATTACAAAGTTATTTTAATGAAATTTGGTGGATATTGTGCCCTAGGAAAGACCTTACTACATACAAAAATTAAACTGTCTAATTTTATAGAAAATTGAGTTGTTCAAATTTGAAGCATTTAATAAAAATTCACTACCATAACGCACTTGCTGCGTGCCGAGATTTTTTAAAATTATTCTTATTACAACTTTTCTCCCGATTATCAAGCCTGGCGTTAAATTTCATAACCGACGTTTGAATTTCCGATGATTTTAAATAACACAGCTCTAATACGTGTATTTACTTCTTCGGAATTTTGTTGAAAACGACAAAGTTTTTTGAAAATTAATAAGACTAATAAAAGTTTTAGAATTAAATTTCTCATAAAATGAAATAATAATTTTTTAAATCCGCCAATAGGTTAAAACATTCTCTCACATGTTAAGGGTGAATCATCCCTTATCAACCCTTTAAAATGCTTCAACTGAATTCTTATTACTGTCGATTATTGCCCTTGGTACAATCAAAACGTGTACTAAATTTAGTTCGTCCAAATTCAAGCATAACTGAGATATTGATTTTTTCGAAATTAGAAACCCCACTTTGAAGGCATATAACTTCTCAGAGGTGCAACTTAGTTATAGGGGTAAGTTGCTTTAATTCACAATATTTTGGGTTCCCCTACAGGTCGTCCTCTGTGTCGGTCCTTATGCGAATCATCCATATATATATATATATATATATATATATATATATATATATATATATATATATATATATATATATATATATATATATATATATATATATATATATATATATACCGGTAACTCAAAAAATAATAGGCCGAATTTCATGGCATGTACCTTCCTTTTGTAAGTGGCTTGGAAAAGTTCGTTATCCAGGAAAATCCAACCAGGTTTTTCGGGAAAATTTTGGCTTTTTGGTAAGAAAAAATTATCTCCAAAAATACAAATGTCTGAACGCAGGAAGTGCGTTATGGTAGTGAATTTTTATAGAAATGTTCTGGCACGAAATATTCTTTTATAACTTTTTTTCTTTCGACATAAAAATATAAATTTTGGTATATAGTTTCCTCGTAAGATTGCAAACTTATGAACCAAATTTGGTCATCATAGTTTTTCCATTTTTTGTTAAAAAAAATTTTCGAAAGAAAACCCAAAATTCTCCCGGAAAACCTGGTTCGATTTTCCTGGCTAACGAACTTATCCAAGCCACTTACACAAGGAAGGCACATGCTACATTTTATCAAAATCGGGCCACTTTTTTTTGAGTTAGCGGTGTGATATACACACAAACACAGATATATATATATATATATATATATATATATATATATATATATATATATATGTATATATATATATATATATATATATATATATATATATATATATATATATATATATATATATATATATATATATCTTCTGGAATGTTGCACTACACTGTAATCACTTTTAACTATACACTTTATTTGTTTGCTGTACTTTTTGTGATTTTTTATTGGTTTACGTAGAGTAGCGTGCTGATGATGAACCGGGACGGTTCGAAACTGCAGTCCACTAAACCAATAAAAAATCACAAAGAGTACAGCCAACAAATAAAGTGTTTTCTAAAAATGATTTAGAACTACACACATGTTTGGCGGCACCAGAGTCCACGATCCAAAGATCTTTGGCGATTCTTCCTATAGAAAATAGAAGATGAGTTTCATCTTCTGTATCAACTTTTTTGACTTACTCAACTCGATTATCTTTATGTCTCCAATTTACAGATGAACTTGCTTCTTGGTTGCTTTTCTACTAAGCCACTTTTTATATTTATAACAGGAGTTTTTAAAGTCCGCAGGTTACTTACAGAAGAAACATTTAATCGGTTTGGCACAGGTTTTAAAAACGGCATCACCACCCAAATTTTCGTCAGCATCCCACCGTCTCTGATGTTCTGCTATTAGCTTCTGTTGGACCAAACCAAATGTCAACTCCTCTTCCGGGCGAGTTTCTAATGCAGTTATCAGTGAATCATAAGACAGATGGAGACTCCTTAAAAGTATTGCAATAGTCCATTTTTCTGATAGGGTTTCTTCGCCGATACCCCGCAAGTTGACAAACAAATCTTGCAATTGATTGATGTGATTTTTAACATTCCCACTTTCTTCTAGCTTTAAGGAACAAATCGTGCGCATCAAATGAACTTTATTAGTCAAGATATTTTTCTCGTGATATTCTTTGAGAGCATCCCATTTTTCTTTTGCTGCACTTTTCTGACGTATATGAATCAGCTGATCGTCCTTTACAGCTAAACCGATTGTAGCACGCGCCTGACTATCATTTTTATTCCACAGGCAGCAATCAGCATTTGATGACGGCCTTTTTGACTTCGTTCCACAAATCTTACTTTAATAATAACAGCTGCATTTTGATCTTCCAATTTGAATAATTTGTGATATTTAACTTAACAATTTTCGTAGAACATATATATTACTCATTTTGACTTTAATGAGAAAAACTTTGTGATTTCCAATTTTCAAACTCTTTCTGCAATGCACTTATACGCTTAATACACTGAATACAACTTTTGACGCATCTTCGCAAAAACTAGGTTATTTTATTACTCGACAAAGAATTAAAGGTGTGCGTTAACCGGGCCCTGTGGGTCCGGGGACTAACTAAAAGAATAGGCTCAAGGTAACTCCTGCCTGTCGTAAAAGGCGACTAATTGGAATCAAACCTTGGCGGGAGTCTTGTCCATGAGGTCCTGGAGGGAGGCGGATATCTCTGGGAAATGATGTACACCTGGATTTTGAGGCCTGCACTCTGGGCTTAGAAATGGACGGTTGGCCGTGCTTGATTGTTACTCTGGAGCGGGGTTCCGGATAGGTGCCGCCTTGGGTTGAGTGCTGGCGGGTGTCGTGTGTCTAGACGACCCAGTGGGGGTTGACAACTCTGAGGAGTGGTAAACACTCGGAGTTTGAGGCCCTCACGCTTGTGCGATGCTCGGGGGCGGTTCTCGATGGGATGTCGCCTTGAGTCTAGCACTAGTGGGTGTCGGGTCTAGACGAACCCGGAGGACAGCTGATATCTTTAGGGGTTTTCGTCTCTTCTGTGAGCTTCGAAACGGGCAAACGACCTCACTTGGAAGCTGCTCGGATGCGGGACTTCATGATACTGCCCCGAGTCAAACACTGACGGATGTCTGGTCCAGACGAACTCAGAGAGAGTTTATCTCTGTTTGAGCTTTGAGATGGGCAAGCGACTTCGCTCAGATGGCAGTACATCTGTCAAACAAAGTTTCACCTCGCAGGTGTCGTGTCCTGTCGGAAGCTCGATTTGTTGGGTAAAATTTAAGCTAACGCTGGCAGGTGTTGGGCACGGACGAACCCAGGTGGCTAGGGTCTCTAGGGGTGGATTACACCTGGCGACTTGTGCCTACTCTGTGAGCATCAATACAGGCTAACGACCCAGCCTGGATGCTGCTCAAGGGCGGGACTTCATAATACCCCCTCGAGTCAATGACTGCAGGTGGGGCTGGGGGGAGGCGGATATCTCTGAGGAGTGATACGCACCCGGAGTTTGACGCCTCCACTGTGGCCTCAGAGACTGACAATTGGCCTTGCTTGGTTGTTACTCGGGAGCGGAGTTCCAGATGATACCGCCCTAGATTGAGCCTTGTCGTGTGTCCAGACGTCCCGGGGGGCTCTGATCTCTGATGAGTGGTAAACACCCGGAGTTTGGAGCCCATACTGTGTGCTACGAAACGTACGGACGGCCTCGCTGGGGTGATGCTCGGGAGCGGTATGTTGTCTTGAGCCTAACACTGTTAGGTGTCAGGTTTAGACGAGCCTGACGGGAGCTGAGATCTCTAGGGGTGGATTGCAACTGGAAATTAGATGCTGCTCGAGAGCGGGACTTAATGATACCGCCTCGAGGCAAACAGTGACGGATGTCGGGTCGAGACGGACTCGGAGAGAGGTTATCTCTCTTTGAGCTTTGAAACGGGCAACCGACTTCACTCAGTTGGCAGTACACCTGCTAAGCAAACTTTCACCCTCAAGAAAACATCGACTCCCTCAGGGAGCTGGAATTGATGGGTGAAAATTAAATAATTAGAAGTGAGCCACAATAGACCTAAGGTCGCGGTGGAGGGACTGGAATAGCCCACTCACAATAAAATCTAATCTAAATCTAATCTAACCGGGCCCATCACCTGTTGGAATCAGTAAGGTATAATAAAATCCCGATTAGTCTTTCTGAATGAAATGTATTCAATAAAATATAATCGTTGTTATATGACAAATTTTAAGCGACAAAAAAAAACTAACTGTCAAAATCCCAAGAAACTACGATTAAACAGAAAAACTGGAAAGTGTAAACGTATATTCTACAGTTCCAGGCGTTATCATTTCATATAGACTTTTATTAAAGTATGCCATCTATTTCATTATTTTTGATGTGTCTGCTACTTCTTTTTACGAAAGACTTAATAAGATGAATATCAAGAATTCCACGAAGTAATAACGTTACGTTGCTCGCTCCGTAAAAACTTTTGATAGATAAAAGTATCTATAGGGCATGAAATTGAGGTCAGTGCATTTTAAATTAAAAGTAGCTCAGAACTGCATCGGCTTCAGTTTGTGCAGACCTGACGTTAACTTGAAATTAAATGTGCTCGGATGCGGAAACTGAGAATCAGAGTACGTGCTTCTTGAAAGATGGGGCTGTGCACAATAAAAGAGCGACCCTTTGGTTGTATGTGTGTCCAGCGATTACCACTCATCCCACATTCTAAACTTGAAAAACTATTTTAAAACTATTCTTCTCTTAGAACTTCGTTAATTCAGCTAAGTTAATTTCCACTTCTTGCCGACCTGACCTGGGCTTACCTCCCGCATACAAATTACACCATCTTAAGCGGTAAATCCTGTAAGGGGAGTACAATTGATATTACCGTCGATTGGAATTAGGTCCCACGGGCAGACTATTTTAAACTGCATTAAACCCTCCAAAATATAATACACCTGGATAATATTAATTTAAATGCGGTATATCCCAATTCTCAGCATTTAGATTACTTAAATATAATGTATATATTTCAACAACACAGCACGAGGGCTTACAGCCTAAATACTATCGTACCGGGGGTGTTGACAAGGAGGAAACAGGCAACTTGTTAATTCTAGACTTGAAGGTTTGGAGGTTCGGAGGAGAAGGAAAAACATGTGCCAGCAAGGAATTCCACAACTTGGAAGTTCTCTGGAGAAAAGAGCGGGCATAACAAGATGTTCTATGTCTGGTGACCTGTATAGTAAAAGGGTGCATTCGCTCTGTTCCCCTGGTATATCTGTTGGGGGCAGCAGCTGGAGGAACAATGGAAGAGAGCTCCTCTGAGCAGTGCCCGTGCATATATATATATATATATATATATATATATATATATATATATATATATATATATATATATATAAAAGAGAGAGAGAGGTCACCAACAGCACGTCGGTGGGCAAGGGATGGCAGCCTTCGGGTCAGGGTAGGGTCACCGATGAGACGTATAGCTCTCTTCTGAATGGAGTCCAGGAAAGCGAGTGTAGAAGCGACAGCGGCACCCCAGATGTGGGAGCACTATTCGGGGTTTGGCCTTATTTGTGAAGTATATAAGGTATAGAAATTAGCTGGTGAAAAGTATTTGCGAGCCCGGAACAGGAAACCTAATTTCTTAGCAGCCGCTTCTGCAATTGATGTGACATGTTGGTGCCAATTGAGATTTCGATCCACAGAAATGCCAACAAGTGAAAAGGACTCATTATTTTGAATAACTTGGTTGTTCATTGCGATGGGTCTAGGGCTGGTATATCTCTTATGAGATATACCGCCGAAGCAAGACTGAGATCTGGCGGGGTTGAATTGTACAAGATTTCGACTTCCCCAGTCTAATATTTTTTGGAGATCCACGGAGACAGAACCCTCCATGAGTCTGCGATCCTCATCTAATTGGGGGACAGGCTTAGAATATTGTATACTTGAGTGGAAGGTGCTGTCGTCCACGTAACTATGAACTGGGTTGGACGTGGTAGAGAGGAGGTCATTGATGTGGAGAAGAAACAAAGTATGGGCTAGAGTCTGAAACAGACGAGTCAGGACAGGAGCAAGTTCTGGTGCGCATTTCTGGAGAACAATTGCTGGGATCTCGTCAAGGCCAGAGGCTTTCCTGGTATTAAGAGAAGAGAGCATCTTTCGTACCTTTTTAGTTTTGAAAATGATATCCGTCATTTTATGCTCGACATTGGGGACTGTAGGTGGTTGAACATTTTGAGGTGGGTTGAGAGTAGAATTTCCAGCGAACAGCGAGGCAAAAAGTTCAGCCTTGGCCAGGGCGGTAGAAACAATTTCATCCCCTGAGACAAGAGGTGGGAACGTGCTCTTGCAGAACTTGTTCCCAATAGATTTAGCAAGAGTCCAGAAGGCTTTGCTGCCGTTGGAGCTTGAAAGGTCTTTTTTTTTTGATGTGGTTATTAAACGAGTTTTTTGCCTCAGAATGAATGCGGACATACGGGTTTCTTGCATCGTTAAATGCTTGACGGTTTTCTTGACTGGGATTGGGTAGAAGCGTTTTGTGAGCTTTGAC
The DNA here is from genome assembly GCA_964006375.1 of Tillus elongatus. Taxonomy (NCBI): domain Eukaryota; kingdom Metazoa; phylum Arthropoda; class Insecta; order Coleoptera; family Cleridae; genus Tillus; species Tillus elongatus. The sequence goes on along the minus strand of OZ023265.1, from coordinate 18,884,394 downwards.
ATATTCAAGTCTGGCCTTGTCACAGGATTTAGAGAACCAGGGCTTTTGAGTGGCTGAAGACGTTTTCTGTGTACGTGAAATAAATTATTCCATGCCAGCTTGGATAATTTCGGTGACATTTTGTGAGATATCAGACGGGTCAGTGTGAGAGAAGCAGACAGACGCCCATGGAAATGAGGAAAAGTATTCTCGCATTTCGTCCTAGTTCGCGTAGTTGTAGTGCCAAACGATACGTGGGTGTGATGACTGTGTGACCTCGGGTTGCATTTCACAGGAAGCAAGGACCATGGCGAGGTATAAGCGACCAAGGGGGGCGGTGACTGATATCTTATAGCAGTCAGGATTTGTAGTAAGAAGGAGATCCAAGAGATTTGAGCTGTGTGTTGGGATGCGGGGAAAGTAAGTAGGTTGCTGTGCCATATTGGCTAAAGAATTGCTGACTGCAAAGGCCTCCGCTGCTCTTCCTTGTGGATCGGTTTTTGAGGATGCTAGCCATTCCTTATTATGGACATTGAAGTCACCAAGAATAGTGACCTCGGAGGAAGGATATTCAGAAATCCGATGGTCGGTTTTTTCAGAAAGGTAGTCAAAGAGCTGGACAAAATTGTTGTCAGAAGGTGACCGGTAAATGCAGCAGATGAATTTAGTTGCAGCCCTGAGAGATAGTTTTATCCATAGTATGTCTTTTCTTCCAGCTTCTAAATTCGGGAGCCTGGTGCAGGGTAGATTGCTACGGACGTACGCTCACACGCGTCCATGCAATCTAAAGGAAGTAAGGAGCTCATACCCCGGGAAATTAAGGTGATTAGTGGCTGTTTTGGCACTGATTTGAGTTTCGGTGAGAAAGAGGAGTTGGGGCCTAATAGCCTGGAGGAAATGGTGGACGGAGTTCAGGTTAGAATTTAGGTTCTTTAAGTCTAATCTGAAGCCTTGGATTCACTGAAGGAGCAATTAAGAGACCAGGTTCAATGATAAACAGCAGAGTGGTGGAGTTAAGGGACCTCCCTGGTATATTCCTCGGTTGATGAGAAATTGTGCATAAGTACTTTTTCTTAATAAATCAACGGAATATTTTAAAATTTAACAACATAAAAAACTATGGCATACTAATTTCCGACGCTGTGGCCTGTACGCCAGTTAAATATTTATTTATTATTTGAAACTAAAACTAATTGGCAGTCCAATGTTGTGGGGAGAAAAATAAAACAGATTTATAACTGATAACAATGTTATTGCGAGTTCCTATAAAAAATTCATCATATTTCTTGTGGAAGTATTGAATTATTTGTTTCCCTCAGCTTGGCAGTTTTCAAATTGGATGAAGTTTTAATATGATTGATAGGGCGCAGCGGATATCCCTCTTTTTTAGTTGCGTCTCTCGGATAAACTAAGATTGCACAGTCAGCTTTATTATATTTCGTGTTATGTTTCCAAATAGTCAGATGCTACCACTTATTTGTGTAAAGTGCTTTGTTAATTAAGCTCTGAACAAAAAACATAATAGGTTATAACTTTTTTCATACATCTTTTGATCCATAGATGTTTCTCAACATGGTTTCGAATTCTATCATGCCAGGTTCGTGTATGCTTTAACTTTTTTATACACATTTTGGGTAACAGCAATTTGCAATGCACTGTAATAAATCAATTGATGGATTAGAAAATGTTGTAACTAAAGCTTTCGGAACTCCATGATCGGTTTGACTATTGTTGCCATATCAGACACCTAATATTTAATTCAAAATGTTAAAAGAAAACACAGATAATTATTTTTATGTAGTAGGTATAAAAATAAAACATACAGAAACAAAATTTATAATGTCAAGGCGGAAACACAAAAATAGTTAATAGAGCTCGATGCCTTAAAATTTGTCTACATATTCTGCACAATAGTTTATGAAATATTACCATATTTATCTAATGTATAATGTGCCCAAGATAAAGTTACAAATACCGTTAAATTACAAAAAAAAAGTGCGCAATCGAGTGGCCAATATTATTTTGCCGACAAACCCACAAAGATCTACCTACTTCCGAGGATATTGAAAAAAATTAAATTTTGCGATTTCGTTTTCAAATTTTTTCTAAAGTTATTTCAAAAGGTATAAAAACGGAGGGTACTTTCATATTGCCACTTTTCTGCTCTACAAGATAGGGTTAACAAACTTTCAACACAGCGTTTCGTTTCAAAGAGACCATTATCAACTATTACTTCCACATTGTCAATACGTGTGGAAGTATGGTATCGTTGACAGAAATTTCAAAATTTTTTCGCTTAAACGTCGCAAAAAGTGTCAAAACATAAAAAACATGGTTTAAACTACCCCCAAGACGCCTATATATATATGGAGATCTCCTCAAGTCACACCAGACCATCCAACTAGAAACCAAATTGTCTATATCCCAGTACCAAAAAGATACATAAATGGCATCCGCAATGTGAAAACTTACCCTGGTGCAGATGTGGAATCAGATCACAATCCCGTAGTAGCCCACATGCAGATACGATTGAGAAAAGTTAGAAAGAAAGTCATAAGAAAACACAATACGTCAGCCCTAAAAGACGAGGCAAAGCATCAAATCATATCTGACAAACTCAATGAACAACTGAGCAAAGCCCAAAAAATCATAGAGACTGAATATATAATTGAGGAAAATATAGAGCACACTTGTAGTCAGCTAAAAATGCTATTTTAGACACGCAAAAATATATACAAACTGTAAACAAGAAGCGGCATAAAGAATGGATGACTCAAGAGATATTAGAGTTAATGCACCAACGGCGGAAATTCAAAAACACCTAAAAAGAAGAATATAAAGAAGCTCAGGCACTTGTCAGGACTAAAATTAGAAATGCCAAAAAAGCATGGATGATGGAGAGAAGTAAGGAAATAGATGTACCAAAAACATGATCTAGTTAATATCCACAAAAGACTTAAGGAAATGACAGGAAACCGTAAATCCCCAACATATACAAAAATAGTAAATCAGGACAACAAGACAGTCTTAGACACACAAGAACTGCAAGAAGTGTGGACAAATTATATTTCTGATCTTTTCGACGACAAAGGTCCCCCCTTTCGTAACCAACGTCAAATAGAAATGGGACGAAATATAATGACTACAGAAATAAAGATCGCTTTGAAGGGAATAAAACACGGTAAAGCAGCTGGACCAGACAACATTTGTCCAGAATTCCTGAAACTTATAAATTAAGAAAACTTAAAAATCCTGACCAAACTATTTAATACCATTTATAACAATGGATATATACCTCAAGACTGGTTGAAATCTACATTTGTCCCTATTCCTAAAAAATCAGGCGCAAAAAGATGTGATGAGTTTCAACTAATTAGCTTAATGAGTGAGATATTAAAGTTGCTTCTAAAGGTCCTACATAATCGAATACATAGGAAATGCGAGCAGGATCTGAGGGAACTGCAGATGGGGTTTCGAGAGGGATTGGGACCTAGAGAGGCTTTGTTTGCGCTATCGGTCCTGCTGCAGACGTGTCGAGATCAGCGAAAGGAAGTATACCTGTGTTTCATAGATTATGCTAAAGCATTTGATTGTGTCAAACATAGCACGCTGCTGAACATACTAGAAAGTAAAGGTTTAGACTCCCAAGATCTAAAAATCATTCAGTACCTTTATGAACACCAGGTGGCGACAGTGCAGATTGTAAACACCCAAACAAAAACAGTACCAATTAAACGTGGAGTCAGACAAGGCTGTGTACTGAGCCCTATGCTTTTTAACATGTACTCCGAAATTGTATTCCAAAACGCACTTGAAGGTGCAGAAGATGGCATAAAAGTGAATAGAACCTTGATAAATAATCTACGATATGCCGACGACACAGTTATAATCGCAGACAGTCCTGAGGGCTCGCAGCGGCTACTTGACAATGTATCAGCCGAGAGATCTATTAGGCTTAAAAATCAACACCGCAAAAACAAAGATATTGGCGGTAAACCGGAATCCAAATCAACCAATACATACAAACGTATGCGGGACACAGATATCCAAGGTCTCTAAGTTTAAATACTTGGGCAGTTGGATCGGCGAAGATCTGAGTCCTGATTTGGAAATCAGAGCTCGGATTAAAATGGTTAGGGCAAATTTATTTAACATGCGAAGCCTGTTAAGCGATAGGTCACTTGATATACAAATTAGATACAATTTTGTGAAGTGCTACATATATTCCACGCTTCTGTCTGGAGTTGAGGCGTGGACGCTAAAGGCTGGCGGTCTAAACAGACTCGAGGCATTCGAAATGTGGGTGTATCGACGAATGTTGCCGGTTCCTTGGACTGCTCACACCACAAATTTGAAGGTTTTGCATCGTATGGGCAGAGAACGTGAACTCATCGAAATCATAAAAAAGCGAAAAACTGCATATCTCGGTCATGTAATGAGACACAATAGATGTGAATTTCTACAGCTCATGATAGAGGGTAAGATCGAAGGTAGACGTGGACCGGGACGCAGGCAGTGCTACTGGCTTAAGAACATACGATATTGGACAGGCTTGGGTTCAAACACTTTGCTGAAAATGGCCCAAGACAGACAAGAATTCGCCAAAATTGTTACCGATCTTCGATAGGAGAAGGCACTCCTAGAAGAAGAAGATACATATCCTATTACACTACCTACAGCTTATAATAAGGAATTTGACAGTTTTATTTTCCTCATGATTTTTGTAACGTAGTAACTATAATAGGCAGACCTGTACTTAGATAGTCGTTGGTTTTTATTAGGGTTATTTATTACATTAGTGCGAGAGGAAACGATAAAAAAATAATGAAATTTCAATCTATTCCTGATTTGATGAATTTCGCAGCATGGATAATATATATATATATATATATATATATATATATATATATATATATATATATATATATATATATATATATATATATATATATATATATTGTCACAAAGTGACTAATCCTGGAGAGATTACCTGGCCTAATTTACCGTCATAGTCACTGCATTATGATACACCATAAACTGAAATTTTCATTTGCGAAGGTTGGAATATGTTCCATTTTCCGTGGAGTAATATACGAAATCCGGCACGGCGAACAGAATAGTGTGTGCGTGGGGGGGGGGGGGTGCTTAATTAGGCGGGGGCGATTTTGGAACATAATTGTGGCCGGACGGAACGCCGACGGAGAGTCTTCAGTTCTAGAGTCACCGCGAACAAGCGAGTACGTCGTCCACAAGTAAGTGAGGTTTAAGAGAAGACCAGTAAGCAGAGCAAGGCCGCCGATTCACGAGGCCACCGCCGCAGCGTTTGTTTAGTGAACATAGTCACCGGAGAAAACCCCAGGTAGGTGAAAGCCTAATACTATTTAGCAAACCCGTGGTAGAAATGTTGAACGATCCGCAATGACACTGGGAATCTTAGAGGGGACCGTTTCTTCCCTGTCTCCGTTGGCGGGCTGCTCGGGGAGTTAGGGGCGGCATTTCGAAGTTGCGGTTCCCCCTGGATCGCGGAGGCATTCGGCCGCACGAAGGTGTTGGAAGTCGTTCCTGTCGTAGTGATTGCATTATCTGGGACAGTCAAAAACAACCCTTCAGGTGGTCGCCCCCGTGTTCCTGTGGGAGGATCGTAACCAGTCCTGTGCTGTGGTAGATTCGTATTGCAGCGACTGCGCTGGTCCGGATTGAAGCAGCCAGGCGAGGCCTGGCGTTCTAGGCTGTCGGCGACCCTGTTCGGAAGGGGTGTAAATCCGGGAACAGGGGTGGGCATCTTCCGCACCGAACTATATTTTACTACGCAGCTAGCTTAATGTGATGTAGTGTCCGACACACCCTGTATGCTGCATGCCCGCTTGGGAACATCTGCTATTATTCACTACATTGCCACAATCCCGCACCGCGTAAACCTTACTGCTTTGACCCCCCGTGCAACCCGCGCGTAGCTTTGATAGTCAAATAACCACCGCTGCCTCTGGCTCCTCATAATTGCCTAATTCCCTGGTAGCAGAGCCCCGTTGTTTTCTTTTGTAACTAGTTTGTAAATTGATTTTATTTTAAGTTACTCAGCATTTCATTTAAACACTCCAGAATATCCGCCTAAATAAACTTTACCCATATATCTCTAATAAAGACCATAACCAAAAGTCCCGGGGGACTTCGTCTTAACTTAGGAGGACCATGTCTCCACTAGAATCTACCCTGGGCTTGTGTGTCCGTCGACAGTGACTTGGGAAAGGAGTGAATATCCCGAAAAAGCACGCCTACTCTCTGAAGACAACTCCATAGGCGTTGGCGCGCGAATAGGATTCCGTTCTAAAGCCGTGTCCCGGAAGTCAGCCCGAAAATTCCCCATGTTAGGGAAAACTAGTATTAACCCCCGGCCACCCCATGTGGCCGTTCCAATATATATATATATATATATATATATATATATATATATATATATATATATATATATATAATAATGGACCGATTTTGATAAAATTAGAGAGGCACCTGCTTTTTGTTAATGTCTTAAGCAAGTTCGTTAGCCAGGAAAATTGTACAAGTTTTTTAGAGAAAATTTTGGGTTTTCTTTCGGAATTCTTTTTTATCACCGAAAATAAAAAAGGTATGGTAACCAAATTTGGTAAGTAGGTTAAAGTTATGAAACGTAAACTACATGCCAAAATTTACATCTCTATTGTAAAAGAAAAAAGTTATAAGCATTTAATGAAAAAATGTTTGGTGCCCGATCATTTCTATGAAAATTCACTACCGTAACGCACTTGAGGCGTCCAGGATTTTTAAATTTTAAAATCGACGTGTTTCTGGATTTTTAGTGAATTTTCGTAGAAAAAATTTTGCACGTACCTTCCTTTTGTAAATGGCTTAGATAAGTTCGTTAGTCAGGAAAATCGGACGAGGGTTTCCCAGAAAATTTTGAGTTTTCCTTCGAAAAAAATTTATATCGCCGGAATTAACAACGTAAGGGCAACGAAATTTGGTACACGGGTTTATATCATCATAGGTAAGCTACCTACCAATTTAGCTCTGTAGGTTGAAAGACAAAAAAGTTACTGGCATTTAAAGAAACATAAATTTGGGTTTTCCTCAAAACGTCAAAGTCGCGATTTAAAACGTCAAAATTGGTAATATTTAGGCAATGAACCTGAAACTAATATGATCTATGGAAAGAAAATGTCTCAAGATTAATGTTTTACAAAGCCTGAACTCTTAGCTTTGATCGTCATTGCCCTTCATTTTACTAAAATATTCCCAGAAAATTCATTTCAAATAGACCCTTTCTCTGATGCTTTAGCAGTAGTGTTAGCTATAGAGTTTATCGTTTAATGGTATATCATTTTTGTCGAATTTTCGTAAAAAATCATTAAAGCGCAATATATCCGTTATTATACAAGATATGAGAAAAATTTGTATACATTAATTATAGGGTGTCTTGAGCCACATCATATTTCCACAATTACAGGGTGGCCCATAAGTCGTTGGTGATTCAAATTTCCCTTTTTTTTTGTGAATTTTTTTAATCGAACACGCCCTCTGTTATTGCATTTTTGCATTTTCCATCGAAATATAATACATCTTTGTAAGGGAAGAAATTCGGGACGCAGCAAGTGTGTTATGGTAGCGAATTTTCATTAAATCCTTCAAATTTGAATCAATTAAGGTTGACCAGAAAACCAGTTTTTTCGGGAACAATTTAAGTTTACTTTCGGAAATTTTTGTACATGTTCAAACAATGAAGTTATTTTAATGAAACATGGCACATTGTTTCTAATATAAAGATTATACTGGTAACCAAATTTGATGCCTGCTTTCTTAAAAAACATATTTGCTATTAAAAACATTTTTTTGAAAATTCAGTACCATAACGTACTTGCTGCGTCCAGAGTTTTTTATAAATATGCAGAATAATTGGGATACTAAATATATTCCATCTGGCTGTTCAACACTGTATGATGGGTGAGCTTCTTGTCATAAATAAATAAATAAATTGGGTGCAAGTTTGGACTAAATTACTATGTTTCTGTTGTTAAACTATAAATAACCCGTAAACACTTTCTTAAAATGTTGATCGTGATAAAATACGAAAGAAAATACAAAACATCAGATAAAGATAAAAGTTGTTGAACTACTGAAATTCTTGGAGCATATCTTTTCCAGTTTTGTTATCGTTGTATAAAACGTGACAACTTAGCATGATTAAATATTAAACTTTTACGCGAGCAGAATACTTTACAAGAGTACATATATTTGTAGCTGCAATATGTGCAATAAGTTGCATACAACACCGGAAAAATATAACATTAAAGATGTCTTTTGTTCGTGAAACATAACATTCCAGAGCTGGAGCTATTTAAAATTTATACGCGTTCGGAGTAAACAGATAAAACGAAAGACAAATTAGAAAATGCAGACAGGAGGATGAATTTAGAATATCAGAGTGCCTTTTTCAACTATAAAATATGCCAGTTTGAGTTAGATTGCTTTTGCTGTTTGGCATTTCTCCAATGTGTAACTCTGTTAGTAACTCGGTGTTTGCTGAGGGGCATTTCTTGCAGACTGAGGTGACACCACAGCATAGATCCTGTGGTGTCACTGTGTCATTTTACCCTCTACAATGGCGCAGATAGTGTAGCATATGACGTATGAGAATACCTCAAGGGTATTTTGCCCACAAAAGTACCCATTTGGAATGCATGTTATATTATTTTAAGCAATACACATTACCATGTTTTATACAGGGTTTAAGAAATGGTGAGCAAGAAACTCGGGATGTGATTCTACTCGAATAACTGATGCCACGAATTTCTATAACATTTTACAAAAACTCAAAGTAGCGGAGTTACCGGCAAGCTATTTTTTTCAAGTAATTAACGAAGTAGAAAAAATCTGGACGCAGCAAGTGCGTTATGGAAGTGAATTTTCATAAAAATGTTTTAAATAGTCTATATGTTTTTAATGAAGCAGGCATCAATTTGGTTACCGGTATAACATATATAGTAGAAACGATATCCATATTTTATTTAAATAACTTATTGTTTGAAAATGTACAAAAGTTTTCCGAAAATAAATTTAAAATGTTTCCGAGAAAACCGGTTTACTAGCCAACGAACCTTAGGTTAATAGCAAATTGAGATTGAAATTTGAAGTATTTAATGAAAATTCTCTACCAAAACGCACTTACTGCGTCTCGATTTTTTACAAACATGCATCATATTTCGATAAAAATTTCGAAAAAAAATTTTTTCTCCGAAAATAACAAAGCTGTTTTAATGAAATTTAATTACGATGGTGCCTTGGGAGGGACCTTACTACGTACCAAAATTCAACTTTCTAAGTTTATAAAAAATTGAGTTATTCAAAATTTGAATTTCAATTCGAAAAATTTTTTTTCTCCGTAAATTACAAAGTTATTTTAATTAAATTCGGCGGTTATATTGCCTTAGTAAATACCTTACTACGTACCAAAATTAAACTTTCTAAGTTAATAGAAAATTGAGTTCTTCAAATTTGAAGCATTTAATAAAAATTCACTACCATAACGCACTTTCTGCGTCCTGAATGTTTGATGAAATTGTTTCTACCGCCCTGGACAAGGCTAAACTTTTTGCCTCGTTTTTCGCCGGCAATTCTACTCTCAACCCACCTCCAAATGTTTAACCACCAACAGTCCCCAATGTCGCGCATAAAATGACGGATATCATTTTCAAAACTAAAAAACCCTGGACGCAGCAAGTGCGTTATGGTAATGAATTTTCATTAAAATGTTTTTATTGCAAATATGTGTGTTTTCTTTTTAAGAAAGCACGCATCAATTTTGGTTACCAGTATAACCTATATAGTAAAAACCATGTGCCATGTTTCATAAAAATAACTTGGTGTGAAAATGTACAAAAACTTTCAAAAGTAAACCTAAAGTGTTCCCGCAAAAACTCGTTTCTTGGTCAACCTTATAGGTTAATAGCAAATTGGGCTATTCAAATATGAAGCATTTGATCAAAATTCGCTACCATAACGCACTTGTTGCATCCAGAATTTCTTTTCTTACAAACACGCATTATATTTCGATGGAAAATGCAACAACATAAGGCGTGTTTGATTAAAAAAAAAAAAAAAAAAAAAAAAAAAAAAAAAAAAAAAAAAAAAAATTTGTATCACCAACGACTTATGGGCCACTCTGTGATTGTAGAAATATTTTTTAAGATGTAGCTCAAGACACCCTATAATTAATGTATAAAGATTTTTTTCATATCTTGTATAATAACGGATATATTGAGCTTTATTGATTTTTTGCGAAAATTCGACAAAAATTATATACCATTAAACGATAAACTCTATCGCTGAGACTACTGCCAAGCATCAGAGAAAGGATCTATTTGAAATGAATTTTCTGGAAACATTTTAGTACAATGAAGGACAATGGCAGTTGAAACTAAGACTTCAGGGTTTGTAAAACATCCTTCTTGAGACATTTGATTTCCATAGCCCGTATTAGATTAAAATTATTTGCCTAAATATTGCCGATTTTGACGTTTTACATCGCAACTTTGACGTTTTAAGGAAAACCCCAATTTATTTTTCTTTAAATGCCTATAACTTTTTTGTCTTTTGACCTATATAGCTAAATTTTGGTAGGTAACTTACCTATAAGGATGAAAACCCGCGTACCAAATTTGGTTGCCCTTACTTTGTTAATTTCGTAAGAAAACACAAAAATTTTCCGGGAAAACCTGGGCAGATTTTTCTGGCTAACGAACTTATCCAAACCATTTGCAAAAGGAATTTTTTCACCAAATTTAATCAAAATCAGCCCATTATTTTTTGAGTTATCGGTGTGATACATACATACATATATATATATATATATATATATATATATATATATATATATATATATATATATATATATATATATATATATATATATATATATATATATATATATATATATATAAACATATAAAAATTGAAACTGACCCCGGATATGTGTTCTGGGGGGCCTAATTAGCGCTCATTTGAAGAAATTTTTTCAAAATTCAAAAGTCGGGATCTCCTCATTAGTGAATTTTTTTAAAGAAAATTCACTAAAAGGTACAAAAGATGCTCTCTTCTCTTAATACCAGTAAAGCCTTTGGCCTTGACGAGATCCCAGCAATTGTTCTCAAAAAATGCGCACCGGAACTTGCTCCTGTCCTGACTCGTCTGTTTCAGACATCTTACAATAGAGGTATATTCCCTAGTAACTGGAAAACTGCTCGAGTACAACCCGTCCCCAAGAAAGGATCTTCTTAGCAACTACAGGCCTATTGCTCTCCTTTCAGTCGTCTCTAAAGTAATGGAAAAGTATATAAACACCGAATTACTAAAATTTCTTGAAAAACACAGTCTAATCCACGACAGGCAGTATGGATTCCGTCAGCGCAGATCAACTGCCGACTTCCTTTCCTTTGTCACGTATTCTTGGAACAAGTCTATGGAACTACACGGTGAATCCCAGATTGTCGCTCTAGACATATCCAAAGCATTCGACCAGGTCTGGCACGCAGCACTGCTTAATAAACTTCCGACCTATGGCCTACCACCAAAACTCTGCACCTGGACAGCAAATTTCCTCTCCAACCGAAGCATTTCTGTTGTCTGTTGTCGTGGATGGCCATTCCTCTAAACTGTATCCAATGAATGCAGGAGTCCCCCAAGGTTCAGCTTTAGTCCCTACTTTGTTTCTTCTTCACATCAATGACCTCCTCTCTGGCACATCCAACCCAGTTCACAGTTATGCGGATGACAGCACCCTCCACTCAAATATACAATATTCTAAGCCTGTCTCTTTAGCCCAATTAGATGAGGATCGCAGACTCATGGAGGGTTCTGTTTCTGTGGATCTCCAAAAAATATTAGACTGGGGAAGTAGAAATCTTGTACAATTTAACTCCACCAAATCTCAGTCTTGCTTTCTATCTCATTAGAGATACACCAGCTGTAGACCCATCACAATGAACAACGAAGTTATTCAAAGTAATGGGTCCTTTTCACTTGTTGGCATTTCTGTGGATCGAAATCTCAATTGGCACTAACATGTCACATCAATTGCAGAAGCGGCTGCTAAGAAATGAGGTTTCCTCTTCCGGGCTCGCAAATACTTTTCACCAGCTAATGTCTATACCTTATATACTTCACAAATAAGGCCAAACCTCGACTACTGCTCCCAGATCGGGGGTGCCGCTGCCGCTTCTACACTCGCTATCCTGAACTCCATTCAGAAGAGAGCTATACGTCTCATCGATGACCCTACCCTCACCCAAAGACTACCATCCCTTGCCCACCGACGTGCCGTTGGTGACCTCTCTCCCTCCCACCCTCCCTCCCTCTCTCTCTCTCTCTCTCTCTCTCTCTCTCTCCCTCTCTCTCTCCCTCTCTCTCTCTCATAGATATCTACACGAGCACTGCTCAGAGGCGATTTCTTTCATAGTTCCTCCACCTGTTGCCCCCAAAAGAGTTGTGGAATCCCTTGCCGGCACACGTTTTTCCTTTTCTCCTAAATTCCAAACCTTTAAGTCCAGAATTAACAAGTTGCCTCTTTCCTCCTTGTCTACACACACGGTACGATGGTATTTAGGCTGTGAGCCCTAGTGGTGTGTTGTTGAAATTAAAAAAAAAACGCTAATTAACAAAGCCGACTAATTAGGAAGGGTCGGATCAATCCACCTGCAGAACATTGGGGAAAGAAAACAAGCTTTTTCTCTCCCAGTAAGATGTTTAGAATTATTCATCCTCCGATGACGCTAGCTTGTTTAGTGAAACAATCGTCAGGTTTTTTAAATGTGTTATGGTGATTTGGGTTCTCCAAGTTTACTTATAAATAGTAAGTATCTAAAAGTACAACATTTTATCAAGATAAATTTCCTATTCCTGACAACAGGAGACTTTACAGAAAAAACTTAAATTTCGCTTCCTACTATACGTACCAGCCTGTAATGATGTAAGAGATGACGAGGGTGCAAAAATGTAGACCGTCCTAATGATTTTATAACAATTATGTCCCAACCATATTGTGTAAATTCTCAAACTACATAACATCTAACCACATTCTCAATGGAAGGTGAACTTTCATCCTCAAATACACTAAAATTCCACTAGAAAACACCGAGAAAACAGTGCCCATTAGTTTACACCCACCACAAAGCAGTTACTATTAGAAATTTTACGACAGTAGTTTGATGTGGCCGTTCAGTAGTAGCGAATTCACACCACAGAACATAATTAATTCAAGTAGTGAAGCAGTAAAATGTATTTAACGAAAGCCGGCCCCAGTTGGAGGCGGGATAGCATCGTGTCGCGTAATAAAAGTGGAAAGTAATAACAATAAGACCACCCCCTGTATTAAAGCAGCAATTTCACCACGTTAATGGTGGTTGTATGTATTGTATGAGAGAATGGGCCATGCAGGAGCGGAGATAATGCACAATGGTCCGGTCAGATGAACACGACATGCTAAATAGTACGTGTATTATACCGGGGTCTTTCATAAAATATACACATCTCGTCAAAATTAAGTTTGGTCTTCAAGATGTTCCGAACTACTCGAGCGATTTATTATATTTTTTTCAGATAGTGACTGCATTCTTCCGAAATACCGGAAGTAGGCTGATTCACATGTTTGGGGTATTTTTGTTGCTGTACAGAATGTTTTATTCAGGTGTCTTTTTCACAATGAAATTGAAAACGCACTGTGGAGTGGACAAGCGGTCTTACCATAACCCAACATCACTTTGTACTCAATTGTATTCTTTGCTAACATTTTGTTTTTGGAATTAACCTTATATCACATTTGGAAGCAAATATATGCAACATTTTGTTGATGCACGTAATTTTTTACAGATAAAAAAATGATTTACAGTGTACGAAGTATGCTTTGGAAAAAAGTCCTTGTAACCAGGTAACAATCCTCTACGATCTTTCAAGTGACAAACAATCAGAATTGATATTCCATCTTGTGAAGTGTTTTGATGCTGCGGGCTTCAATGTTCTGATTATTAATCCTATTTCATCGCAATCTTATCAACTTCGAATGTGCTGTTGTAGTTGCACTCTTTAAAGAAGACACATCCAAACGTAACTAGCGCACTGGTTTGGCGTGGCTCAGTCAACCATTTCGGGGATTCTAAAACGGTATCGAGAAACTGGTAAAAATGCTAGAAGAGCAGGTCAGTTCAGGACCCGTGACAGCCTAAGCTCCTTTATGGAACTTCCGCAGCATTTGGTGTATTCAAGGAAGGCCAGCATTGATGTAACCCTTCAAACGGAAAAAAAGAAATGTATCAATTATCACACCTACTGAGCTCTATTGTAGCTGTGGCTGCTTCTTTCACTGCTATGTGAATTATATAATATAATTGGCATACCTGCTGGTGTGTCAAGTGTCAACGTTTAATCTGTTTGGTTAGAAATTAGAAAGAAGCGTTCAACAAAAAAAACTGTATGGAGAAAATAATTATAATTGAAACAAGCTGTTGTACCGACCTGTGATCACAGAGCGTTTACATGCAAAATAAAATTAAGTTAACTAACAGCAAATGTCGAAATAGTGGTTCTTTCGAACAGTAAAGTGGGTAAAAGTATTAAACGGGTTGGTAAAACTTATCTGCCTCTCTTTCAAAAATTTGAAGGTGATGTTTAGAACCGCCACACTCCTCCTCCTCTACGATAGAGGTAAAGGTTCAAGGATTTAACGATAAACCAAGTTAAAGGATAGTTAACCTGAAGGACAACCTATCCATGACAGCATATCAGTCAAAAGACTCGCCTCCTGGAGAAGAGCCAGGTATCGTAGCCACTAGCCCATACCGGAGGATTACTGGAAAGTTAGAAGATTAAAAGCCTGAAGGACTATCAAACCATTGTCGAGGCAAGTCAAAAGATTGATAGTTTGAGGAACTACCAACCCGTAGTCAACGCAGGGTAAAAATAATAATAGTCTGAAGGACTACCGACCCGCTTTCAAAGCAAGTTAAAAGATTTATAGTTTCAGGAACTACCAACCCGTAGTCAAAGCAAGTTAAAATATTGATAGTTCGAGGAACTATCAAGCCGTAGTCAGAGCAAGTTAAGAGATTGATAGTTCGAAGCACAATTAACCCGTGGTCAAAGCAAGTTAAAAGATTGGTAGTTTGAGGAACTATCAACCCGTAGTCAAAGCAAGTTAGAAGACTGATAGTTTGAGGAAGTATCAACCCGTAGTCCCACCACCCCACCCCATTCTATTAACAACCTGAATAGAATGCTTTCAAATCCTGTACATGCCAGAACCCTATGCAGCGTTCTACTTCATCTGATAGCTCATAGGAGCAGGAACCAATCTTGTTGACAATCGCATACGGTCCCCCATAAGGTGGGCATAATCCGGCCTTAAGCCCTCTAGCCGTACCCGAAAGAACTTTACTCTTCTTCCAAACCTTGTTACCAACATTATATTCTGCAGGTCTGCGTCGAAGATTATAATGATACCTATTTCTTTCTTGAGCAGCCTGTATCCGAGTTTTTATAGTTCTGTACATTTTCTGGAAACCCTCTTTCCGTTTCTCGGCTTTGTTGGTGATTTGATTGGGACCAGAGTTCTGCTCTTCCAGCGACATATTATACACCTTCCGTCTCCAACACAACCTTCCGAAGTTGGGGGTAATATGGGGTAAAACCAGTTACTTCACTCTTTGCTGCTCTGAGCGCACATCCTATGGCAACCAGTTGTTGATCCCAGTTTTTATGACTCTCTCCTATATAGGTGGAAACCATTGTCTTAATAACATGATTGTATCGCTCGACTGGGACGAGAATTGTAATTGGCTGTGTAGTGAATTTTGGCGTTATGTTTCCTACATAAGTCTTGGAATTTATATACCTATAGTCGGTGTCACCATTTATTTAATTATGTCTGAGCAATAAGATTTAGAAAATTTGAAGGTGATGTTTAGAACCGTTACAGACCTAAGTAGAATAACAAATCGAAGAGAACACCGATCTAAATGCAGACGTGAAGAATATTTATCTGGCTTCACCAATACTGTTTTTTTTTCTGTAAATGAAGGACGGAGCTAGCGCATAAGCTAACTGGAGCAAGCAGCGCAACTGCTCACAGGCTAAAATTCAAAAGGGCCACTTGCTCAAATTAGCTTACGTTAGCTACGGCTTTAATTTGCAGAAAGGAAAACCAATATTAGTGAAACTAGAGAAATAGCCTCCACGCCTGTATTTAGTATCGAACAGTTCCACCAAGTAAGAGCAACCAACAATTGCACTCCTTCAGGGTTAATTTTTGGAACGTTATGATTTTAGTATAAGCCAAAACATTATTTCCAGAAGACTTCGTGAAAGCAATCTGTAGTCTGGGGAAGTAGCGACAAGTATATTGCCAGCACGAGACCAAAGAACACAACGTTGGAATTCACACGTGAACACCTCAACTGACAAATTGAAGATTAGGCGAAAGTATTTTTTTTCAGGCAAGAAGTTTATGTGCAGAATGTTTTCCGAATAGACGAATACCATGTATAGAAACATTTACAAGATTACAGCTCAGGTTAAAGAAAACAGTTAGCTTTGCAAACAGCAAAATAGGTGTCCGACCATTTACAGTTAGAACCCTAAAACTCAAGAAACATGTTTTAAACATGGTGGAAGAATCTCAAGACACGAGTTCGAGGAAAGCCGAAGACGCGTTGAATGTGAATCACAAAACAGTTTGGAGTATCTTAAAGGACTACTTGCTTTATCCTTATCACTCACAAAGAGTGCAAGCTTTGCTACGTCGAGACTTTCTAACTCGAGTTAATTTTTGTAATAGGTTTCAAATTTTTTTTATTAAGATTCTTCTATGATAACCATATTTGGGCTGAAGATAATCCTCATGCTATCATCGAAGGACACCAGCAGGATACATTTTTATTTAATGTTTTGGTAGAGATTATTGGAGATAGCTTAGTTGGGCCGCATTTTTTTACAAATCGACTTAATGCTGATATCTATTACAGTTTCATTGGAGATTAATTGCCAGAATTGATGGAAGCAGTGGTATTTAGAACGAGAGCTTTAATGTGGTTCACGCACGACGGCGCCCCCGCTCACTGTGCAGTATGTGTTACAAATTATTTGGATCAACAATATCCTGATCGTTGGATAAGGTGGAGGTGCACCTCACCCATGGCCACGCCCTTCGCCGGACATGAATCCTTCGAACTTTTATTTTTGGGGTCACCTTAAACAACTTGCTAATACTACTCCTATTAAAAATGCAGAGATCAGGTCAGGTGAAATATACTCGACGACTTCCGACGATCGGGCAACATCGCTTTTAGAGTATGATCATAATAGTCACAAATACTTTCGTAGAATCAAACTTTATTGCAATAAATGTGGCAATAGCCATACAAATTATATTTCCCGCAAGTTTGAATAGTGTAACAAAATAATCTTATTCATAACCCACTTTCATTTTGCACTTAAAGCTCGTAAAGGGAACAAAAAGCTGTATTTTTAGCATTACACTAATTTTAATTATGTAAAACAATGTTTGTGAAATCCAATTGAGACCAAACGTCCTAACAGCAACGAAAAATATTTACTTTTTCGACGAAACTCGTAAAACCGATATTATTTCGTGTGGGTCGGCGAGAGTTGGGCGATATTAAGAGCAGATGTTACAAGATAAAGTGTATTATAGATTCCATTATTGCAAACATGTTTTGTTGCTGAAAGCCCAGAGCCCAGCGGTCGTAATGCACTACGGGATGGAACCATTAAACCCCATAAAACCAGCAATTAATATAATTTAAACAACTAGGATATTATCACAGTGAGCAATGAAAACGAGAAAAACGTTAGTGTGCCATGGTAACACCTGACTACAGAAAATATAGCTCATTAGCTTCCATGATAACAATTTGACAGACATTTGTTAACAGCTTTCATTATATGTGTCAGCTAATTATGATATTTGGCATGATATGTGCCAGAGAATAATCTTGTTTCCGGTTTAATTGTAAATACAGTTATGCTTTTAGTGAATTTTCGTAGAAAAAACTCACTAGTGAGGAGACCGCGACTTTGCCCTTTGAAACATTTCTTCAAATGTAGCAAACTGGGCCCCCTAGAACACATATCCGAGGCGATTTCAATCTTTATATGTTTATGTACACGGTGACCATCAAAATGTTGATACCTTACATTGTTAAATTTTCGAATGTCATTTAAAGAGTGCAAAACATTACTCGATTCAAAACAACAATCAAAAGATAACGAATAACATATTTTCTTTATACAAAATGTTGAAAATTGTATTCACAAGTAGATACTAATCAATAATAGGTACAGAAGAACGGGTATACGTCATTGTCAAATGAACGCCATTCTTAATAACGCAAATCTCTTATAAGTACACTTGGAGAACCCAAATCACCACAACACATCTTTCTAAAGACCTGACGATCGTTTCACTAACAATGTTAGGGTCATCAGAGGATTAAAAATTCTAACTACTTATTACTAACACCACCTGTTGTTAGGTAAAGAACGATACCGAGAGGGAGACTAAATCGCAGGCAAATTTTTCAGTGTATTGTATTTTAATTGCCGGACGAGGTTTTTGCACTTCCTTTATCACTTTACTTGACAGGTTTCGGAATGTTCATCTCCATCAAAGACATAGCGCAAATAGAGGACTACAAACCAGTGGCGGAGCTCGGTTTAAGGAACTTTTGTTTTTTTATTTCCCTAGAAATATAAATACTTTCGTACGCATACAGCTCAACCGCCGCCGAGGCCGTATTGGAGAGTCGAGAAAAACTTCCAATTTTAGACTCGGGGGACTCACTGGCAGCGGATGATTTTTCAAATCACTTCTGTCGTTGAAAACGAGCTTAAGGTGGAGGGTAATGCACAATAGGCCAAGGTCTGCAGTGCTATCGGGGCGGCAAAGCCGCGTACGAGTCCCGAGGGAGAAAAAAAAAACACATACAGCTCTGCTAACCATCTAACATTTTTGAAAAGTTTCAGATTTTCCCTATCAATGTTGTGGTTATTATCTCAAATATGTTGAGCTACGTATGACTTGTCTACACTACCGTATGTCAGCTGTGCCATATGTTCACGAAATCTAGTGGTTCTCTTAGGCTGCCCAACGTATCTAAGACTACAATCTTTATAACCTCTCTCATGGATACCCGATATTTTAGTGGTTTTATTTTCATCACTCATATCACCTAACAAATTTTTTTTTTCGAGAAAGTTAGTTGAAAATCGGCTTTGTTAAAAATGTTCTCGAGACCCCTTGTAATACGCGATTCAAAAGGTGGGCAAACAAATTTTTTTCTCTATTTTATCTTTCCTGAATGTCGTGCATTCCGCTAACATTTTCTTTGATCGGTGTCTATTAATTAATTTTTCCACTAAGCAATCCTAAAAACTCACTGTTAACTTGAAAAATAATTTGTTTTATACACAATTCAATTCAATATAACAATGCGTTTTTTCAACAAACTCAAGGCACGGCAATGGTCAACCCACTCTCTCCATTCATTGTGGACCTTTTCATCAGTAGATATGAGACGGATATAGAAAATGAAAGTCAGTATTTTCCTAGAGTATGGTTTCGTTATGTGGACGATAGTTTTGCAGTGTTTAACACAAATATATGCAAAGTAGATGATTTTATTAAAAGACTGAATTGTCAATTGGATTCAATAAAATTCACCCACGAATTAGTAGTTAACAGTAAACTTCATTCTATAGATGGACTAGTTATGAAAAATAATGACTCTCTTGAAATCGATGTCCACAGGAAGGAAACTACCACTCTAAGTTACATTCTAAATGACTCACATCATACGTTTGCACAAAAAATGGCCGGTTTGAATTTCTTAGTAAATAGATTAATGAAATTTGGTATTACGAAAGATAAAGCCACTGAAATGTCGGTTATCTATGAGATATGTTCTAAAGATTGTAGTCTTAAATACGTTGAGCAGACTAAGAGAACCACTTAAACTAGATTCCGTGAACATCTAGCACAGCTGAGATACGGTAGTGTAGACAAATCATGCGTGGCACAATATATTTGGGACAATAACCACAACATTGATAGGGAAAATCTGGAATTTATCAAAAATGTTAGACGGCCAGCGGAGCTAGATGCGTACGAAAGTGTGTATATATTTACGGCAATAAAAAACAAAAGTTCCTTAAAACGAGCTCCGTTGGTTTGTAGTCCTATATTTGTGCTCTGTCTTTGATGCAGTTAAACATTACGAAACCTGTCAGGTGAAGTGATAAACGAAGTTCAAAAACCTCGTCCGGCAATTAAAATACAATGCACTGGAAAATTTGCCTGCGATTTAGCCTCCCTCTCTGTATCGTTCTTTACCTAAGATTCAGTATACAAGGTGATGTTAGAAGTAAGTAATTAGAATTTTTCATCCTCTAATGGCGCTAACTCGGTTAGTGAAACGATCGTCAGATCTTTAAAAAGATGTGTTGTGGTGATCTGGGTTCTCCAAGTGTACTTGTCAGTGCTCATCACAGGTTCAAATCATCACTTATTACATAAATTTCCTTTGAAAGTTAACCAAGTATAGTATAGGACATTTAAGTGAAACTCAGCGTATAGAAATTTTTATTTCTGAACGTCACACCGTCTTGGATTACCATAATTAAACGTTGAATGTAGCGGCTTCTCCTCCAGTCACCAAAATTTACTTAAGATTTCTCTTACTCCCGACGCGTTTCGACACTCAAAGAGGTCATCCTCAGGGGAAAATTTGAACAATTCTCAA
Organism: Tillus elongatus; assembly: GCA_964006375.1. NCBI lineage: Eukaryota > Metazoa > Arthropoda > Insecta > Coleoptera > Cleridae > Tillus > Tillus elongatus. The sequence goes on along the minus strand of OZ023265.1, from coordinate 18,863,581 downwards.
AAAATTGAACTCGAAACTATACATGAAGGTCTTCACAGGTCACAAATTCATCCATTGTGCCAGGAGGCGTGTAATAAGGGCCGCCCTTCATCATGTTTGTTAAAATCTCCGATCTTTCGCATTGATTTTTGTCGTTGAAGTCAATTTTTCTGGCATTATGCAGAGGTATTATTACACGCCCCCTGGCACAATGGATGAAGTTGTGACCTGTGAAGACCTTCATGTATAGTTTCGAGTCCAATTTTTTGATAATTGTTCAAATTTTCCCCTGAGGATGACCTCTTTGAGTGTCGAAACGCGTCGGGAGTAAGAGAAATTTTAAGTAAATTTTGGTGTCTGGAGGAGAAGCCGCTACATTCAACGTTTAATTATAGAAATTTTATTTATTTCTGGATGCGGTAATAAAACCAGGACATAGCAAGAAGTATGCGATTTGTTTAACGTGAAATATCCAGATAGACGTATCAGCCAATCCACTCTGAGTAAAATCGAGGAGAAATTCAGTGAGATGGACGTGTAAAACCTGCAAAGTGCGGACGTAAATTTTATGAAAAAATGTGTGTTCTTGAAAACTAGAGTTGACGTGTCCAAGGGTTTAAAAGGGAAAAATTTATAGACATGTAAAGAAAAAAAAAATGGGTGTCACTGCTGATCAGAGAATGGCACAAAACCAACAATTTCTGTGGGGTTAATAAAATGTATTGAATATTACAAAGTGCAAAAAAGTCAATAAATAATAGAAAAATTACTTTGAGCATTGTATAGTTTTTCTTCTTAAAACGTCAAAGTAATGTCACAAAATTTGATTGGTATAATAAAATGAAAAATAAATCAGATTCTTTTGGAGTACTTGTTTTTAAAGATCAGTTCCTTAAATTTAAAATGTGTGTGTATATGCATGTGTGTGTATATGCATGTGCGTGTGTGCAGAGATCGGGAAGGCATTGGAAGATTATCCATCATCCACATACTTAATTTAGCATAAATAAGTATCAAGGTAAGTTGTTGCCTTATTTATTGCCAAACTTATGAACATTCGCTACTAGAACGCACTTGCTCCGCACCGATCTTTTTTAGAAGGTTTTATAACTCACTTGCACGGACCCGACCTTTTTTTAGAAGGTTATGTAATTGTTTCATTTCTAATGTATTTCTAATGTATACAGGCCCTTCCGTATTTGTCGTCCAAAGCTTATAAGGGCCGGCGACCGTTCCAGAATAGAATACAAGAAACTGATTCTGCATTCCCAAACCAGGCGACTGGATAGCTATGGATTGGAATACGATGATGCTGGCTAAAGTCTCGTCTCTGTATTGATTTTGCTATATCTATGCGCTATGCGTCTTACTGAATTCTGCAATACTTTTCAGGCGAAGTGGGGCCGGATATGCCTGGTATCTTAAAGACTTTTATATCCCCCTAATATTGGATGGGTTCAAACTGTCATTCTCTCGCAAAATGCAATTCTAACTTTCGATCTTTCTTATGTCTTGTATTTTCCTTCTTATCTCGATGGCCACTACAATTACGCATAATGTTTCTTTTCACCCGCGTTTAATATTCATGGATATCGCTATAACAGAGGTCGGTGAACTTCGTAACAACTTTCTTTACATCGTATCGCGGTACTTGGCTGTTGATGGAAAACGAAATTTGTTGGTCCTTTTTCTTTAAAAAAATTCACGAATGAGGAGATGCCGACTTTTGAATTTTGAAAAAATTTCTTTGAATGAGCGCGAACTAGGCCCCCTAGAATCCATATCTGGGGTCAGTTTCAATAATATATATATATATATATATATATATATATATATATATATATATATATATATATATATATATATATATATATATATATATATATATATATACTGGGTGGCGCATTGAAAACAAAACAGGCCGGCTTGCGTCCAGAGAATTTTTTTTTAAACGCTGAAACACGTCAATTTTAATATTGAGGGGGACATGTTTTGACATAAAACTCAACTTTGTCACATCAACTCCTTAAGGGTGGTGATAACAACCCTTATATTTTAAATAGGGAACATGGGTGGAGTGTTACATCATTTGAAAGCTCTTTCTTTTCTGAATTCAGCACATTAGTTTTTTTGGAAGTTTTATCAACTCGTTTAACAATTATTCACAGTTGGAGTTGCAAGAACGTATTTCATTCATTGTGATAAGAAATACACTAATTAGTCAATTTTTCGTTAAAAAAAAAAATAAAAAACAAAACCAAACGTTCAAAAATGTCTATTTAGTTAAGTAAGTGTTCAAATTGTTGATCACCAGCCTTCATACAAAAGTACAGATTTTGTTCAACACGAGCTCTGACATTCTGGAGCATTTGTGGAGTTATTAGACGGCATTCTTCAACAATGCGACGTCGTAATTCTTCTAGACACTCCGGTTCTGTTGCGAAAATTCTACTCTTTAAATGGCCCCATAGAAAGCAGTTAAATCCGGCGATCTAGGGGACCACTCAATAGCTCTACGCCCAATCCATTGCTCTGATAACTCTCTGTTCAAAAACTTCCTAACACATTGTGAAAAATGCGGAGGAGCTCCATCTTGTTGAAACACCAATTGATTTTCAACAATGTCAATTAGTAGAGAGTAAACGATATCTTCTAGTAACTCCAAATACGTTTCGCCACTCAAATTGCCATCAAGAAAAATTGGTTCGATTAAACGGTCTTCAAAAATGCCAATCCACACATTCAATTTCTGTGGAGTTTGAGTGTGGACTTCGTGAAAATTTCTTGGATTATTATCTGCCCAATAACGACAATTGACTGTAGAGTTTGATAGAAACGTACACCCGTCTGAAAAACAGATATTGAACAGAAAGTTCCCGTTATCAGCTATTCGTGCAGTCATAACTTCACAAAACTCCAGCCGCCGATCAAAATCATCTTCATTCAAGATGAATTTTATAGGGGTGAAATTTATGATGCTTTAATATTCGCTGAATAGTTCTTCTTTTGATGTTTGAAACAGTGGCCAATTTTATCGTGCTCAAAGTTGGGTCTGCAGCAATTTGACCTTGAACTTCAATCTCAGTAGTCTCATTTCTAACCGGAAATTCACGTTCAGGATCCCGTTTTTTGTTGGCTACTGAACCACTTTGTCGAAACTTTGCAACTAACTCCAAAATGTATTTACTGTTAAAATGTCTGTTCGGATGTCGTTCATTAAACAAATTTGCGGTACGGTTGGCACAGGCATCGTTTTTGAAAAAAAAAGAGTAATTATTTCAACTCTTTTTTCTACAGAATACACCATTGTGAAGTTAATTTTCGGTAGTACTATCAAGTATCAAACCGACCGAACAACTGAAATAATAAACCGCATTTCTCTCATTCCTATAAGAAATGTTCTGATAGTCAATTTTTTGTTTACAAACCAACAAAACATTGACTATGACAACTGTGAATAATTTTTAAACGATTTGATAAAACTTCCAAAAAAATTAGTGCGCCGAATTCAGAAAAAAAAGGGCTTTGAAACACTCGACCCATGTTCCCTATTTAAAATATAAGGGTTGTTATCACCACTCTAAAGGGGTTGATGTGACAAAGTTGAGTTTTACATCAAAACAAGTCCCCCTCAATATTAAAATTGACGTGTTTCAGCGTTTCTTAAAAAAATATTTCTCTGGACGCATATCGGTCTGTTTCGTTTTCAATGTCTGGCACATTGAAAACTAAACAGACCGATATATGTATGTATGTTTGTATCACACCGACAACTCAAAAAATAATAGACCGAATAGACCGATTTTTATAAAATTAGGCAGGTATCTTCCTTTTATTAGTGGCTTGGATAGGTTTGTTAGTCAGGAAAATCGAGCTAGGTTTTCCGAGAAAATTTTGAGTTTTCTTTTGAAAAAAATTCATATCTCCGCAAATAACAAACCTATGGCAACCAAATTGATTTACAAAACCAAACTGTGTACCAAAATTTAGATCTCTAAGGTGAAAGAAAAAAGTTAATGGCACTTAATGAAGAAAAATTTTAGTGTCACTAAAAGCCAGAGAAGACGCAATACCAAAATATTGGATGTATTAAAACAAAATCTATTAAATATTACAGAGAACGTTTAACTTTTCATGCTGCAAAAAGTTCAAGAAGTATCAGAAAAATAACTTTGAAAATTTTATAATTTTTCTCCTGTAAATGCCAAACTGTAGATTTTAAACGTGAAAATTAGTATAACTATTGTGTTTTATTAATCGTAAATATTGCATAAAATGTATAATAAAATGTTCTAGATTATGCTACTCTTCTTATCTGTTAAAATAGTTGCAAAATATGCCTCTAAAGACCTTACATATAACAAATAAATAACTGGAGACTATTACGCGTTATCTACCTTTTATTGTACAACATTTTTTTAAGCATTAGTGTGGTCGAATGGTGAAACGAATTGCTGATAAGCAAAGTAACGATGGTTCAAATGTCGCCGTAGACTGCATTTCTCTTTTAGCTTTTTTTAAAAACTTTTTTCGTCTTTGATGCAATTTAAAAGTTATCTGATGTATTTCCAAAATTTTTCAAGCGGCTTTTTGTTGAAAAAAATGACTAATGAAAGTTAAGCCCTTTGAAGACTTTTAATTCAAGTTTAATAGCTTCTGTTGTTGTTCTTAGTTGGTAAAACCATTCCACAGTTAACATAGACGTGAAGATTTGTGACATCAGAAGAGATTGTATTAAGAACCTGAATCTGATGCACACAACCACTTTCTTATTTGTTTGATTGGATGCTATAATCATAATACACTACAGTCACAGTCGGCGGCCGAAGGCATCTGCTAAAATTAAAAGTTGGGTTAATATTTACCTACTATTTGTATTAACCTTAGAATATTTTTGTATTTGTAAGACACATTGTGTGATTAATGTAAATAAATATACCCATTATACTAAGTGTGTTGCTGATAATCATAAATCAATTAGTTGCAGATGATAACGAATAAAGACTAAAACCTGCTGAAACAAAAACTAAACGAGCTTCGTTGTCTTGCAACAAATAAGAATGGATTTTCCACAAAGATGTCAGGTACCGCTGCTTACAAACTTCAGGGGTAGGTGGCGCTTTGTTGTATGTTCTAGTTCGTTAACAAGATACCGTCAGACATGTTCGGTCTTAGATTCAATAGACGTGTAACTCACCTAATAACGAAACATGTGATATAGTTTGGCCCATGTAGAATATTAAACGTTTATTAGACCAGGTCATGTTTCAAGCGACTACAGCATACCTACAACCTGCATGTATCTTTATGTTATACCGTCGTGTACAACCCAACTTGTTCTCTAGGGTTAATTTATCACTTGCAATTACCAAGTATGCTGTTCTGTTCCCTCGCTAAATATGCAAACATATTCTGTTGTGTGTATGCACACAAAAAGAATTATTACAAAACTGAGGAGTGTAATACAACGACACACTTTTACATTCTTTTTATTTGTCCATGATAAATTAAAAATGTTGTGTTAGACTCAGAAACGAACGTTTCTGTAAAGCATTACCAGCTTTTAGCTGAGGCGTCGAATTCTACTGCCAGCAAACGCGAGCAAAATGAGAACTCGTTGTTTGAACCGAAAACTGTAATTTACAGGTTGGGGTTGTCTTCTTTTGCTGAAACTGTTTACAGCAAAACGCGTTAGGGCGTCTTCCATGGTTTCACAAATTTTCGTTTCTTAAAATCCCTAGTGTAGGTTGCAAGATATATACAGGATTAATACACGCTTAGAGCGATGTATTAGTGCGAATGGTACACAATTTGAACACTATCAATCATGAGTTTCTTAGCTAGTCATAATCATTTTCAACTTTCAATACTTTTGGTTATTCTCTGTTATTTGTTGAAATTTCATAAATATTAAATTAATTTTTTTTTTTGTAAACCGCAAATATATCGACAAGTATCCACTTTAGGTATAGGGAATGCTAATACAGTTTGAAAGAGAATTATCTGCTCTATTCAATGAGAAGATAATATACAGGCTGTTCCATTTGAAATAAATGAGTTGTTCTAGTTTAAAGCACACCAAATTCTAATACATCCTACAAAACACCCTGTATATGAAACAATTTTTCCTTAGACTCATGTCGAAGCTTAATGGCCGTGGAACGTCTCTGACAAATTTTAGAATTTTCAGCATCCTAACACGACACGAAATCACCTTCATTAAGTCAGCCTCCCCTTGAACATAATTCTCAAATAAATTGACATAACTCGAAAATAGTTGAAGATAGGGAGAGCATATCCTAATAACTTTTAACCTAAAATTAGATGAGTATTCTAAAAATGCAATAATATACAGGGTGTTCTATTTGAAATAACGATGTTTATATCTATTTACGGTGTAACCGGAAGTCCGCCATTTTGGAAATTATTCCCATTAAATAGAGCATCTTCGGAAACCCCCGCATACAAATTCTCAGCACTCAAAACTGTATATTTTTGGAAATAATCTAATGCATTACTCGACGTGGGACACCTTTATGTAGACCTAGATAAAGGCTCATATGTTTATCCAGGTATTCATAAAATGCTGCGCATGCATCACAGCGCGATAATAATTATCATAATAATAATAATACAGCGAGAAAATCAGCAACATTATCAAGTCCAGAGACCTCGAGAAGCAAGTGAGGATGAAGATACAGTGGACGGCAGATAGTGCCCGAGTGATACAGATAGTCATGTCGTCAAGTGGTGTGGTTCCGAATAATCTTCTAGAGAACATTAAACAACTGGACCATAGAGAGTGTTGACGAATATTTTGTATTTGAATATTGTGCGTTTCAGATCGGCAGAAATCGCCACGTCTCAATGACGATGAACACCAGGGGATGCTGGGAAGAAAGAGTTGATGTTTGAGGATCTGTGTTGTCAAAAAGTTAAAAAGCCAAAAGTCTGGACGCAGCAAGTGCGTTATGGAAGTTAATTTTCATAAAAATGTTTTTATGACAAATATGTCTTTCTAATGCAATCAGGCATCGATCTGGTTACCGGTATAGCCTATATAGTAAAAACCACATACACACTTAAGTTTAGTTGTTTTTGATTAGTCAATCTTAATAACGTTTGTTATTAGTTTGCAAAGTGAAATAGATAGGAATTTCATAACCAGTGTGTTTGTATTGCTGCTAATTTACAAGAAATTACAGCCCACTCTAAACAGTTTGGTCCTTCGAGCCGGATGATCTACCGACGCCGCAGTAATTCAACCATTGTATGACGCTGGTCAGCCGAGAAAATAACTCCAATCAATGGATCATGGTTCATCGTCTTTTAAAGGTACAACACAGTCGAGATAGAAGTAGTTTCTCGTCGTTGCATTGGTGTTTAATGGTGATTTATCGCAGTCTGCCTGGCGAGAATTCCAGTACCTATAGGAACACAAGAAAGTCAGTCCACTCTATAGCGGCGTAACCAAAGAGCACTTATATAAGGCGATGCAGAAAGTGGTAATTAAAGGAACTGCCCACATTGTGCAGATATTTGTGGGAAATGAGAAAGTATCGCATTATCGCTCAGGGCCCGACAACTTTAAAAGTACCCGCATCTGAGCTTAATTTCTTTGGGATCTGATATACCTGGAATGGGTGAATGTTTTCCTATAAGCCTTTAGGCTACGTAATAATAATAATAGTAATACATTGAGGGAGACAACGACGGTAAGGCGGCCTTGACAGCAGTATATATGCACAATGTTAAACACGTTTAGACGGTTTCTTATATATTCATGGGTTCACGCACCTTATTTCTGAAATTGTGCCTTGTTTACAAAGTTTTGTTAACGATAGTGATGTGCGAAGCCGTTATTTTCTATTAACAGTTGAAGCCGTTTACGTTATTTCATAATAACCGTTGAAAATAACAGCTTCAGTTATTTATCTGTTAATGTGAACTGGATAGTCGATCGATAGTATCCTACATTCTCAAAGCTGTGAGCGAGAGCGGGCACACCAGTATAAATAACGTGTTACCTGTTAAGTAATATGTCATGAAGTAAAGTCCGCTCTATACTGCATAGCATACCCATACATATTTATCATTCCCAGTCTCATGTCCATTCATCCCGTTAAATAGTTAAATTTAACAGTTACCGATGAAAACCGATGTTTATTCATCGAACTTAGTTGCAGTGGAACTGAAACAGATACGAGTCCGAATTCTAGTTTATTGTATAAAGCGTTATGTTGTACCTGTTATTTTTATAAATCCATAACTGGTGATTACCGTTGCGCCTCGACAATCGTTTAAAAATAACAGACAGTTAAATAACGCCCCATCACTAGTTAACAGTTAACGACCATTATTGTCGTAGTCGTTTAAGCGTGCATATGTGGCTAGTTCCTGGTCAGTAACATGTTATTTGTTTTCTACTTTGTTTCTGCAATGACGAAAAATTTCGGGACGCAGCAAGTGCGTTATAGTAGCGAATTTTCATAAGAATTGTACACTACTATTATACGGCATATTAGTAAAGTTAATGCTTTAAACTTACAAAGACCTTGAAAATCGATTTTAGAGATCCTAGTACGTTCACACTTGAAGAATTCTTTCGAAAGTGTTGCCATCACTATCTCTCTATTATCAAACAAATCTTGTGTTCTAACTCCTCCAGGGGAAAGTGCCCAAAACTCAATTTTCTATGAAGCTAAAGAACCAAATTTTGCTATATTTGTAGATAGTATAAGTCTCTTTAAAAGAAACTTGTTTTACAAATTTCATTTAAGTTATACACAAGCCTTCTAGAAGGAAACGTAATTCATATTTAGAAAAGTAAAGTATCTGCCAAATTATACACGTAGCAGTTATTTTCCCTTATTAATCGCCAGTACGATTTTGTTTTAGTCAACCTAATCAAACCGGTTTTTTTCAATACCAACAATAACAAAATTATAATTTCAGATCAACGGTGACAAACTTATTTAGGCGTTTCAAACAAAAATGAGATCTTGTTCAAAACGTATGAAATCTGTGCACTATTGTTTCTCCAAATGTCAAAATAAAACATAAAAAACATACATTCATCGAACTGGATTCGATCATGCAACCTTCTACATACAAGTTCAGCACGCTTCCAATGCACTATCTGGTAATATGTTAGCTAACGTTTTGTCTACATGATACTTGACACAGGCTTCGCCCGGTGTAGTATATGAAAAGTATATGTAACAATTAATTACAGAATTAGTGGAATTGTCATTGAAATACATTCAAGGATTGTTTCGGTCTTATATGACGTCTTATGTTTATGTTTAATGATAAAATAAACTATTTTATATTCATCTTAATAGACGTGACTTGATTTTGTGTACATTTCTACTATATTATGCGACAGCATAATATATCTATGCTGCGCTAAAACTGTATTTGGGGCCATTCATAAAGCTACAAATGTAGTGTATTTTAATAACTGCTTGAATCCCCCAGTTAAAAAACAATCACTTGGCAAATTTTTAATTTCATGTTGTCTGTAATTTTCCAGAATTGCGGCCGAGATTTCACGATTGTTGGTTAGGGTAGCATGTTTTATGCCTGGTATATATTTAGTTTGGTTACCGTTGATGTATGGTTTATACCTGATGTACGAATCAATCTACGCGTGGAAGTAAACTATTCTGTCTGTCAGGCATTGGAGTTTAACCACTAAGTCGTTTCAACGCATGTCTTTGGGATTTTCTGAACTCTCAATTAGCTAATTTCTCTTAATGAAAATTCGCTAAAATGCAATTTAGAAGGTTGTTCAATGCGGGGTCGAAAGTTGTTTACACCAAAGGCCGGACCTACCTCATTTGCTTGAGTTCCAAAGGTAAGTGTTATGTAAATGGATTATTCTTTTGTAAATTTCGATCGTTTGACAGTATTTGGTATGGTATGTTCTCTTTTAGCTATACAAACTAGGCTATTTATATTGTAACATGAATTTTCCTGACTCTATTGAACAAAAGGGGGTGGGGGGAGGTGGGGGTGGGTGTTGGGTGCTGCTGCTTCATCCTGGGGATTTTTCTTCCCCTTTCGCATGCATACAACCACCCTCGTTGCATAAACCATAGACAAATTTTCTGAGAGCAGCCCTCCATCAATTACGGGACCTGGGGCGAATAGGGGTTTGTACTGAGCGGAGTAGGTAAGGTTTAAGGGGGATATGGCTTTAAAATGTGAAAAAAGCAGCCTTTAAGCCGTTTTATTCTTCGCATTTTCTGCTCATATTTCCTTTTTACTACCTACCCCGACCAGCACCCCTATTCACTCCTGGTTTGGTAACTTTGTTGGGGGTGTGAACAAGATATTTTTATTGTGGTTTGCGTGGTCAGGGGGGGGGTCGTACGCATGTTTTTGAAAATATTTTTCAAAAAAGCGTTTGGTGGCTTGTCTGCAAATTTACCCAAACAATATTTTAAGTACTTTAGGAGATATTTATAAAGTAAATGATTATACAAACAATTTCAACACTGTACCTCAGAATTGAAGCCGTTGGGGTCATATGTTCTTCATTAAATGACCCTGAAGGATTAACACGTCATTAAGGGAAGAGCCTGTATAAAATTATGTTTTGCAACTGGCATGCCTAACAATTTATACAATTTTTTTTTACACAAATAATAACCGCCACATATTTGGAAAACATGCTGTATATTAATCTAACAAAGAACTGATTACTGCATAAATTGTAGACGTTTAGTAGCTATACAGTAATTTCCGTGAAAACTATTGTTTACCGTTAATAGCTTTCGGCGCTCCATTCAGCTCAATGTTTTGTTGTAGAATTCAGTTATAAATGAGTCAAAACGAGGCAAGGAGAGTCAGAAGCAAAATTGCGTACTCTTTACAAGATAATAACTCACTAGGAACAGGAACTCATTGTAATTTGGCGTGGAGAGGACTTGCTTTTCAATTATCAATTTATAAGACCGCTGGATTGGCCCCTATTCACATTTAGTATCTATTTTGTGCATGTTCTGAGACATAAAGCCGGCCACTTAGAGGTTTTTATGATGCTCCTAGCTTCCGAGCTGACTGCGCGCCCTCTTAATTCCTCATCAATTCTAGTAATTACTACGGCTTTGTAAACGTATTTATTTTGTAATTTTTAGAGAGCCAGGGATTTCTTCGCAGGATTAAATGAAAGCCCTCTAGGAGCGAACGTTTTTATTTACAATGGAGTCGATTAATTTAATCAACGTCTTCTCATAACGTCCGCTATCCTTTCATTAGATGATACCGTCTTTGTCTATAGTTAATTTTAAGAGAAAAGAAGTGATATATGATCGTTTTTTACCGCCTTTGTAAATAATTAACTAATCTAATTTTTTTGTAGTTCTTTGGGTATACAACCAACTTTATCCAGCAATTTCTATCATTTTATAACTGTGTTATACGACTAAGTGAAGATTGGAACCAGCGATAAGCACTGATACGCACACTTGGAGAACCCAAATCACCATAACACATAAAATCTGCCGATCGTTTCACTAACTAAGTTAACGTCATCAGATGGTGAATAATTCTAAATATCTTATATCTACAACTCTATAACCCAGTCATATTCACTATGTGAAAACTGGAGCCTGTGATGAGCACTGATAAGTACACTTGGAGAATCCAAATCACCACAACACATATTTCAAAGACCTTACGATCGTTTAGTTGACAACGTCAACGTCATCAGAGGATTAAAAATTCATTTTCATCCTCTGATGACGTTGACGTTGTTAACAAAACGATCGCAAGGTCTTTGAAATATGTGTTGTGGTGATTTGGGTTCTCCAAGTGTACTTACCAGTCACATTGCAGCTCGGAGATGTCAATGACGAACCCGACCTCCCAAGGAAAAAGGTACTGTGGCCAGTTTTCACAGATCATCTTAAAAATACCCTTGGCAATATTCCGGTTATCCGCAGCATCCCCGAACTCGAGGGTGCACTGGATAATCTGCAGTCCAAAATTCAATGTTCTATCGAACATGCATCAAGGATGTACCCTGCCCCGAGCAATCTGCCGCCATTTCCGTCCAGTATCAGAGAAATGATACTCGAAAAGAACCGCGTGAGTAGACTAGCTCAACGCACCGGAAACCCCACCGACAAACGAGACGCAAACAGACACATCAAACAAGTACGATCCGCTCTACAAGAACTCTGCAACAAACATTGGGAGGAGCGCCTGCAAACCCTGTCTATCCAAGACGATTCCATCTGGCAAATGGCAAAAGCCCTTCGCTCCCAAAAACTTCCGATTTCCCCACTTCACGGCCGTAACGCTGTCGTATACACGGATGCGGAGAAAGCAAGTGCATTCGCAGATCATCTGGAGTTGCAATTCAGCCCGAATTATAACAACGTTGATCTGTCACACGTAGCAAGAACGCATGGCTATGTCAGGAGTGCGCTTCGCGCCACCGCAGACACAACTATCGAACCCATAACTTTCGAAGAAGTTTCCCAAATAATCAAATCATTATCAAAATAGGAAAGCTCCGGGATACGATGGAATTTCTAAAGTAGCCCTGAAAAACCTCCCCCGCAAAGCCGTGGTATTCCTAATTACGATTATGAATGCCATGCTGCGATTTCAACACTTTCCTTCCATGTGGAAACTTGCCGATATTATCAACATCCCGAAACACAGCAAAGATCCGCTGTTCCCTCAGAACTACAGGCCCATTAGCCTACTACCAGTCATCGTCAAAATCTCCGAAAAACTGATTCAGAAAAGGCTAGCTTCATTCACCTCAGAAAATCATATCCTCCCGGATGAGCAATTCGGTTTCAACCACCAGCACTCCACCACACACCAAGTCCTTCGTGTGGTGGAAAACATCACCGAAGGATTTAATAAAAACAAGTCAACTGGTGCAATATTTCTTGACATTGCTCAAGCCTTCGATAGGGTTTGGCATACGGGCCTCCTAAATAAACTTCAATCATTTAATTATCCTCTCTCTCTGATTCTGCTAATCAGGTCATACCTGCAACAGAGGAAGTACCAGGTCAAACATCTGGGAGCCAGATCTAGAACGTACTCAGCCACGGCTGGTCTCCCGCAGGGTTCTGCTATCTCCCCTCTGCTGTACAATATATTTGTCGCAGACATTCCGACAGCGCCCCAAAACGTGACATACGCACTGTACGCAGACGACACTACCATCCTCAGCAGCTCCACTCAGCCGAGGATAATAACCGAACGACTTCAGACCGCCGTAGACGAGCTACAAGGCTGGTATATGAAATCCCTTCTAGCCGTAAACCCCGATTAATGTTCAGCAGTCCTATTTTCCAAGAGGAGACACACACCTCACGAACACGTATTATTAGACAACCGTCTAATTCCCTGGAAACATTCCGCCAAATACCTCGTGGTTTTCTTCGACAAACACTTAACATGGCGCCCCCATGTCCAACACGCCCCACGAAAAGCCTCGATGTTCATCTCGAAGCTGTTCCCACTTCTAAATAGAAATTCCAAACTGTCCATGAACAATAAATTGCTCATGTACAAAGTCATCATCCGGCCAGCCTTAACCTTTGCAACCCCTGCATTGGCCACCGCGGCTGCAACACACATCAAGACATTTAAAAAAATCCAGAATAAAATTCTGAGAATGGTTACGAGAGCGCCATGGTTTGTCAGAAACAGTCAGATTCACTCTGATCTGGAAACGCCTTCGATACTTGAGTTTATAACTCAACTATCCACAACTCAGTTCGCAAAAGCCGCTTTTCACCCAAATGCTTTTCTCCGTAGTGCCACCGCCCACGATGAGCAACTTTCACATAAGCATAAGCGTCCAAAGCTTATACTTACCCGCTAACGCCCCCGCGACAAAAACAGAATGGAAACGTTCAAACCCAAACCTCATTGTGTGTAATCTTTCCGACGGAGGTATGGACTAAGGTCCGGTACTCCTAGGGAGGGAGTTTTAGTGAGTACGAATCTCACAGTACCTCGATATCTCACGCACTACGGTGTCGTGAATGAGGTCTGAATGAGGCATTTCTCCCTCCTGTATCAAAAAAAAGGTAGTCGGCCACTAACGATTTAGGGAGGTGCAACGACACAAAAATTAACATATATCGTTTGGCGCAAATATCTGAATTCTTTTATTATCTATCGGACGTGCTTCTGCCGACATTTGTTGTAAAGTAATCTATCAGTAGACTATCTATAGACGGCGGAGCCAAATTCATTCACTTTTTATTATTTTCCATTTATTACTATACTTAGCAATATATATATATATATATATATATATATATATATATATATATATATATATATATATATATATATATATATATATATATATATATATATTAGCTGTTCTGGTTGTCTAACATTTTTTATTAATTAGTGAATTTCCATTAAGAAAATTCACTAATAGAGGGGTATCGAAGGTGAGACTTTCGGAAAAATTCTTCAAATGAGCGCGAATTAGGGCCTCTGGAACCCATTTCCGTGGTCAGTTCAAATGTTTATATATATATATATATATATATATATATATATATATATATATATATATATATATATGTATCCAACCGATAACTCAAAAAATATTTCACTGATTTGGACCAAATTTCGGAAATACCCTTATTTTGCTAGTGGCTTTTCTTAATAGAAAATTTAAAAAAATCATTTTAAACGCAATATCTCTCAAATTTTGTAAGTGATTGATACAAAAACAACTTAAAAGAACATAGACAGACGTGGTTGTGTATCAATTTTCAAGTATTTTGATCAAAGAGAAATAAAGTTATTCGAAATTAAAATTAAAATAATCCTCGACATCACTTTAGAAATGCAATATCTCTATAATGTTGAACAAAGATAGATGACAGCACGTGTACTGCTATGCTATTTAAATAAATGGTTGATAAAAATCTAAACAATGGAAGATACAAATATTATTGCAAGATGTCAGAATGTAGTACATGGTGAAATGTACGACAAGGATGCCATCTCAGCGCGGAACCAGGTAGTATCTAGTTAACACAAAATGTTATAAATGGAGACTGTGTACAATCAACTAACACTTGTGTAAATTGTCAGCGCTGACCCATTTCTTTCCTAATACCGGGACAATGTTTACTTTCAAAAGCGCTAAATTTAGGGCATGCTACTGCAAGGGGCTTAATAGCTGGCTGACGTTAGACGACACCGCTGATCTTTAACAGCAGCTTGCAAGCTTAACAAGCGCATTATTGCTACGCTTCGTCGATTGCGCTTGTTATGTAGCCTTGTTGATATTTTACAACTGACTTTTAACTAAGATAACATATTAGAACATGGATATAAATATTGAAAATAAATATTGGTCGATGGTTATAAATGAAAATTGTGAGTTAATGACTTAAAACAATACAATTTAGAAAATAAGTATGTCAGTAAATCATATTCAAAGAGCAGTGTTACCGCTCGGTTTTTAATGTTTCTTAATTGAGTCACGAAAACGGGACCCCATAGCTATTATTATTATTGTATAACCGGGGGAACTAACTAGTGCATAAAAAATACTAAGCCAATTTGAACGAAACTTAGAACATATCTTCATTTTTTAAGACCGCAGACGAGTTCGTTAGCCAGCAAAAAATCTCTACTGTAAGGCACTTGCTGCGTCTCGAGTTTTTAGTGAATTTTTATTTTAAAAAAGCACTAATAGAGAGGTATCGATGGTGAGACTTTGCAAACATTTTTTCAAATGAGCGTGAATTAGGACCCCTAGAACCCATATCCGGGGTCAGTTCGAATTTATTTATTTATATATATATATATATATATATACATATATATATATATATATATATATATATATATATATATATATATATATATATATATATATATATATATATATATATATATATATATATATATATATATCCGTCTGATAACTCAAAAAATAATTAACCGATTTCGATGAAACTCGGCAAGTGCCTTTATTTTATTAATGGCTTGGATGAGTTCGTTAGGCAGGAAAATCGGACGGGGTTTTCCGGGAAAATTTTGAGTTTTCTTTCAAAAAAAATTTTTTTCCGAAAATTACAAGGCTGTTCTAATGAAATTTAACGTATATATTGCCTTAGGAGAGACCTTACTACGTACCAAAATTAAACTTTCTAAGTTTATAGAAAATTGAGTAATTCAAATTTTGAATTTTCTTTCGAAAAAATTTTTTTTCTCCGAAAATTACAAAATTATTTTAATGAAATTTGGTGGATATCTTGCCTTAGGAAAGACCTTACTACACACCAAATTTAAACTTTCTAAGTTTATAGAAAATTGAGTGATTGAAATGTGAAGCATTTAATAAAAATCCACTACCATAACACACTTGTTATATGTATCACCACGATTTTTATAAAGCTCTTAACGTATAAAGTCTGTCCCTGACCTGTGATATGAATTTCAGGAGGCCTAGTTCGCATTTGAAACTGCAAAAGCTGCGATCCCCTCAAAACACACAAATGATGACCATTTAACGAACCCACAATATCTGTAGCGTACCTTAGACTGAAAATATGATATCTTTTACCGTATAGTTTTCACCACTGTTGCTTCTACACTCGCTATTTTAATGACAAAAATAAAACTAAAGAAATAAGGAGAAGCGGTAAACTGCTCTTTCCAGTTTTGTTCATAATACAAACAGACAAATGTCCCTTTGGCTCTGTGTACCTAACAAGACTTTAAGAAATAAGAGACAACGATGTTGACAAAGCCGTTGTCAATATAGGCCTTTCTTGAAGTTCTAGCTTTGAACTCAAGCTCATTCATTTTAACTAGGAACCGGAAACCCTTGCACAACTACCAGCATATTTCTCCTTAAAATCCATGATAAACGTTTTGCATGAATTCCCTTAGCTTGACGATATAATCAGAGACGATGTTAAAAATGGTTTACTCAAATGATAAATTTTGCATAAACAGAATCCAGCTTATAAAAACGTCTGACCCAGCAAGTGCGTTATGGTAGTGAGTTTTTATAAAAATATTTTTAATAGCGGATATATCACGTTTTTAAAGAAAGCCGGCATCAAATTTGGTTACCCGTAAAATCTATATAGTAGAAATATTGCATCAAAATACTTGTATTGTTTAAAAATGTACAAAAATTTGGCATAATAAACTTAACATCTTTCCGAAAATAACTAGTTTCCTGGACAACGAACCTTAGGTAAATAGCAGATTGAGATATTGAAACTTGATGCATTTAGTGAATGTTCGCTACTGTAACGCAATTTCTTTTTTTATAAGCATGTATTATATTTCGATAGAGAATGCAGAAGTGCAATAATACAAGGCGTATTCGATAAAAAAAAACATTTGTGCCACGAAGGAATTATGGACCATCTTGTGATTGTAAAAATAATGTTAAACACCCGATAATTAATTTACACAATTTTGCCTCGTATCTTGTATAATATCGGATATTGAGCTTTATCGTAGAAATGCGTCAGCCTGTATATATGAAAACAGATAAAAACTGAAACTGACCCCGGATATGGCTTCTTAGGGGCCTAGTTCGCGCTCATTTGGAGAAATCTTTTCAGAATTTAAAGGTGACGGTCTCCTCAAGAGTGAGTTTTTCTAAGGAAATTTACTAAAAATTATGGACCATTAAACAATAAACTCTACTAAAACTACTGCCAAAGTATCAGAGAAAGGGTCTATTTGAAATGAATTTTCTGGAAATATTTTAGTAAAATTAAAGATAATGACGGTTGAAGCTAAAACTTACGGGTTTGTAAAACTCGTTTCTTGCGTCATTTTCTCTACATAACCCGTATTCGCTTCAGGTCTTTTGCCTGCAAGTTTACAATTTTGATCTTTCAAATCGCGAGTTTGACGCTTTAAGAGGAAACCCCGAATTTTTTTCTTCAAATGCCTTTGAAATTAGAAAACTTACAGATCTGAATTTTGGTCTATAGTTTACTTTTTATGATATAAACACCCGCACCAAATTTGGTTGCCCTAGCTTTGTTATTTCCGGAGATATATAAATTTTCCGAAAGAAAACGAAAAATCTTCCGGGAAAAACTGGTCCGATTTTCCTGGATAAAGAACTTATCCAAGCCACTTGTTGTTGTTCGCGCTTTTTTTGGCTGCGGATAATTATTTATTAGCCCATTGTCCGATTTATTTTTCGAGCGTTAGGTCCGTATTTTTCTATACAATGGTCCATCGTGGCTCCAACCATTATGTAGTTTTGATTATTACTACCCTTATTTTTAATATAATTAACTAGGCTGAGTACAATAATATTCTTACCATTTAACATATTCATTCTTTTTTTTCTTTTTTCTTTTTTTTTTCTTTCTTTTTTTCCTTTTTTTTTCTAATTGGTCTTTTTTCCCTTTTTTCCAGTTTCTTTAAATGGTCTTTTTTTTTCAGTTTTTTTTTCTTATTTATTTTTTTAAATTTTTTTTTCTTTTTTTTTCATCTCAGTCGGGAATACACGGGGACACGAATCGCCTAGAGACCCTTCAATGCCCACAAAACACAAGCCACTTACAAAAGTAATGTACTCACCAAATTATATATATATATATATATATATATATATATATATATATATATATATATATATATATATATATATATATATATATATAGTCACATTTGTCTATGAGAATTATTAAGTTTATGGACTTTGTAACTTCTATGGTCAGTTGTAGTATGTTGGTAACAGCGAACACTCTGGAATGATATTTAAAAGCTCACAATAAATCTAAAAATTTCTAAAAAAGTCTTAAAAATCTACCCTCATGGAGGGTTCTGTCTCCGTGGATCTGTGGAAATGTTAGACTGGGCAAGTAGAAATCTTGTAAAATTCAATCCCACCAAATCTCAGTCTTGCTTTCTTTCTCATAAAAGATACACCAGCCCTAGACCCATCTCAATGAACAACCAAGTTATTCAAAGTAATGAGTCCTTTCCACTTGTTGGCATTTCTGTGGATCGAAATCTCAATTGGCACCAACATGTCACATCAACTGCAGAAGCGGCTGCTAAGAAATTAGGTTTCCTCTTCCGGGCTCGCAAATACTTTTCTCCAGCTAATCTGTATACCTTATATACTTCACAAATAAGGCCAAACCTCGAATACTGCTCCCACATCTGGGGTGCCGCTGCCGCTTCTACGCTCGATATCCTGGACTCCATTCAGAAGAGAACTAGACGTCTCATCGGTGACCCTACCCCCACCTAAAGGCTGCCACCCATTGCCCACCGACGTGCCGTTGGTGATCTCTCACTCTTTTACAGATATCTGCATGGGCACTGCTCAGAGGAGCTTTCTTCCATAGTTCCTCCACCTGATATCCCCAACAGATCTACCAGGAACAGAGCGAATGCACCCTTTTACTGTACAGGTCACCAGACATAGAACATCTTGTTATGCCCGCTCTCTTGTCCCGAGGACTTCCAAGTTGTGGAATTCCTTGCCGGCAGATGTTTTTCCTTCTCCTCCGAACCTCCAAGTCCAGAATTAACAAGTTGCCACTTTCCTCCTTGTCGACACCTACGATACGATAGTATTTAGGCTGTAAGCCCTCGTGGTGTGTTGTTGAAATAAAAAAAAACATCGTCTTAAGAAAAATCAAATAGCCTCAAGTGTGTCAAATTACACAAGTTTCCCGCATGAAAGGGTCTTCCCGACATTTTTAGATGTACGACAGTGTCGCCATCTCTGTGCGGAACCAAGTAGTATGTTGTCACGACAAAATGTTATAAAATAGAGACTGTGTACAACCAACTAACAATTTTGTAAATTGTCAGCTCTGGCCCACCTCTTCCGTAATATAGCCTTACATACATTATCCCTATAAATTTAGTTTATATAAATTTAAACCATTAACCGCCGGGAAAGAAATTTCCCCATCTTACTGTGGTCCATTTGTGTGCAATGTGGACCTAATAAATGGATTCTCTATGTGATGTATTTAAGTCTGCAACTAATTTAACAGGTGTATTTATACAACAACTTACAGACAAACGCAAGATTGGAAGTTAATAGATAACATTTAGATCATAAGGCATAATATCTATGCGCACAAAAAAGATCAAGAAACCTTCGTATCTAGCCGCACATAGCTAATATTCCCCATGCTTTTATTTGCAGAGGCAGTAAAGAAGTCGAGTTATGACAACATTCATGAAATATGTAAGGCGCGGAATCGGGTGTAGCTCACGAATTTGAGGAATTGTCTATTCGAGACTGGTAGTCGGTCTCTCTTTCTCTCCCATGTTCTCTCTTACTTACACCCACATTCCGCCGTCTGTATCTTTTACTTCATTTTAAACGCCGGTTGTCTTACATTTGGGCGAAAAGTGGGGACAGAGGGTGTAAGTTTGAAAAGCCGAATCCAAGGCAATTTTCACTGTCTGGTTTCTGTTATGTCGACGGAATAAAATGGCTAGGCAGTGAATACGGCCTAACATAACATCGTACCAGTGTATAAGGTTGTTCACCGTTATTTTTTCGCTCATCCGTATTGTTTGGTAAATGCTAACCGAATGAAAAAGACTGCCTAAGTAGAATTCCGATATTCTTTATAAGCTTCTCTTTTGTTAGCTATTGTTTTGCAACAGGCAACGGGTTAAAATACTTTTCTGTCTGTTGCCCTTTTCGTTGGCTGGTTGTACCGCACACAATTTAACAACGAGTTAATTAAATTGTTAAAACTTATGTGAGAGTTAATACTGATTAATTTGTACCACTGATATTTAACTACTTGTTTGTTAATACCGAGTTACGTTAGGCAACTAGGCAATTTTCGGTAAAAATATAATGGTTTGTAAATTCTGATGGGTCTCAGTTTATACTTCATGTTGACTGTTCAGAGTCTTCATAAACATGGAAAACATTGATAAAATAAATAAATCAGGGGATTATTCCCCAGAAGATAAGATAAGATATAGTAACTTGTGACCCCTTCCGGAGTACGAGATCGGGTATTTTCAGAGTCCCATCTCCGCATCTGATACTGGGCTCTACTTCCGCAATCCACCCTTTCGCTCAGCAACCTCCCGCGTGAACGCAACGATCTGGTCGGGCCTCCTGACTCTTTGCCAATGAGCCGCAGGGACCTCGTTGCGCTCGCATCCCATCTTACCTTTTTTCTCATGTGGTGGATTCGATGGGATGCCTCTTGTCGGCAGAAGGTTTCCTCTTAACTGCACCGGTCTTACATAGTCGAACCCTGACCAGTAGGACGGTGGATTGAAAACCCAATCACTGCAAGCTGGAAACTTGCTACCGTGATTAAGGCCATTCCCCGAATAACTACCTTCCAGTCTCTCGCTCAAGCGCCTCGCAATGAGCCTGCTGCTGCCCCCATTCTCTCTCGACCATAAGCTTACTTTCTGCCATAGCCGATCTGCATAAGGCAGCGAGAGGGTAGCTGCTATGATGAGTGTAGCCGTATTCAAAATGTTAGTAATTCGTCTCTTTAGTATGGCCGGGACGTGCAGGCTAAAACACATAATTCCCAGACCACCTTCTCTGGCTGGGGCATACAGATAAGCATCGCTGCAAGTTATATAACAGCCAGTGTCCGACAATTTATGCAGGAACAACGGACTCGTTACGGAGATTTTTCTTGAATTAGTCAAAAATAAGCAGAAAAGTTATCGGCGAGGAGAGAAAGGAATTCTATTTGACCGGCGGTGGAACACAAACACAAACTACCATAAAAAAGATGGAGCTCAAGATTTACTCCTGAGCATAATGAACGGCTATACACTCTATGGGTTGGAGGGGACGTTCGACACATTTAATATTTAATCCCAGGAGTGTTTTGCCGTTTTAACAAAATAAAAGATCTAAAATGCTTTTTACACACAATCCTTTCGAACTGACCTGCTGGACCTGACAACACCGCCTATCTGTATCACATATGGGGAACGGTCGACTTAACATCAATCGGAAATTACCAAAAACGGCGCACACCACAAGAAAGCCTATGTAACGTAAAGTTATAGTCTAAAAAAATTTTCGGAAAATCCATTAATAACAGATTAATTGAGAAATTAACTTATCAAAAAACATACGATTACGTTTGGAACTGTCAATTTTCAGCAGCGTTGCCACATTTAATATTTAATCCCAAGAATGTTTTGCCGTTTTAACGAAATAAAAGATCTAACATGCTTTTCACACACAATCCTTCCGACCTGGCCTATCTGCATCAAATATGTCAACCAAACAACAGCCATAACCTCAGTTGCAAAGATATACGTTTTTGTTGCAAATCGAAATGTTTTAATTGCTTTTATCATTGCAAGGTTATTAAAAACGAAATCTACCACATTGTTTAACTTTATTAAGGTATGTACAAATGATTTTAGGCCATATTGTTATAATCACGTTAGTATAAAGTTGAGGTTAAGTCGACCATTCCTTGGGTTGGAAAATGAATTTGAGAGTGAAGATGGAACAAACTGAAATGTAAGTATTGGCTTACCAGCTATTCAGTCTGATAGTGTACAAACCAGAATATGCAATAAAAGCAAATACAAGTCAAATTGAACCGTAACAAAACGTTAATTAGTCTCGAGATTTAAAAGCTCACAATAAATCTAAAAACTTCTAGAAAAAGTCATAAAAAGCTACCCTCTAGAAGGGTCGTTAGTTAAGCTGAAGGTAAGAATTGAAGTAACACCACACAGCACAAACATTAGCAAGACATGCAGCTGAGAAAAAAGATTCAGAGAATATTACAACCTATTATCTGAATGAGAGTGAAATTGCAAACGGATTTTTTTATTTTATTTTTATGAAAATTGGAAACGACAAAATGGCGTGTCTACTTTCTTGTCCACTGATAAATAGGACTAAAAAACCTATACAGCTGAATGTCCAAGGAACACGTTTCATATGTTGCTGTAGGATGGATGCATTGCCGCCAGGGGTGTTACTAACACGAACGGAAGCAACTTTTATTGAAAATAGGAACGAATTTTTGTTTTAACTTGCAGAATTAAGCTTAAAGGGTGTATCCAGTGCCAACACACACGAGCAGACCAAACAATAAGGTGCAGGCTCGGTCCCGAAAACGAAACGGAAATGACAACTGACATATGACAGAAGTGACATGTCGGCCCGAAAATGACATAAACTAAATTACAGGTCTGACAACCACAGGGTAGACCATCTCATAGACTTGTGTATTGCTATTCATCATCATCATCAATCAGCCCTCTGCGTCCACTGCTGGACATAGGCCTCCCCTAGTTGAGTCCATTCTTTTCTGTCTTGAGCGCTACGAATCCAGTTTTTTGTAATTTTTGTAATGTCGTCTGTCCAGCGAGTTGGTGGTCTTCCTCTGCTTCTTTGATCGGATCTGGGTCTCCATTCAAGTACTTGTTTTGTCCACCTGTCATCTTGCATGCGAGCCACATGTCCCGTCCACTTCCACTTGAGTTTTGCCACATGTACGACCACATCAGTCACTCCTGTTCTTCTGCGTAATTCTTCATTTCTAATGTGGTCACGTAACGAAACACCAAGCATCGACCTCTCCATTTTGCGCTGTGTTACTTTCAGTTTCTTAGCAGAAGCGTTGGTAAGAGTTGGTGTTTCGGCGCCGTAGGTCATAACCGGTAGAACACATTGGTTGAAAACTTTTCTTTTCAAGCATATCGGAAGGTCACTTCTGAAAACGTCTCTAAGTTTGCCGTAAGCCGCCCAGGAGAGTATAACTGTTCTGCTTATCTCGCATGTTTGGTTGGTTTTGGATATGCCTATCTCATGGCCCAAATATGTGTATTTGTCTACCCATTCCACCTCAGAGTTTTCAATAATTAGGTTGTTACTAGGGACGAGGTTTGTCATAAATTTTGTTTTTCCGATGTTCATTTTTAGACCTACTGTTGTACAGACCTCCTAAAGTTCCTGTAGCATCACTCTAATATCTTCCAAGTTGTCAGCTAGTAAGACAATGTCGTCTGCAAACCGTAAGTTTGACAGACTTTGGCCGTCTATTCTTAGACCTTTTTGGTCCCAATCTAGCTTCTTGAACACATACTCCAGGACGGTGATAAACAGTTTTGGAGACATCGTATCTCCCTGGCGGACTCCTCTCCCAATTTTATAGGATTCGTGTTTTCATGTAGTTTTACCACAAGAGTAGCATTTATATATATATATATATTGTAGATTAGTTTGGTGTAGCGATAGTCAATACGGCATGCTTCCAGGGACTGCAACACTACGTCCAGTTCCACGGTGTCGAAAGCCTTATGTAAGTCCACAAAAGCTATTGCTATTAGGTCTATTCAAATAGAGTGTGGATTGGTGATCTACTAGTTGACTGTATAAGGTCAAAAAATTCTTAATGTCTGTATTGGAAACATTTAGCACATTTCTGTTAGAACAATTGATATGTTTATAAATCTCCATTTCTTCAACAACGAACTGTTCCATACCAAAATTGGAAGGATGTAGGATTTTTGCGTCGTTTTCTTTGTTGAAAGGGTGGCCTGACTCCATCAAATTACAACCAAAAGTTGAAGTGTTGTTGTTGGGGTGATTTCTGCTCCTAAGGTGTTCAGCAATCCTCAAATTCAACGCTCTCCCTGTTCTGCCGACGTAGACTGTGTGGCAATCAGGTTCTCCACATTGTAAACAATACTCACCGGCCCTCTTCGAAAATGGAACACTGTCTTATGGATAAACAAACTTTTTACGGTGTTAGTGGATCACTGTTGTACTCTAGCAGAAATAGCCTACCGGAAAACTCAGTTTTTCTGACAAGCCTTTTTGTAAATTCTAGATTCCCTGAGGAGGACCGATTAAAAGGTCGAAACGCGTCGGAACAAGGTATAAACATTTGTTTGGAAAGAAAAAGCCTTTTCATTCAACTCACCCAAACATTTTGTCGTTTAGGAACAATAAACAATACTATATAGACGGAGAGCCAGAGGTGAAAAAAATCTCTGAATTTACAAAAGCTGATTTTTTGATAGTTAATTAGGTACACTGTGCACGTACACATATTCTGGTCAGTCAAGCGAATCTTAGAACAGGTGCCACAGGTGCGCCAACAAAGATGTCTTTTTTACAAGAGTAATAAAATGAATTTACAAAAGCTGATAATTGTTATACAGCTTCTATATTGTATAACAATAAAAGTTAGGTCAGTGAGTCAGCTGCATATGGGAACAGAGCTGGTCAGTCAGTTCGAATGTGTGTATGAAAAATAAATAATGTGCAATTTATTTACAAAGCTTGAAATTTTTTTGTGGGTATATATTGATCTGTTAAACATTAAAAATATAGTCAGTCAACTGTTTTGTAGAACAACGCCTGTCAGTCAGCGAAAAAACAAAAATTTAGTGCGCGTAATATCAATATGTAAATGAAAGAATGGACCTCAACTACATTGTGGTGACCCTATTTTTTGACCTGTCTCGTGCTTTTGACACAGTAAATCCTTTTTTTTTTTGTTAAGGAGAAGATGTGGGCGTTGGGGATAAGAAGCACTTGCAACGACCTTCTACTTTCGTATCTCACCAACAAACAGTTGCTTGTAAAAGCGAATAATATTAATTCCCAAAGATATAGGGTAAGTATGGGCACACCCCAGGGAAGTGTCATTGGCCCACTTTTGTTTACACAAATGCATAACTGCCACCGAAGAGAGAGGATGTGCGGCAGCACTATTTTGGTGAATGGAAATGCTGTGCAATTCAAAAAGGTGGCAAAATTTTTGGGTGTTAGAATTGACAGTAGCCTGTTATATATAGACCAGATTGATCACGTGTGCAAGAAATTAAATTCCGCGTTTTATGCAATTTTGATGCTTAAAGATTCCTTAAGCTCGAAACATCTGCTGAAAGTCTATTACGCGGCTGTCTATTCACATCTGAGTTACGGTATCATTATCTGGGGCCAATCTTCGGACTGCCATAGAATATTTGTGCTACAGAAACGAATCCTGAGATTAATATACAATCTACCTTATGGGCACCCTTGTCGTGACATTTTCAAGAAAAATAACATTATGACGTTAACATCAGTTTATTTGTTCCATCTGTTAACTTACATTCATAAAAACAAGAGAAAATTTGTTATCAACTCGGATTTTCATGAGCACAACACTCGTGAAAAAAATACTTTTCACCTGAATAAATGTCACCATTCTTTTTTTAAGAAGTCGCCATGTTATGCGGGTTGCTTTTTGTATAACCAGCTGCCTTGTTCTCTGAAGGACACAAATTGTACAAAAAAATTTAGAAAGCAACTGAAGGTTGCTTTAATTACTCATAGTTTTTATAGTTTGAGTGAATTTTGTGAAGCTGTACTGTGAACGTCTCTTTTTTGTTGTGATGTGAAGCTCGTTAGATTTTAGATTTTTGGGCACGTACCCATGTGATAAGTTGTGATACGTTTCTTTTAACTAAAGGACCAAATAAATATTATTATATATATATATATATATATATATATATATATATATATATATATATATATATATATATATATATATATATATATATATGTGTGTGTGTGTGTGTGTGTGTGTGTGTGTGTGTGTGTGTGTGTGTGTGTGTGTGTGTGTGTGTGTGTATTAAAAAATAATTTTTTAATATGTACATATATTCTTTGCATAGAATAATCATCAACTATACGTTTGTTTTAATAGTTAATTTTTAAATATTTTTTCGTAATGTTATCCTGTTACACTTTATTAAATAAATAAATTGTCTGTTAATATTATATATATATATATATATATATATATATATATATATATATATATATATATATATATATATATATATATATATATATATATAATCAATAAGAATACCAATTAATAACTTATAATTACAAATTATAATTTCACATAGTTTTCTGATATTTTAAATAATAATAATGGGAGGAGAAGAGCGAGCATGCCGCCTGTAACGCCGCCGGCGCACACAAAATTTTTATATCTTTTTTAGCTGACTGACCGGCGTTGTTCTACAAAACAGTTGACTGACTATTTTTTAATGTTTAACAGAACAATATATACCCACAAAAAAATTTCCAAGCTTTGTAAATAAAATGAACATTATTTATTTTTCATACACACGTTCGAACTGACTGACCAGCTCTGTTCCCGTATGCAGCTGACTGACTGACATAACTTTTATTGTTATACAATATAGAATCTGTATAACAATGATCAGCTTTTGTAAATTCATTCTATTACCCCGGTAAAAACGACATCTTTGTTGGCGCACCTGTGGCACCTGTTCTAAGATTCGCTTGACTGACCAGAATATGTGTAGGTGCACAGCGTACCTAATTAACTATCAAAAAATCAGCGTTTGTAAATTCAGAGAATTTTTTCACCTCTGGCTCTAAGACTATACCGGTGATAGCTTGCACACATTTCTTTATTATAAAAGCTTGGAAGTTTTGTTTTACAATTTTTATGAATTTATGTAACACAATACTTATTTAACATGATGTCCCAGCAAATAGTGTTCTATAAAGTTAGTCTAATAGCGTGTAGTGTACGTGCATCGAGAAGACAGTTGTTTACAGTGAGCTGTATATAATATTAGTGATTGTGCCAGTAGAGATCCCGCTTTAAGCGACACTGGTGATGTATCAGGAGATTTAAGCCACTCGACTTTGATGGAGTGAACCATCGTGTGTTCGATACAGCTTCTAGTACACCCACAGTTTCCATTTGATCACTCATGTGTTGTTTCATGAACAGTAACAAACTGGATTATTTACTTTTGTACTCTTGATTAGAGCGACGCACAAACATCTAATCATAATGAATTGCCTTTTTTGTCGTTGTTGGGGGCTATTTTCAGTACATTTAACCCTCCAGTAGTCCCGGCGTTTTGATGCAGCATTTTAGTCAAGACGATCTCATAGATCGAAGTAGTGATGGGAAAAACAGTTATTTTCTGTTAACAGCTGAAGCCGTTAACGTTATTTAATAATAACCGCTGAAAATAACGGCTTCAGTTATTTTAAAATGGATAGTCGATCGATAGTATCCTACATTCCCAAAGCTGTGAGCGATAGCGAGCACATTAGTATAAATGCATTGTATTTTTACCCCGTTATTTCACGTAGTGTATAAATCTCAAATTTTGTCGATATGAAAAGGAAACAAAGGGTTAAGAAATTATAATAAGCGTGTCGTAAATATTTTGCCACTCTGAAGTGAAACTTTTAGAAATCAGAAAGGAGTCTCCTATAAGAATTTACTTAGATGTTTTAGGAATTATAAACTAGTCATTTCTCACAAATTTATTTTATCAGGGTCTTTACGTAAATGTCGATGCCACAGCAAGAATCAATAAATATCATTATTTATCACGCCTTGGGACGTTAGACGTTAGAACTTTTATTGCTACACAGGGAGTGATTCTAAAAACTCCATAACATAACGCAGCTAATAAAATTTCGGTAAAGAAACAGTATAAAAAATTGAGTTTGAGTTTTAAAAAAAAATTGGAAGATATATAGTATTAATTGTTTATTTACTTATTTTAATATTCGTTGTTTTAAAATTAGTTTCAAAAATTTCAAAGGGCTGTAACTTGGAGGAGAAGGGGTTTTAAGAAAAACTTAATAAAAAGACACCCCTTATTTTTCGCCAAAGAATCACCCTGTAAAATTTTTCGCATCAATTTGGAAACACCCTGTATATATATATATATATATATATATATATATATATATATATATATATATATATATATATATATATATATATATATATATATATATATATATATATATATATATATATATATATATATATATATATATATATATATATATATATATGAGACATGCTTGGTTCTCGGGTTAAACCGCGTCCAGAATTTATATAAACTCGACGTTTCGGTTCCTGTTTTGGAGCCATTTTCAAGAGGTAAAGGAAATATGTAAGGACACTCTAAGGCCTCAATCTGCCTACTCCTTAGAGTGATGGACAAAGGTGGGTAAAGGAAATATGTAAGGACACTCTAAGGCCTCTATCTGCCTACTCCTTAGAGTGGTGGACAAAGGTGGGTAAAGGAAATATGTAAGGACACTCTAAGGCCTCAATCTGCCTACTCCTTAGAGTGATGGACAAAGGTGGGTAAAGGAAATATGTAAGGACACTCTAAGGCCTCAATCTGCCTACTCCTTAGAGTGGTGGACAAAGGTAGGTAAAGGAAATATGTAAGGACACTCTAAGGCCTCAATCTGCCTACTCCTTAGAGCGGTCGATAAAGGTAGGTTGGGTTGTTGTAGCTCGATTACGGGCGGTCGATAAAGGTAGGTTGGGTTGTTGTAGCTCGATTACGGGGCCTCAATCTGCCTGCTCCCCAAATCTCTCCGGAGATCGTCTGTGAGGTCTCAGTGTGTTCAACCCTAGGCCTCAGATATATATATATATATATATATATATATATATATATATATATATATATATATATATATATATATTCATTTAATTTTTTATATTGAAATGTAGGTATATAGATATTAAAAAATATTGTATCATTATATTTTTTTAATCAATTTGATAACTATTATCAGACAAACGAAAATGACGTGTTAACTGTTTTCTTAGGTAATGTATATAAATTTAAATAAATAAGTACTTTAATTTCACCCTATTTTGCGTTGTCTATAGTGAAAGTAATAACACGTTTTTACAGAAATTCATCTTTTTACCCAACATTTTTGATTATTAAATATTTGGCTTTACATACTAGTGGGAAACTCAACTGTTCAAAAATAACAGCTTCTCAGTTTAACAGAATAACTCTGTGTAGTAGTGTCGGTATGCCGTATCACCATAAACAACCGGTTAAAGTTAAAATTAAAATTAAACCGACCGTTTTATTGTACCGAAGATCGTACGTCCCTAAAGCTGTGAGCGAGAGCGAGCATTCCCAATCTCAAGGCTATTCATCCCGTTAAATGGTTAAATAGCAGTTGCCGATGCCGATGAAAACCGATGTTTATTCATCGAACCTAGTTGCAGTGGAAGTGGAACTGAAACAGACACGACTCCGAATTCTAGCTTAGTGTAAAAAGCGTTATTTTTTAAGCCGTTAGTTTTATAAGGCGGTAACTGGTCGTTACCGTTACTTCTCGTTAGCCGCTAAAAAAAAGCTGACAGTTAAATAACGACCCATCACTAGATCGAAGTAGCTTAACATTTTTTTTTAACACCGAAGAAATAACTTAAAAGAAAAATAATACTATTTATTAACAAAAACAAATTAAAATTGAGTAGGTATGCAAAAAACGAAAACAAAATTCATATAGCGATTTTGGCTTCAGTACAAAAGCGCATTAATATAAGGCGTGTTCGATTAAAAAAAAAATAAAGAAAATGTGTATCACCAACCACTTGTGGGCCAGCTTGTGATTCTAAAAATAATTTTATAAGATGCAGCTCAAGACACCCTATAATTAAGGTAGAAAATTTTTGCTCGTATCTTGTATTATAACAGATACATTGAGCTTTACCGTAGAAATGCGTCACTCTGTATACACATACGAAAACAGATAAAAATGAAACTAACCCCGGATATAGGTTCTAAAGGGCCCAGATCGCCCTCATTTGAATATATCTTTTTAAAATTTGACATAAGGCTGTCTCCTCATTAGCGAATTTGTCCACGGAAATTCGATAAAAATTATAGACCATTAAACGATAAACTCTATCACTAAAACTACTGCCAAAACATCAAAGAAAGGGTCTATTTGAAACGAATTTTCTGGGAATATTTTAGTAAAATGAAGGACGATGACGGTTGAAGCTCAAACTTAAGGGTTTGTAAAACACTTTTCTTGCTACATTATTTCTACGTAACCCTTATTCGCCACAGGATTTTTGCCTTTTGACGTTTCAAATCGCGGCTTAAGAGGAAAATCTCAAGCTTCTTTTTTAAATGCCTATAATTTTTTTGTCTCTTAACTTACAGACCTAAATTTTGGTACATTTTATGGTGTAAACTCACGTACCAAATTTGGTTGCCATAACTTTGTTATTTCTGAAGATATATAAAAGGCTTCTGACTAATCCAGATAGTACATTTTATTAAAATCCCTACCCGTTTCGGCTAACTAGTAGCCGGGGCAAATCTAAAATACAATAGAAAGGTCTGTCAGAAAACGTTGTTTTCTGCTAGGCAATTGTGACGGTTAAAGCACAATGGTCTCAAGACTACAGAAATCGTCAACGTCAAAAATCTACACTCAAACAGTACATACGTTAAAAGCTACGGTAAAAAAGCCGAAGTTACAATAAAAAACCACAGACTGCAATTATTAAACAAGCTAAAAACTACAATACAGTCAAAAACATGCAGTTAAAGCAGGCTAAAATTATTTCTAAACGTCATAACGTCTGGGTTTGAAATCGTTAAAGGAAATTAAAGGCTTTTACTACCAGACAAACTGATTTATTCTCAAAACCCTACGCGTTTCAACACATTAACGTGCCATCTTCAGGGGTTTAGACCTAGAATGTAAAAAGGTGGTTGTCAGAAACTATGTTTCTGGTAGGTCTAACATGTGAATAACTAACACCGCAACTACAGAAAGAATACAAAATCAAGCAAAGCTAAATGTCGAATACAGATCAGCCCTAACGGCCATGCAATATTTAAACTGACATTAGTGTCAGGAGTTATAAAACATCTCTATAAAAACGTACAATTTAAGATTTAAAAAACTTAAAACGGGACTGGATCCCACAAATATGAACAACAATCTTATGGAGTCACAAGCAATAAGTTAAATTCAAACTAGTCAAATTACATAAAAAGCTACGGACAAGCACAAACATAAAAGTAAAGCAGGCTGCACAGCTGAGCAGAACTCCCCGAGAACATCTGAACATGTGAAATTCAGAGGGAAAGAAGGAAATAGATGCTACATTTGGGTTAGTACTTACAAATTTCCTGTATCAACTACAGAAAGATGCTGTATGAAATGTTGTCAAAGTTTGGCTTTTCATCTATTGTCCTCAGGATACCAAACAGAAACTGCGTAAAACAGGAAGGCAGGAACATCACACGACTTGAAGAAACCAGAGGATGAATGCAAAAGACGCTTGTTTTTTTAATTTAATTTTATCAAACGAACAAAATGGATTCCCATGGATCTCTAGATAATTTAACTCAAGAAATGCAAACCGAAAGTGACAAGTGACATAACAACCAGAAGTGACAGATGAACATGGCTGTCAGAGAAAATGTCATCGGCACGGAGAGAGAACCAAAGAAACAGCCGATCTTTGCTCTATGGCTGGAATCGATCACACGTCATACGAGACACTCCCATTGAAAGTTCCAGTCAGGTTTCTGCAAATGAAAGTCTATTCACTCAGGATTTTCTGTATGTGAAAAGAAGGTTATTCTTGAACTTGGTACCACAAGAAGCACTTTTATTATGTGGAGCTAGATCACTAGCATTGAAAGTTTATTCAATAAAGTTTCTGTAAATGGAAGGAAAGTTCATGCTGCTGGTGTTTGAAACATTAAGAATAAACTAAAGCACAATAAGTTAATGACTAAGTGAAAAAGTCAATTGTAAAATTAAACACTGAAAGCACTGGAGCCAACTGACAAAGCAAAAACGTAACAGGAGGCTACATAGTCAAGCAGAAAACGCCATGAGAACTCTAAAGGAGTTTAAAATTTGTAAGTGAACCAAAAAAACCAAATGGCATCTGTAGGTACTTACTTTTCAATTCTTGAAAATTGAAGTCAATGTGACATTTAGGAGTGAAAACATATATATATATATATATATATATATATATATATATATATATATATATATATATATATATATATATATATATATATATATATATAACAAAGTCGGGTTAATTACATCGTTTATAACTCAGGAAGGGCTGGACCGATTTTAATGATCTCTGATTTGTTGTATGCGTCTCTGCCCCGAAGAGCAGAAAAACTATATCGGTAAAATTCACAGATTTTTTTTTAAATAATATATATTTTTTAAATAAATTAGGTTTGGAATCTTTCGCAATTGACAGCTCACGTCAGGCACGCTTATATCTTATTTGTAATAATTGATGTAATATATCAATATATCCCGGAAATGGTAAAAGATAGGCATAGGAAAGTCGAAACAAATTTTAAAGAGATTTGAATATTCAATAAGATTAGAAAATAGAAAAAAAAAACTCTGGACGCAGCAAGTGCGTTATGGTAGTGAATTTTTATTAAATGCTTCAAATTTGAATAACATAATTTTCTATAAACTTAGAAAGTTTAATTTTGGTATTTAGTAAGGTCTTTCAGAGGGCAAGATATTCACCAAATTTCATTAAAACAACTTTGTAATTTTTGGAGACAAATTTTTTTGTATAGTAAATTACATTAAAACAGCTTTGTTATTTTCGGAGACAAATTTTTTTTTGAAAGAAAACTCAAAATTTTCCCGGAAAACCCCGTCTGATTTTCCTGGATAACGAACTCATCCAATCCATTATTCACTGAAATCGGTTAATTTTTTTTTAAGTTATTAGACGGATACATACATACATACATATATATATATATATATATATATATATATATATATATATATATATATATATATATATATATATATATATATATATATATATATATATAAACATATAAAAATTGAAACTGACCCCGGATATGGGTTCTAGGGGTCCTAATTCGCGCTCATTTGAAAAATTTTTTGCAAAGTCTCACCATCGATCCCTCTCTAATAGTGATTTTTTTAAAATAAAAATTCACTAATAATCTCTGATGTAAATGCAATTCAAACGTAAATAATAAAACAAATGAATATTTGCATCTGTAGTTAATTACTACATGCATTTTGCTTTTGTTTCTGAAGAAGCCACATTTAACGAAACGGTTCATATTATAATTATATAGAGTGAATATCGTAATAATTTGTTTTATCACTATATAATTATATAAATATTTCCCTTCATTATTTAAATTCTTAAAATTAGAATACAATAACAGCCTAAAATTCTTGCCTTTAACTTAAAAGGAAGGGATGTGTATTGTTGATTAAAACCGACTGTCCATTAGGCACGTAATCGCATAACTTCCATGATTTTTCTTTTGGACGCAAACGATATTAGATCTTATTCATGTGCCAATACCAATACCGACCTGAAGCGATCGCCAGACGCCACATGCATTACACTATACTAAACAAAACTTGCCACTGCCTATCCTCTCATGTGATCTTGATACTAGAGACGTGAAAATCGTTTCGTCGTTTCTACGATTTCTGTGGTAAAAAACTTCATGTTAAATATTAAATGCTTCAAATTTGAATAACTCAATTTTCTATAAACTTAGAGAGTTTAATTTTGGTGTGTAGTAAGGTCTCTCCTTGTAATTTTCGGAGAAAAAAAAAAATTTTCGAAAGAAAATTTAAAATTTGAATAACTCAATTTTTTATAAACTTAGAAAGTTGAATTTCAGTACGTTGTAAGATATCTCCCAAGGCAATATATATAGTAAATTTCAATAAAACAGCTTTGTTACTTTCGGAGAAAAAAATTTTTTTCGAAAGAAAACTCAAAATTTTCCCGGAAAACCCCGTCCGATTTTTCTGGCCAACGAACTCATCCAAGCCATTAATAAAAGAAAATCACTTGCCAAGTTTCATCGAAATCGGTTAATTATTGTTTGAGTTATCAGACGGATACATATATATATATATATATATATATATATATATATATATATATATATATATATATATATATATATATATATATATATATATATATATATATATATATATATATATATATATATATATAACATATAAAAATTGAAACTGACCCCGGATATGGGTTCTAGGGGTGCTAGTTCGCACTCATTTGAACGAATTTTTGCAAAGTCTCACCATCGATACCTCTCTATTAGTGAATTTTTTTAATAAAAATTCACTAAAAAAGTTCGGGAGGCAGCAAGTGCGTTATGGTGAATTTTCAAAAGAATAATATATAATATATTAGAGATTTAGCCACATATTACAAGTTATAAAAAATTACTTATTTAATTAGTAACAGTAAAAAATCTTTTCTCTCTTGCTGACACGCCATTGAAATACTTGATTTTTGTACTTCTATTGAATTTTTAATTTCTTTATCTAGGGGGACCAGTTCGCGCTCATTTAAAGAAATTTTTTCAAAATGCAAAAGTCGCGATCTCCTCATTAGTGAAGTTTTTAGGGAAAATTCACTAAAAGTATGACATCTTTTAATTGTCCTTCTTAAAATTTTCATTCATCATTTTTATGTGTGTGAATGTTGCAACAAATTTTAAAAATAAGTCTGTTATCAAACAAATGACTTTTAGTGTCAAATTAAATAATCTTTTTATATTACTATTTGCAGCTTTAGCAATCAATTATGTAAAATGGTTTATCCAAATTTATAGCAAAGCCAATAATTTATCGACAACGATATGCAAACAACACCAACTAAAGCTGATAAATTATTTATTTCAAATACTCTATTGAAATAATTAATTTATTACAATTCTACGTTATTATACACAGACACTTTAAATCACTTATGATCAATACAGACATCATATATATGATGTAATTTATTTTACAGCAATTATGTTCTATGGATGCTATACTCGTAAATTAATATTTAGCAAGTTCTTGGATTTAGAAGCATATCAACAATAATTGAATACTGTCTTCTGTCAAATAATATGCCGCAGTATATTTTATTTGATATGTATTATTATTATTATTACTATAAAGAAGTTAGAAGTTAAAAGGTCAAAAATTCTTTCGTAGAAAAAATTCACTAATGGGGAGATCCCGACTTTTGAATTTGGAAAACATTTCTTCAAGTGAGCGCGAACTAGGCCCAGTAGAACCCACATCCGGGGTCAGTTTCAATTTATTATATATATATATATATATATATATATATATATATATATATATATATATATATATATATATATATATATATATATATATATATATATATATATATATATATATATATATATATATATATATATATATAGTGTGAAACACGCTTATGGAATAAAATTCATTATTCGGAAAAAAGTAGTTTTTGGGGAAAACGCTGACACGTGAAGTTTAATTTACCCCCACCACTTTATCCATTAAAAAAATGGCAACCCTACATTTTTTCATCACAATTTGATGGATTACATTTTTCTGAATGCGGAGATACCCCATATGTATGGTCTAGTATCACAGTTTTCAACACAGGGTGGAAATTTAATACCGGAATATTAAAACTAAACAGTTTACCCTGAAATTCAAATTTCGAAAATAAACTTAATAAAATAATAAAAATAATAATTAATGTTCAAAATGTTCTCCATTAACTTGCACACAACGAAACAATCTACTCTGAAATTCTTCCCCAACTCTGTTCAACACGTCAGGCGTTACGTTCCTAATTTCTGTTGTTATTTTTATTTTCAAATCATCTAAATCAGCAGGTTGTGTTTTATACACTCTGTTTTAAAGGTATCCCCATAAAAATAAATCAAGAAGTGTAAGATCTGGTGATCTAGCGGGACATTCTACGCAACCTCTTCGTCCAATCCATCTTTGTGGAAAGACTTCGTGTAAATACTCCCGTACTTGAAGAGCAAACAGGTCCAACTACGTGATCACCAATGATACCAGCGTAAACGTTCAATTTCTGAGGACGCTGAGTGTGTGTTTGTCGCATCCAGTGGGGGGGTTTTCAGCAGCCCAGTATCTGGAATTTTGCCTGTTTACATCGCCATTCAAAGTAAATGTTGCTTCATGGGAAAACATAACGTCAGCAGAAGAAATAACATTTCTATGTAACATGTCTAGCAGTCATTCACAAAATTGCAGTCTTCTATCAGAATCACCGTCAATCAACTCTTGAACGTGTTGTATTTTATAGGGATGCATTTTTTCGTTTTTGAAACACCTTAAAACTGTTGATTGACTAACATAACTTTCACGTGCAACTTGACGGGTAGAAGTTGTTGGTTCTTCTTGAAAAGCCAATAAAATATTGAGTTTTACATCTTCTTCAACAAACTTGGGTCTCCTAGGCAGTGGTTTAACGTGTTCATAATCACGAAACTGTGAATGTATCTTAGACACACTTCCCTGGGTTAGTGCGGCATATCTGGATGTTTTTCATGAAACAGGTTAACAACTTGTGCCTGTATTCTACACATATCACTATCCCCAAGCATCATTAATATTTCTGTTCGCAGAGTTTCAATTAAGCACCGCATTATTAGACCAAAAATTAATTGAAGTTATCGGAAAAAACCACTAACGACTAATTTATTAGGAGACCGTGCATTCAACAAAATACACCACAAAATATAACAGAACTGGTAAATTTCACCTTTGACACTGCAAAAATTGGTAGTTAATAAGAAACGATTAATGATAACAAGTATGTTTTAGATAAAAGATAAGAAATTTAGGATAAGACTCAGTGAATAATTCCAGAGTAGATTATTTCGTTGTGTGCAAGTGAATGGAGAACATTTTGAACATTTATTATAAGAAAGGGACGTTTTTATTAAGTTTATTTTCGAAATTTGAAGGTCAGGGTAAACTGTTTAGTTGTAATATTCCGGTATTAAGGCAGCCTCTTGCTTTTACGATTTAAATTTCATTCGTTGGAAACCAGTTAAGTTATAAGTTTGTTCTCAGGATATTTTAGCACTGTATTCCTGAACTTATTAGCTTACATAGAAGTAATTCTTTGACTCAATTAAAAAATTCGCTGGTGTATGTCACTTGCTGCGCCAGATTTTTTTGTATCATCAGCAAGCAGTGAAGAGAAACTCTAACGAGCTTTGAGTTCTGTGCTCTATCTCATTTACTTTACTTCACTTTGTCGCTAAACACTTTGTAGCCAACATAAAATAGTTAGATGCATCTCAACCCAGCTAATTACTCATTTCTTTTATAACTTCTATTAGTGCACTAAGCAAGTTTAATGACGTCGTTGTAATAGTAAGTCGCGAGAGACCATTTTACTTGTAACTTTTTAGTTTTTCCTTTATGTCGCTTTTTTATAAGACCATCGCTTTTTTAAGTTTCAACATTGAATGTAGCCTTTGGTGGTTTCTGGACGAGAGGAAAATAATTAAGTCGTATTTTTAATGCGTTTTCTCTTTATAACCTCTGATGGAATTAATTAAGTAATTTCGTTTGAAAAGAAATATTTTCGACGTCTTACGGATCGTTTTTTAGATCAATTTAAGCGCAACTTGAAAATTAAAAAGGTGTTAACTTTGATGGCCAGTGCGCTAAAATTACGAAATAATTTTTAGCAGACGAGTCGTTATCAAAGCGAGATATACTGGAGGACGCCCTGGTAATTTGTGTGCCCTTCAAATAAAAGACCTTATATTTTATGATTAATACTTTCTCCTGCAATGGATGATAATTTTCCATCTTTATGGTTATAATTACTGATGCCAGCGTTATATTTTTTATGGGGAGATGGTTTTACACCAAGAAATAATCTTAAGAAAAATAACGCATTATCAACATTGTAGGTTTACGTTGTGTAAGACTATCTCCCAAAAATCATGTAGTCGGCTTACCCAGTGACGTTTTATTGATTTGCACCAATATGAAAATAAAATAAAAACTACATACAAGTGGCCCAACAGTGCTTTCAAGTTTAATATCTCCTTTATTATACAATAATAAAAAAATTGAAACAAAAGTTGCAGGTACTAACGTTAGTTACAAACCAAAATTATGTTTGCATATACAGGGTGTTGCCTAAGTTAGATACAACCCAAACTTAATTTTTTTAAATGGTACATCCTATATATTGTTTTATTTTTGAATTCCTCTTGTTTTGCCGATTCATCTAGTTTATAGTTTTTGGGGTCTATACAGAGTCGTTCAAAAGTTATGGCCACTTTTCTAAAACATCAGAGGTACATTTGACGGTTTGTATCTTCATTAATGTCATGCTACACGCTATCATGCCAAAAATCTGAAAAAGTGTTCTTCTTTCAACTTCAATTAATACAGAAAGAATTCCTTGAAAACAGTATATAGGGTAAGAAAAACACTGTAGTTAAGTTTTCTCGAGGAATTCAAATGGAACACCTTGTATATTATAATCAATTTCGATACATCAACAAATGTTGTTTCAGTTTCATGAAGTATTCTCTATACCTGAAACGAGGATTTACTGAGATACTGGGTGTTTTTTTTTTATTATAAAAAAGGTACATTTATACACATTTTATTATTTTTTGGTCCTCTATCGCGTGGTGATAGGCATTGTAGTTTGTTCTATGGCACCCTATATATATATATATATATATATATATATATATATATATATATATATATATATATATATATATATATATATATATATATATATATATATATATATATATATATACAAAGCATGTCTCTAACTGGATGGGAATGTATTGCTATCTCCGTTATTATTAGAGATAGGGAGACGGTTAAATTAGCAATGTTTTGTATAATTTCATGCTCGTTCCAAATATGACTTGTATTTTGCCCAGCCTTTTTTCGTTTTAGAGTTATTTTCAAAAAACCAAAATTTGTCGATTTCTTTTTTCTTCAATATCTAAGTAGGCGTTGCTTGAGAAATCTTGTAATTGCACTGACAATTTTGAGAAAAACGGTTTTGAGGATAGTAGGCTATGAAATCGAATACCAGAAAACAAATGACAAAAAAAAGTGTTCAGAAAGCAGTAGGCCATGGAGTCTAACAATAGACTTCTACTTTTAACATAATTTTACGTAAAGATTCACGATAAAAAAATATTGTGATTTAATGTACAATACTTATTTAGGTAATGATGCTAGCTAATATTATGTGAAACAGTTTAATAACGAAACCCTGTAATAACAAATAGAAACTTGAACTCCACAAAACTACAATTAGAAACGGAACTCAACAAATAATAAAATAGAAAGTTAAAAATACACTAAATAGAAAATTGTTTAATATGGCCACCGTTTTGTTCAATGCACTATGTACACCTTTTTGAAACATGCCTGCAAACTCTGGTGAGGGTGTTTTGGTAAATAGAATTTATAGCTCCCGTGATTCCGTTTCGTAATTCATTGATATTTTGTGGTGGATCAAATTTATACACATCATTCTTCAGAGTACCTCAAAAATAAAAATCGATGGGTGTTATATCAGGACTTCGAGCACACCAATGAACCGGCCCATTGTTACAAATGACACGATTATTAAAATTTTGGTACAAAAATTCTTTGACGATCCTAGCATTGTGAGCTGGACAACCGTCTTGTTGGTACCAATCTCGTCTAAATTATCATGAACTCTTCTAATTGTTGGTAAGATATCACTTCTCAATGGATTAAGATACCATTCCTCAGTTAAATTATTTTCAAAAAAGAACGGACCAACAATGAAGTTACCTGAATTTTTTAAAAATTAACTGTCTAATAAAAAAAAACATTTTTTCACCTAATAAACCGCACCAAATTAAATAAAATTAATACCAAATATGTCTTGCAATCTTCCTTTAGACGGGGATTTTCATTTGCCCAATAATGCCTATTATGACGATTATACACACCCCAATTTGTAAATCTGAATTCATCAGTCCATATCATTTTCAAATAAAAATTTTCATCTTACTGACATTGTCCTTGATACCATCTGCAGAATTGAAGTCGCTTAGGGTAATCGTCAACATTTAAGCCTTGTACGATTGTAGGTTTGTATGGATGGTAATGACTTTGTTTTAATACACGGTGTACCGTACTTTTTGTAACGTCAATTTGTTCACCATAAAACAGAACAGATTGGGGAGGGTTTTCGTTTGAAACCTGTAAGACGGCATTATTTCTTTCTTCATTTCTAGGCATTGGTAGTTTCTTTGCGTGGAAGCTACCGTCGTTTACAGATTGGTCACTATTCTGCGAAATATTTTGGTGTTTGGTTGTCGTCTTTCTGGGTAGTTGTTTTGATATGAATTTGCAGCTGCCTCAGTATTTTGGTTAGAACGAATATAACATTCTAACATGTCAAAATAATTTTCATTACTGAACATATTGTTGAATAATATTTAAAATAAACAGGAAACAAACTATTTAGGCTACGTGTTAAATACACCTTAAATTGTTCAGATAATTAAGAATGACAGTATGGTTAATTGTCGCAATAGTGTTATATTCATAGCAACCTTTCTTCTGTTGTTATTTAGTTGACTTACGTTTAAAAATCAATCAATTTTCAAAGGCGTCTTTTGTAAATCATTAATCTGCTTTTTATTGAGTTCTGTTAGTAAATTTAATTATTTACTAGGTTTACCTATTTATATAAATTAAAACATTTTTTTAGGATAATGTTGTAATTTAAAATATCATTTGTAATAATGGGCCGATTCATTGGTGTGCTCAAAATTCCTATTTTTTTATTGTGATACAGAAAATTATGTTAAAAGTAGAAGTCTATTGTTAGACTTCATGGCCTACTGATTTTTGAACACTTTTTTTTGTCATTTGTTTTCTGGTATTGGATTTCATAGCCTACTATCCCTAAAACGGTTTTTCTCCAAATTGTCAGTGCAATTACAAGATTTCTCAAGCATGTTGTACATCATTAGAAAGCTCTTTTCACAGGCTATCAAATCAGCAAAAAATCCAATATGGCTGCCATAATCAAAACAAATTTTGATCCCTGTAACTGAAAAACAAATTACAATCCAAAGTTGAGAATAGGACAAAAATATTTATTTAAAAAATTTACTGAAAACAATTACTAGTGATGCGGGTAACGTACAATATTCATTAGAACTTGCACCATCTTGAATAACATATTAGGTGACGTTGCTGTACGGTACGTAATATTACACAAAACGTTCGGCACTTTTGAAGTAAGAAGCCAAAGCGTTGTCCTCTTCTTTATATGTTCTAAGCAATTTGTTTGTTCGTTCAAAGCCCTCTTAGATCTCTTCAAGCTGCTCTCTAAACCCAATGTAGCGAAGTGAAGGAGATCTTGCGTATAGAATCCCAGCGAAAACATTGAGAACGCCGTCTTGATCTAACAACGTCTTTTACTTTGAGCAATACTTTGCAAACTCCGAAAGCTAGGCAAACTAGATTTGGGTTTACTGGGCCTAGCTCTATCTGAATTTGCAAGTAAGGACGTCATTAATTTTTTTAATAGTAACTACAGTATCTTATACCGCAGATAAGCGTCTTCGAGATTTCGTAAATAATAACACCAAAAGAAAGAATGAAAAGTGTGGACGCAGCAAGTGCGTTATGGTAGTGAATTTTCATACAACTGTTTTAATAGCAATATGTGTTTTTCTTAAAGGAAGCCGGCATCAAATTGGCTTACCAATGTAACCTGCATAGGCGAAACAATGTACCATATTTCATCAAAATAACTTTGTTGTTTGAAAATGTACACAAATTTTCCAAAAATAAACTAAAAATGTTTCTGAAACAACTGGTTTCCCGGCTGACGAACCTTATAGGTTAATAGCAAATTGACCCATTCAAATTTGAAGCATTTAATGAAAATCTGCTACCATAACACACTTGCTGCGTGTCAAATTTTTTTCTTACAAACATGCAAAAATGCAATAATATAAGGCCTGCTCGATTAAAAAAAAAAAAAGAAAAAAAAAAAAAAAGAAAATTTGTATCACCAACGACTTATGGGTCAGCCTGTGATTGTAGAAATATTTTTTTAAGATGAGGCTCAAGACGCCCTATAATCAACGTACAAAACTTTTTTTCGTATCTTGTTTAATAACGGATATTGATTGACCATTATTGATGTTTTTACGAAAATTTCCTAAAAATTATATACCATTAAACGATAAACTCTTTAGCTAAAACGACTGCCAAAGCACCAGAGAAAGGGTTTATTTAAAATGAATTTTCTGGAAATATTTTAGTAAAATGAAGGAGCACCACGGTTGAAGCTGATACTTCAGCGTTTATAAAACATTCTTCTTGCGACATTTTCTTTACATAACCCGTATTAGTTTCAGGTTCTTTGCCTAAATGTTGCCAATTTTGACGTTACAAATCGCGACTTTGACGTTTTGAGGAAAACCCCCTTTTTTTTCTTTAAATGCCTATATTTTTTTTGTTTTTAAACTTACAGACCTAAATTTGGTACATGGTTTACTCTTTATATTATAAACACACGTATCAAATTTGTTTTTTTAAAATTTTTTTATTTCAACAAGACACCACGAGGGCTCACAGCCTAAATACTATCGTGCCGTGGGTGTCGACAAGGAGTAAAAAGGCAACTTGTTAATTCTGGACTTGAAGGTTTGGAGGCTCGGAGGAGAAGGAAAAACATGTGCCGGCAAGGAATGCCACAACTTGGAAGTCCTCGGGACAAAAGAGCGGGCATAACAAGATGTTCTATGTCTGGTGACCTGGACAGTAAAAGGGTGCATTCGCTCTGTTCCAGTGGTAGATCTGTTGGAAGCAGCAGGTGGAGGAACTATGGAAAAAAGCTCCTCCGAACAGTGCCCGTGCAGATATATGTAAAAGAGAGAGAGAGAGAGAGAGAGAGAGAGAGAAAGAGAGATATGTCACCAACGGCATGTCGGTGGGCAAGGGATGGCAGCCTTTGGGTGAGCTCTCTTCTGAATGGAGTTCAGGATAGCGAGCGTAGAAGCGGCAGCGGCACCCCGGATGTGGGAGCAGTATTCGAGGTTTGACCTTATTTGTGAAGTATATAAGGTATAAGGTATAGAGCTTAGCTGGTGAAAAGTATTTGCGAGCCCGGAAGAGGAAACCTAATTTCTTAGCAGTCGTTTCTGTAATTGATGTGACATGTTGGTGCCAATTGGGATTTCGATCAACAGAAATTCCAACAAGCGAAAAGGACTCATTACTTTGGATAACTTGGTTGTTCATTGTGATGGGTCTAGGGCTGGTATATCTCTTATACTGACTGAGATTTGGTGAAGTTGAATTGTACAAGATTTCTAGTTCCCCAGTTCAATATTTTTTGGAGATCCTCAGAAAGAGAACCCT
Organism: Tillus elongatus; assembly: GCA_964006375.1. NCBI lineage: Eukaryota > Metazoa > Arthropoda > Insecta > Coleoptera > Cleridae > Tillus > Tillus elongatus. Next base: position 18,819,486 of record OZ023265.1, on the reverse strand, counting down.
TCATGAGTCTGCGATCCTTATCTAATTGGGCCAAAGAGACAGGCTTAGAATATTGCATATTTGAGTGGAGGGTGCTGTCGTCCGCGTAATTGTGAACTGGGTTGGATGTGCTAGAGAGAAGGTCATTGCTGTGGAGAAGAAACAAGGTGTGGGATAAAGCTGAACCTTGAGGGACTCCTGCATTAATTGGATACAGTTTAGAGGAATGCCCTTACTTTATTATTTCCGGAGATATAATTCTTTTCCGAAAGAAAACACATTTTGCGGGAAATCCTAGGCCGATTTTTCTGACTAACAAAGCTATTCAAGCCACTTGCAAAAGGAAGGTACTCAGCAAATTTGATCAAAATCGGTCCAATTTTTTTAGTTATCGGGGTTCTATATATATATATATATATATATATATATATATATATATATATATATATATATATATATATATATATATATATATATATATATATATATATATATATATATATATATATATGCGTATTGGGAATTTTAAAATCGATCTTACAGGTATATTTAAGTAAAGTACATATTAATTTTAGTAATATGCCGTAATATTGTTTTACAATTCTCATGAAAATTCACTACCATAACGAACTTGCTGCGTTCTTACTGTTTTATAGCAAACTTTTTTGTTATAATTTTTTAAACTTGTGTGATTTATTAAACTAACATTTTTAATGGAAATTCGCTACCATGCTGCATCCCGATTTTTTTTTATTCATAAATTGTTACACATCAAACGGCACGTAATCTAGGGCGACTTTAAACAGCAATGTGTGAATGTTCATCTCTCAGTCAACACTAGCTGCCACCAGTAGCTCGGTAGATGGCGGTGTTTACTGATCCGTAATGTTCCCAGATGAAGATGAGCGAGATCCGCACGGTGAGGTAAGCGTTGGATCTTGCAGATCATAATGTAATCAGAGTTCTTACACCTGAATTCACTATACGCCGTTCCACAGCTTCTCCTTTAACTCGCTGCTCCTGCATGATGCACTAATGTCGTGCAACATACTAACGTGTCTCATACATTATGTGCGATGTGTAATATACACGTTATAAGGTGTTTTATAAAATGAGGCCATCTTTAACGTGAGCTAGTGTACCAGCTGCTCATTAGGTAACTTTAATTATGTTGGATAAATAAAGGGCTGGTGTAACTTCGCACCAAAGTGAATTTAATTGATAGCAATTTTGTGACCTTCTCGTATGTTGTGTCCAAAATTTTCAAAAAATTTAACGAAACTGGTAGTATCAAAAATTAACAATAGGAAGACCAAAAAACGGCTGTAGCTGGTAGTAATGCCGGGTCCAGACCAAGCAGACAAAAGTGAACACGATTTTGAGACAAAAACGCGACAAAATTGCGACAAAATTTTAGGTATTCAGACAAGACAAAATTGAGACAAACTGTCCACACCACAAGGACAAATGTGCAACAAAATTAGGTGGTGGCGAATTAGCTTTTTAACCATGTGGCGTTTTCACCAGGAAGAAAATTTAAAAAATGAAGATTTATTGCTAGCCGCCAGTTGTTATATCTTCCTCTCCTCGCAAACGTTTTTGGATGAGACAAAGCTTAAAAAAGCGAGAAAGTGATTCGATAAATAAATTGTTAGTTCAGTTACGTGATGATATTGGACTAAGTGGTGAGATTCGTTCAAGCTTTAAGAATTTTCTAAGAATGTCCACCGAAGATTTCGAGAATCTGATATGCCTTGTTGGTCCTGCAGTTGCCAAAAGACATACTAACTACAGAAATGCTATAAGTGTAACAGAATGCTCTCTGTACAATTATATTAATTTGCAAGTATTTTCTGTGTTCCACTTTTTTCCCGCGACATTTTTCGCAAAGACACTAGTACTCCACTACACAATAACACAACAGAACTAAATATGTGTGATTTTCCACTGATTTATTGGTTTCCTACTTTTGTCAGCGCACACCGTCCACACTGCGCCGACAACTTGTAAAATATGCAGACAAAACAGAGACCCCTTGATCTTTACCAACTCTAGACGGGACTTGCAACTGTCTCCGAATTTGGAAACAAAACAAAAATAAGACAAAAATGTTGCAAAAATATAACGGATTTGTTGCCACTTTGTCGCGAAAGATGAATGTCTTTGTCTTGTCGTTGGTTTGTCTGCTTCGTCTGGACCCGGCATAAGAATTACATGTATTGTTGTCTGCAAATGAAGTTGCTACATTACACAAAGTTTCACAAAAATCTGTGATAAAGGAAAATTTCACCCCTACAATGTACAGCTGGTACAATAACTTGTAGACGGCGATTTTGAGAGACGTGTTGAATTTTGCAATGTTATCATAGGCAAATTTAATGCGATCCACACTTTGGTAAAAACATCATTTTTACAGACAAAGCTACTTTTACACTGCCTGCATTTCTTGATAAACCAAATTATCGTTCACTATGTGAAAACTGGAACCTGTGATGAGCACCGATAAGTACACTTGGAGAACCCAAATCACCACAACACATATTTCAAAGACCTTACGATCGTTTCGCTGATAACGTCAGCGTCATCAGAGGACAAAAAAATTTTCATCGTCTGACGACGCTGACGTTGTCAGCGAAACGATCGTAAGGTCTTTGAAATATGTGTTGTGGTGATTTGGGTTCTCCAACTGTACTAATCAAATTATCGTTACTGGTCTCAGAAAAATCCACATTGGATTCTGGAGTCTCAGACCCGGCGACCACAAAAAAATAATGTATGGGTTGGTATGCTAAACAGCAGTAGTATTGAGGGAAATCAAACATCTGAAAATTACTTAATTTTATTAATAGAAGAAATTACACCCGCTGTGGTTGTAGTGGGCCCAGTTAATGAAGTTTGGTTTCAGCAAGATGGAGCTCACAGTCATTTTGGAGGACGCGTGAGGCAATATGTGAATAAACTTTGCGCAGAAAAGTGATTTGGTGCGGTGGTCCTCCAAGTGGCTTGCCGGCTCTCCTGATTTGAAGCCATGTGATTTTGGTGAATTTTCTTTAAAAAAATCCACTAATGAGGAGATCCCGACTTTTGCATTTTGAAAAAGTTTCTTTAAATGAGCGCAAACTAGGACACTAGAACCCATACCCGGGGTCGGTTTGGATTTATATATATATATATATATATATATATATATATATATATATATATATATATATATATATATATATATATATATATATATATATATATATATATATATATATATATATATATATTGTTACGTTTTCTCCGGGTTCTGGATAAGTGAGACTTTTAATTTTAACAAAACGACTTTATTTACACTCTAAATATGGATACAATAAAATTTCTAGAATGTCTCTCTCACAAAACACTTCATTTACTGGCCTTACAATTACTACTCTCAACAAAAGTCACTAATCTGGTACTACAGTCACTACTCTCTTAACACTTTACACTGCTTCAAGTCACTACCACATTCTCTTACTGAACTGAACTAACTCGGGCTGGCTTGCTTTCGCTTTTATATACTCGCCGTACCTTCCCCTCCTTTCTAGAGCATTCCATTCCAGAACGTTCCAGGACCTTCTTTTACTAGAAGGTTCTGTGAATACAGATCGGTCCCGTGTGTATACAGGGGGATGTGTATACAGGATGATCCAAATGTGGTCACCACTCCTATGTTACACAAGAGGTGTTTCTCGAACTATAAGATCTCTCTGCGTATACAGGGTGTAAGGGTTCTCTGCGTATACAGGGTGTATATACAGGGTGTTCGGAATGTGCCGACCTCAGTTATCCGTTCCGACGGGGTACAAGTTGGTAACTTCGTTATTTCTGGTCCTAGAGGGTTGAGACTTCGCCTGAGGGGGGTCACCCCAGGCACCCCCAGGGGGTGGGGAGGCGGTGTTGCCAGATTGTGCAAAAATTCCCAGATGTTGGGGAAATTCTGGAGATGTGGCAACACCGCACCTACGTCTATTGAAGTGCTTTGTAACACTGCCCCCCTCCTTAAGACTGTTCGTCCCGAACAGTATTTACCGGCCGCCAACTTGGGGGTTCGTTGCCCCGATAGGGACTCAACCTCTCTATGTGAACAACTTTGGGTTTAGTTCTTGGAGACAGCTGGATTCTGTAGACTAGGTCGTTAATTTTCTTAGTCACCAAGTATGGCCCTTCCCATGGTTTCTGAAGTTTGGGACTGAGGCCCTTTCTCCTTGTTGGTTGGTACAGCCACACTGCATCACCTTCCTTGAATGTATGGGGTGTTGCTCTGCGATCCAAGCGCATCTTCATCCGGTCACTGCTTAAGAGGAGCCTATCTCTGACACATCTGTGTATAGTGCGCAGTTTTCCTTCTAGGTCGGCGACATACTCAGGTAACGTAGCTAGGTCCGCTATGTCCTCGTTCGGTGGTGGTCTCGTCATGTCGATTGGTAACCGCATCTCTCTGCCGGTCAACATCATGGATGGAGTGTAGCCGGTAGATTCATGCTGAGAGCTTCTGTAAGCTAGGAGGAACAGAGGTATCAACTTGTCCCAGGTTCTTTGATTCTCGTCGACAAACATAGCAAGATACTGATTGATGGTCCTGTTATGCCGTTCTACCATGCCGTCTGATTGAGGGTGGAGTGGCGTTGTTCTCGTTTTCTTTATGCCTAGCAAGTCCATTAGGCTCTTCCAGACCTCTGATTCGAAATTCCGGCCCTGGTCGGTGTGAATCTCCAAGGGTACGCCATGCCGTGATATGACATTTTCCATCAGGGCTTCTGCTACGGTCGTTGCCTCTTGGTTGGGGATCGGCGCAACTTCAGGCCATTTCGAGAAGTAGTCCATCGCCACCATTATGTATCTGTTCCCAGACTCTGTGATGGGAAAAGGTCCTGCGATGTCTACGGCAACTCTCTCCCACGGTGTACCTGAGATGTACTGCATCATTTTTCCTCTGGATCGGGTCTTTGGTCCTTTCTTTGAAGCACATTGGTCACACCTTTTGCACCATTCTTCCACGCTTCTTCGGCAGTTTATCCAATAGAAGCGGTCTCTCACTCTGGCAAGAGTCCTGTTGACCCCAAAGTGGCCTCCACTTCTACTATTGTGTAACTCTTGAAGAACACTGCTTATGCACTCACTTGGCACAACGGTCTGGTATATACAGTCTCTACCATCGGCAGTTTCCCATTTTCGAGTGATCATGTCATTCTTTAGACACAATGAGTCCCATTGTAGCCAGTATCCTTTAACCTCCGCCCCAAACCGGGACACATCGTGCCACTCAGGTCTTTTCCCCTTTTGTAGCCATTCTCTAATATTTTTCAAGTCTGGATCTGTCTTCTGTGCGTCTCTGATGTATTCAAGATTTACGTCTAGATCGGTGTTATTCTTCTGTCCTGCCACCAGTTGTTTGATCTGATGAGTTACTTTGTCGATCTCTTTGTTCTCTTGTCGCTCGCAAAATTTACATTCATGCACTGAACATGGTCTTCTCGACAGGCTGTCTGCATTGGCGTGACTTCTTCCTCTTCGATGTTCAATCCGGAAGTCGTAGCTCTGCAGTTTCTCTATCCATCGTGCTATCTGTCCTTCAGGATTTCTAAAGTTCAGAAGCCATTGCAGAGCAGAGTGATCTGACCTCACGCGGAATGTTCTTCCGTACAGGAAGCTGTGGAAATGTTCGATGGATCTTACAACTGCCAGCAGTTCTTTCCGGGTTACACAGTAATTTTTTTCTGCTTTTCCGAACGTTTTGCTGAAGTAGCCTATCACAACTTCTTCTCCGGCTTGGAGCTGCGAGAGTACTGCCCCAATGCCATACTGGGAAGCATCAGTGTCCAGTATGAACAGTCCTTCGTCCTGAGGATAAGCCAGTATAGGAGCAGTGAGAAGACGATGTTTGAGTTCTCTAAAAGACTCTTGGCAATCTGGTGACCAGATGAACTCAACCTTATTTTCAGTCAGGCTATGCAGAGGTTTCGCAATGCTGCTGAAGTACTTCACAAAGCGTCGGTAGTAGCTGCAAAGTCCCAGAAAACTTCTGACCTCATGTTTGTTCTTCGGCACAGGCCAGTCTCTTACTGCCTTTATTTTCTCTGGATCAGTTTCTATCCCTTTCTCAGAAACGACATGTCCGAGGAAATTCACTTTCTTCTGGAAGAGGACGCATTTCTTGGGATTGAGTTGCAGATTGGCACCTCTCAGCCTGGAGAAAACCTGCTTCAGATTCGACAGGTGTTCATCGAAAGTCCTTCCAATCACCATGACATCGTCGAGATACACCAGGCATGTTTCCCATGTAAGTCCTCTCAGCACTAACTCCATTAGTCGCTCGAAGGTGGCAGGAGCATTACATAAGCCGAATGGCATGACCTTGAATTGGTACAACCCATTCCCGGTTGAAAAAGCAGTCTTCTCCTTATCGTCTTTATGGAGTTCTACTTGCCAGTAGCCACTTTTCAGGTCTAATGTAGAGAACCACTTTGATCCGGCCAAAGTGTTCAAAGTGTCGTCGATCCGGGGCAGGGGATAACTGTCTTTCTTGGTGACATCATTCAGCTTCCTATAGTCCACGCAAAATCTCATAGTGCCGTCTTTCTTGGTGACCAAAACTACTGGGGACGACCAAGGACTATTAGACTCCTCGATCACACCATCTTCCAGCATTTCGTTAACCATCGCCTTGATTTCTGATTGCTTGGCAAAAGGCAGTCTTCTCGGCGGCTGTCTAATTGGTCTTGCGTCGCCAGTATTAATTCTGTGTTGCACTAGACTCGTACGACCTGTGATTTTATCTTGAGCGAAAATATCGGCCTCCTCCAATACGAACTTCAGGGCCATTTCCATCTCCATGTCGTTCAATTGGCCCCAAGAATTCTTGAACCGCTCTACCATTTCTACTGGCAGTCTTCTGTCTAATGCCGTGGGTGTCACCTTTCTTGACAACGTCACTCGGTCAATGGGCTCGCAAATGGCGATAACCTCACCTTTCTTCAATGTGACCCTGTTAGTTTGCACGTTAGCCACTCTTATGGGTATTGTCCTCTTCGGGTCTACTAAGCATCGTGCGACGAGGGCACCATCATGTCTATCTTTTAGGGGCTCCGCTATGAGAGCAGACATACCATCAAGTTTCTTCTCTAGTCTGGCTCTGACAATCTTCTCACTGTTACCAGGAATCCGTGTATCCTCGTCGACAATAAGTCTCACCCTGGGATTAGCTTCGCCTGCTGTTGGAGATAAATACAACTCTTCGTTACCGATTTTCAAGATCTTATTCTGGAAGTCTACTGACAGGACATCGAAATCTTCCATTAAATCCAGGCCCAGAATAAATTCGTCGACGATTTCTGCGACGACAGCCCTTACCTGTAGCTCAGTACTGCCCAGGCTAATGAAAACAGTGGCCTCTCCATGCACAGGTATCCTATCTCCTTTTGCCGTCTCCAACACAGGCTGTTTGTTGGTCGTGAGTGCCGACCTGTTTGGCAACATGTCTGGACGTACAACGGATCTAGTAGCACCAGTATCGATGGTGAAACTGCATTGTCTTCCGTCTATACTGCCAGGTATAACGAGGCTCTCGCGGTAGCGTCGGATAGTGGAGACCCTGACCTTGAGGCCTTGGGTCTCGCATGCCACGTGTCGCCCACCTACACTGGCGTCAGGTCGTTTTCCCTGATGGCGCTCCCTGTTGGTGTATTCTTGTCTTCTGCATGCCACCTGTTGGGTTTGTGAGCACTGCCTACTTATGTGCCCTTTCCTACCACACTTGTAGCATTCTATGTGGGACCAATCTGCTTTCGTCTTACGTGCTCCAACCGTTGCAGTGAGCTTGCTTATGGCTTCCTTCATCAACTTGATTTCTCGCCTTAGTTCCTCTGTCGTGTCTGCATGGTCCTCTATCTCCTTCACTTCGCGCAGCCTGTTGCGGCGAGGTTGAGATGCATTCTTCGCTGCTTCAAATTGCAAGCCATAGATAACGCAGTCTGTAAGTGTTTTGAATCTTCCGAGCCTCAAAGATTGTTGCATCTCGTTGTCAAGTACCCCATCGATGAAGGTCTGGACGGTTATCTGGTTGACAAATTCTTCTGGGGCTTGGGGATATGCCAGTCGCACAAGTTTCTCCACTTCGGCACTAAATTCTTGCAGCGTCTCATTTGGCTTCTGGACCCTTGACTTTAGTTGTGTCTGGTAGACCTGGCTCATGTACTTGTTACCATATCTCAAATCTAGGGCCTGTATCACTGTTAAGTAGTTTTGCTGTTTCGACTCCGGGATGTTCTGGAGGATTTCTAGGGCTTTACCTCGAAGCGAGAGAATTAGAGCAGTTGCTGCCTGTTGTTCGCTCCACCCATTGCTGAGAGCTGCCGCCTCAAACTGCCTCCTGTACATGGGCCACGATGTTTCTCCGTCAAAAGTCGGCGGCTTCAAGGTTCCATGAGGCTGCTGCACGATTGGCATATCTTCTTCCGGCCGATTTTGAACTGGGGACATTCCAGTAACTCCTCTTGGATGAGTTCTGTCAGTCTGGCCCATCACCTGCTCTGTCAGTTCTCTATGTCTGACTTCTGTGCCTTTCATCATCATCTTCATTTGTTCTTTCAACCCCTCCACTTCTTCCCATCGTTTGTTCAAATCCTCTGTTACATTTTCTACTTTCCTGTTTACCACTCCTATTGTATTTTCCACATCTTCTACTTTCTTGTCCACATTTTCTACTTTCTTGTCCACATTTTCTATTTGTTCGTTGATCTGTTCTATTTCTTCTTTTACACCAACTCTCATATTGTGGAACACACTTCGGAGGTCTTCTCTGTCTTCTTCGCGTTGCTTCTTGAGTTCTTCTTTATCTTCAAGACGCCTCTGTTCCTCCTCTTGTCGTCTTCTCTCGTCTTCTTCGCGCCGTCTTCTTTCATCTTCTTGTCGCCGTTGTTCGTCTTCTTTGCGTCGTCTTCTTTCATCTTCTTGTCGCCGTTGTTCGTCTTCTTCGCGTTGCCTCTTCAGTAAGTCCATCAACTCTTTGATTTCAGCCATCTTGTCGTAGTCAGTCGATCTGGTGTTTACCATTTACAGCTAGCTTGCTTGTTCACTTCTTCACTCACTTATCCCACACTTCTGACACCAAATTGTTACGTTTTCTCCGGGTTCTGGATAAGTGAGACTTTTAATTTTAACAAAACGACTTTATTTACACTCTAAATATGGATACAATAAAATTTCTAGAATGTCTCTCTCACAAAACACTTCATTTACTGGCCTTACAATTACTACTCTCAACAAAAGTCACTAATCTGGTACTACAGTCACTACTCTCTTAACACTTTACACTGCTTCAAGTCACTACCACATTCTCTTACTGAACTGAACTAACTCGGGCTGGCTTGCTTTCGCTTTTATATACTCGCCGTACCTTCCCCTCCTTTCTAGAGCATTCCATTCCAGAACGTTCCAGGACCTTCTTTTACTAGAAGGTTCTGTGAATACAGATCGGTCCCGTGTGTATACAGGGGGATGTGTATACAGGATGATCCAAATGTGGTCACCACTCCTATGTTACACAAGAGGTGTTTCTCGAACTATAAGATCTCTCTGCGTATACAGGGTGTAAGGGTTCTCTGCGTATACAGGGTGTATATACAGGGTGTTCGGAATGTGCCGACCTCAGTTATCCGTTCCGACGGGGTACAAGTTGGTAACTTCGTTATTTCTGGTCCTAGAGGGTTGAGACTTCGCCTGAGGGGGGTCACCCCAGGCACCCCCAGGGGGTGGGGAGGCGGTGTTGCCAGATTGTGCAAAAATTCCCAGATGTTGGGGAAATTCTGGAGATGTGGCAACACCGCACCTACGTCTATTGAAGTGCTTTGTAACAATATATATATTTGAGGTGTGTGTGTGTGTGTATCAAACCGATAACTCAAAAAATAATGGGCCGATTTTGATCAAATTTGGTGAGTACCTTCCTTTTGCAAGTGGCTTGGATAAGTTCGTTAGCCAGAAAAATCGGACCAGGTTTTCCCGGAAAATTTTGTGTTTTCTTTCGGAAAAAATAGCAAACTAAGGGCAATTAAATTTGATACACGTGTTTGTATTATAAATACTGACCCACGTCCCAAAATGTAGGTCTGAAAGTTAAAAGGCAAACAAGTTATATGCATTTAAAACAGGAAAATTTGGGGGTTTCCTCAAAACGTCCAAGTCGTGATTTGAAACGTCAAAATTGGCAACATTTAGGACAAAGAAACAAATACGGATTATGTAAAGAAGATGTCGCAAGTGTTCTGCAAACCCTTAAGTTTCAGCTCCCACCGTCATTGTCCTTCATTTTACTAAAATATTTATAGAAAATTAATTTCAAATAGACCCTTTTTCTGATGGTTTGGCAGTAGTTTTAGCTATAGGGTTTATCGTCCAATGGTATCTAATTTTAAGTGAATTTTCGTAAAAAATCAATGGGCTGTCGGTTTAGTAAAGTTTATGGTTTAACGGTCTATAATTTTTAGCTAATTTTCGTAGAAAAAATGCGTTAAGGAGGAGACCACGAATTTTGAATTTTAAAAAGTTCTTATTTGTTTACATATATACAGGGTGACGTATTTCTACGGTCAAGCTCAATATAATTGTTATTATACCAAGATACGAGAGTATGCTTTAATTATAGGGTGTCTTGAGCTGCATCTTATAAAAATATTTTGACAATCCCAGGGTGGCCCATAAGCCGTTGGTGATTCCTACAAAAAATTTTTCGAACATCCTTATGTTATGGCATGTTCGCATTGTTTATCCAAATATGATGCATGTTTGTAAGAAAAAAAATCGACACGCAGTAAGTACGTTCTGGTACCGAATTTTTATTAAATCCTTTAAATTTAAATACCTCAATTTGCTATTAACCTAAGCTCTGTTGGCTAGGAAACCAGTTTTCTCAGAAACATTTAAGGTTTAGTTAATTTGATAAAATATGGTACACTTTTTCTACATTATAGGTTATACCGGTAACAAGATTGATGCCTGCTTGCATTATTTGCTATTAAAACATTTTTTATGAAAATTCACTTCCATAAGGCACTTGATGCGTCCAGACTTTTAAATTTGCCATTGTATCGAAGCACAATGTTCGCTAAATTGATTTTTCTCAAAAACGGATCGAGATACCGAAATAGTATTAGTAATAGTAATGACACAAGAATACGTAATTAATAGAAAAATTAATGCTCTTTTAGGTTTACTTTTATATGGTTTACTTTGTAAAACGTAAAACTACGAACCAGATTCAGTTATAGCTCATTTATTTTAATTTCTTCTAAAAGAAAACCCAAAATTTTCCCGGAAAACGTGGTCCGATTTTCCTGGCTAACGAACTTATCCAAGCCATTTACACAGGGAAAGTACCTGCCAAATTTAATCAAAACCAGCCCATTATTTTTTTGAGTTACCGGGGGAATTTTGGGGTTTCTTTCGGAACAGATTTTATCTCTGAAAATAACAGAGGTATAACTAAATTTGGCTCGTAGTTTTACGTTTTACAAAGTAAAAATAAAAATTCGCTACTGTAACGCATTTGCAGCACCCAGAAATGTTTTATTTTTGTTTTGTCAGTTTATTTTAGCATTAAAGATAATTTTTTTCTATGGAACCCGATTAAAATTTTATAGAGCCGTAACAAGTAAGAGACGTTGTTTCTGAAAATAGGAAAAAAATATATCTTACCCTTTGAAAAATTTTTTTGTTGCCATAGCAACGAAGTTGTTTACGCTAGAAATGTGGAATATCGCCAGCTTGTAGTAAAACATTTCTCGAAAAACTTTTGTAAATTTTTTTCTTCTGAGCGAGTGATGAAAACCCATCTTATAGGGAGCGCAATCTTCGTTCCCTTGAAGAATTTTTTTCTACGAAAATTTGTTGAAAAGACATCTTATTAAAATGCTTTAATTATTGTCTAGGTAATTAAATGTTATAGAATGCATAATAAAAAGTCTGGACGCAGCAAGTGCGTTATGGTAGTGAATCTTCATAAAAATGTTTTTAATAGCAAATATGTATCTTTTTTAAGAAAGCAGGCACCAAATTTGGCTACTAGTATAACTTATATAGTAGAAAGAATGTGCCATGTTTCATCAAAATAACTTTATTGTTTGAAAATGTAAAAAAAAATCCGAAAGTAAACTTAAAGTGTTCCCAAAAAAAAAAACTGGTTTTTTGGTCAACTTTATAGGTTAATAGCAAATTGAACTATTCAAATTTGAAGCAATTAATCAAAATTCGCCACCATAACGCACTTGCTGCGTCCCTAATTTTTTTTCTTACAAACATGCATTATATTTCGATGGAAAATGCAAAAATGCAATAACATTAGGCGCGCTCGATTAAAAAAAAAAGAAAATTTGTATCACAAACGACTTATGGGCCACCCTGTGATTTTAGAAATATTTTTTTAAGATGTAGCTCAAGACACCCGATAATTAATGTATACAATGTTTTTTCATATCTTGTATAATAACGGATATATTGAGCTTTATTGATTTTTTTTACGAAAATTCGACAAAAATTATGTACCATTAAACGATAAACTCTATAGCTGAGGCTGCTGCCAAAGCATCAGAGAGAGGGTCTATTTGAAATAAATTTTCTGGAGATATTTTAGTAAAATGAAGGGCAAAGACAGTTGAAGCTAAGACTTCAGGCTTTGTAAAACATTCTTCTTGATACATTTTCTTTCCAAAACTCGTATTAGTTCCAGGTTCTTTGCCTAAATGTTGCCAATTTTTACATTTTAGATCGCGACTTTTGACTAATTTATTTTTCTTTAAATGCCTATAACTTTTTTTGGATTTTAACCTACAGAGCTAAATTTTTGTAGGTAATTTACCTATAATGATATAAATCGGAGATATAATTTTTTTTCGAAAGAAAACACATAATTTTCCGGGAAAACCTGGGCCGATTTTCCTAGATAACGAACTCATCCAAGCAAAGGAAGGTATTCGCCAAATTTAATCAAAATAGGTCCCTTATTTTTTGGGTTATCGGTGTGATATATATATATATATATATATATATATATATATATATATATATATATATATATATATATATATATATATATAAACATATAAAAATTGAAACTGACCTCGGATATGTGTTCTAAGGGGCCTAATTAGCGCTCATTTGAAGAGATTTTTTTTAAATTCAAAAGTCGGGATCTCTTCATTGGTGAATTTTTTAAAGAAAATTCACTAAAACAGTTTTTCACCAGTTACTAATATTTATAACTGCTTGCAGAAAAATTAAAGTAAAAACAAAAAACTAATATTTGCTGGTGTAGGCGCTTATATATAAAATTGGCAAATATACATGTAACACCTTTAAGAGAAAAAAGTTCGGGACGTAGCAAGTGCGTTATGGTAGTGATTTTTTATTAAATGCTTAAAATTTGAATAACTCAACTTTCTATAAACTTAGAAAGTTGAATTTTGGTATCTAGTAAGACCCTTCTCAAAGAAACATATTAACCAAATTTCATTAAAATAACTATGTAATTTTCGGAGAAACATTTTTTTTTCAAAAAAAAAAAAACTCAAAATTGGAATAACTCAATTTTCTATAAACCTATAAAGTTGAATTTTGGTTTGTAGTAAGGCCTCTCCAAAAGCGACATATCCACAAAATTTCATTGAAATAGCTTTGTAATTTTTGGAGAAAAAATTTTTTTTCGAAAGAAAACTCAAAATTTTCTGGGAAAACCTTGACCGATTTTCCTGTCTAACGAAATCATCTAAGCAATTAACAAAAGAAAGGCGCTTGCCAAGTTTTATCGGAATCGGTTAATTATTTTTTGAGTTATCGGTTGGATACACACACACAAATATATATATATATATATATATATATATATATATATATATATATATATATATATATATATATATATATATATATATATATATATATATATATATAAACATATAAAAATTGAAACTGACCCCGGATATGGGTTCTAGGGGTCCTAGTTCGCGCTAATTTGAAATTTTTTTTTGCAAAATCTCACCATCGATACATAAACAGAAAAAAAACAGAAAAAATTGGAAAAGATTATTTTTCTTTACAAAATTTAAAATCGGCAAATGGTACTCCAAACAACTACTTGTCTACATTTATAATCGAGGTTAGGATGTCACTATTTTTTGCATTTTTCTTTTTTAATGAACATTGCGTGTATTCGCTTTAGAAATCGCGGTAGCTATATAGAGAATGATTGGAATTGGTTAGTTATTTAATTAGCTTTAGTATATCGATTAATAAGCATTTTAAAGATCACAAAGTTAAGAAGATGTATCAAAAGTCAACGTTGTTAATTTCACATGTATCCAATAAATTCAAATATATTGAGCATATCTTTAAATGACCTAATTTTCAATAAATACTACGAGAATAATAAAAAAAGCCACATACACATATCTTGTTAATTTATGTTCGATTTTATGGACACTTTGCATCCCAAGAACACTAAAAAAACACAAAACAACCACAATACTAAAAAGGGCAGTAACGTTTTTATGGATCACAAAGAAAATGACTAATAACAACAGCTATAAAATATAAGTAGATAATCCATTCTTTTCCTCTACACTCCTTTTACATCTAACCCTAAGAAGTTTCACCAAAGAAAACATCTTTAAGAGATCTACCCAAGAGAAACAACCCCTATAGATTAAATAGGTTATTAAAAACCCATGAAAAAAGTTTTCCAGTTAGAAGTAAAAGTAAACAAAGTGATTAAAATAAAAGAAAATTACAACAGTATTAGTAGAGTTATTTTTAAGGATATAATAATTAGAGATATTTTGATTAGAGGGAGTAAAAGTTACATAAAACAATATAAACGTAACGCTATAAGACACTATAAGAGAAAGATATAAATGTATGAAAAAGAAGAAACGTAAAATTGAGTAGTAACAATTAGCGAGTCAACTAGAAGAATTCACAGGTGAGTACATGTTAAATTGCATCAAATAAAACTTCTAAAGCAACACACGGTCAACAGAATAAACAAAGAATTAAATATATACAAATAAAAAGAAGAGAAAACAAATTTAAGAACCAATCATCGCAATTAATTGTAATAGGATCGACAGAAACTGTTCACAAATACACATCACTAAAAGCCAACACTTTATAGAAGATTGCAATGATAATTGGCAAGTTTAACTACCAACCGATAATATCTGTGATGCACCGATAGAAACAATAATCGAATGGACTTCGAAGGATTCTACTAGCAACAGCACTCCCAGGAGTAGCGACTGCAGGATATGCAGGACTATCATTCAATCAAGCGACGAAAATACACAAACATCAGGCACACTTCCTGCGTCCATCCATCAATTAACCACCGTTACGTCTGCGACCTAAGGGGCATCTATTGAATGAACATGCAAAAAATACAAGTCGATCGCTGGCTTTGGTCGGCTGGTCGGTTTTATTTGGAGCCGCGTCTCCGAAATTAGATCATAAATTACGAGCAGTTCGGGAGACCGTGGACAATAACTCAAAATTGGAAGTTGAAGTAATGTGCCGAAAACAAATGTACGAGCAAAACTGGAACAGGGTGCAGGCAGTGAATAGGTAATCGGGGTGTCGGGGGTTAATGTGCAAGAATGCGGAGTGGGTGTGCCCTGCGAGGGGCGCGCATGCTACACGGGCGCACCAGGCGTCTCGACCGTCGCGATGCTGCTGTGCTCAGTCGAGATCTGGACCTGCACGAGACCCCACGGTGTATCGGCACATAGCGCCGCTGCAATCATACAACCACCCCCTGTGCCAACTCCAACTGCATCCGCTGGTGGCAGTAGCGTCACACCGACCTCACTACTACCGCCACTACGTCACACGTACACCCGACCTGATCAAGAAGTGATCGCACGATGACTGCGCGCCTACAAAACATGTAAGTGACGATATTACCACCGCATTCACATCCCTCACAGAACAAACCCTTACGACCATTCGCAGTGAAAGAATCCGCACCGCCAGTGGTAACTAAAACTCTCTTCAAAGTGAACTGACTGTAATTAGTGTTGTAATTTAGAGAAGCCGGCTGTTACTGTATTCGCTTTCCAATGCCAGAAACAGTCTGTAGGCCCGAAATAGCTGCGAACGCGGTTTCGGTTACCTCGACATGCTGTCGACGTGCTTGCTGAACTTCTCTACGAGTAAACAGTGACATTCCATGGTCTCTTCACCCTGAATGCCACCTTCTACCCTTACTGATAACGTCTGGAATGTATGTCCATCATCGTCTTCATGGAGGACCAGGCGATGTACAGCTTTAGCTGGTTGAATCCGGGTCAAATTTTAAATGCTATTTGGTCCCCTTCAACCAGCTGTGGTTGACATTGCTCGCAACATATACGTACATCAGATTTAAGGATCTAACCGGCTCAAATGGTCAGATGTTCCCTTCGATGGAAAGCCAGGTATGAGAGAGGCTTTCTATATCTATACTTGGATGCATGCTGTGAATCTCGAACCTTTCTTATATTGGATGCTATTCTGATATTGGATTTTTATCACGTGTCACGTTATATATGTAATATGATCCGTCACATGAATTTTGATCAAGCACATCAATACACGATCCCCTACATCATATTATATTCTATACATTACGTTTCTTATATCTAAAAAAAACCATTTTCGCATTCCATAAGTTTTATAACACAAGAAACAAACCATACATCAATATAAATTCAATTAATTTACTTTAATATTTTACAGAGTTCCTCGATATGTTAAATGTTTCATCGTTGCGCAAAGTTGTAGTAGGTATCTCACGTAGATGGCTATGTATAGCAATAGTAATGAATGGTAGGCGAAATGTGATTCATAAAAATGATTCATTGATGTAATCTGTAATAGTAGTAGAGGGCATTTAATATTGATAGATGGAATGATAAACTTGTACAATGTTTTGACCGATAGTTTATATTTAGAACATTCACCGCTGGTCATATGTTTTCTAAATATACTCTACAAGTAATATAAAAACAAATAATAAAAGTGGCCCATATAGACGTCGCTAAAATGTATACTGGATTTTTTTTCAGTAGTGTTTGAAACCTAGCGATTAAAAAATATTAATAACCATATTTATTCCCCATACATTGTTTTTTGTAGGTCATACGTATATTGTTAACATGTTTTTTAGAAAATGTTGCAGTTAAACTTTCAGCTGTATATTATCATTCCTCTGAGCTTTCGTAAACAAAAACAGGGCCGTATCAAATATTCCATTCTGAAAATGTTTTATTGTATTATTTTTTATTGTATTACATTTAAAAAAAACTCTGGACGCAGCAAGTGCGTTATGGTAAAGAAATTTCATAAAAATGTTTTTATTGCAAATATGTGTGTTTTCATTTTAAGAAAGCAGGCATCAATTTTGGTTACCAGTATAACATATATAGTAAAAACAATGTGCCATGTTTCATAAAAATAACTTTATTGTGTGAAAATGTACAAAAATTTCCAAAACTAAACTTAAAGTGTTCCCGAAAAAACTCGTTTCTTGGTCAACCTTATAGGTTAATAGCAAATTGGACTATTCAAATATGAAGCATTTGATCAAAATTTGCTACCATAACGCACTTGCTGCATCCAGAATTTCCTTTCTTACAAACATGCATTATATTTCGATGGAAAATGCAAAAATGCAATAACATATGGCGTGTTTGATTAAAAAAAAAAAAGAAAATTTGTATCACCAACGACTTATGGGCCAGCCTGTGATTGTCGAAATATTTTTTAAGATGTAGCTCAAGACACCCTATAATTAATATATACACATTTTTTTCATATCTTGTATAATAACGGATATATTGAGGTTTATTGATTTTTTACGAAAATTCGACAAAAATTTTATACCATTAAACGATAAACTCTATAGCTAAGGCTACTGCCAAGCATTAGAGAAAGGGTCTATTTGAAATGAATTTTCTGGAAACATTTTAGTAAAATGAAGGACAATGACGGTTGAAACTAAGACTTCAGGGTTTGTAAAACATTCTTCTTGAGACATTTGATTTCCATAGCCCGTACTAGATTCAAGTTATTTGCCTAAATGTTGACGATTCTGACATTTTAAATCGCAACTTTGACGTTTTGTGGAAAACCCCAATTTATTTTTCTTTAAATGCCCATAACTTGTTTGTCTTTTGACCTACAGAGCTGAAATTTGGTAGGTAACTTACCTATAAGGATCTAAACCTGCGTTCCAAATTTGGTTGCCCTTACTTTGTCAATTCCGGAGATATAACTTTTTTTCGAAAGAAAACACAAAATTTTCCGGGAAAACCTGGGCAGATTTTCCTGGCTAACGAACTGATCCAAGCCATTTGCAAAATGAATTTATTCACCAAATTTAATCAAAATCGGCCCTTTATTTTTTGAGTTATCGGTGTGTTTCAAAATTCAAAAGTCGGGATCTCCTCATTAGTGATTTTTTTAAAAACAAAAATCACTAAAAGTTTAGCGTAGCAAGTGCGTTTTGGTAGCGAGTTGTAAAAAACATGAGACGCCATAAAAATGGTTGGTTAAACAACTAACATTGGTTAGAAAGATTAAAAGAACATTATATGTAAATCTCAGGCCAAAGTTGTTGTGGCCAGCAAATAAATGAATGTAAAAAGCTAAACATAAATTTATTTGTTATTTTCCCGAGTTTGTCACAGGTTACTAAATTTCGTCATTTTAACAGATGCTGACATTTGTAAAAAAATAAATTGACCCTATTTGAAAAGCAACATTATTTTAATTCTTGTTGCACGTACCTGGTGAAACCATTCCGAACGTGAAGCCTTCTTTTCTGGATTCACAAGTGGTTTTTCTTCTGTAGTCGGTTTCGCCTTTTGCCGCAACGTAAATGACGAAACCGGTTGCAGAGATGAAACCAAGCCCTTGTGAAGTCAGTGAACAAGTCCCTACATTTGTATTCAATGCTATTGTAAATATAGCTTATTAAATACACATTTCATTTAAATTTATTCGTTTTTTGAGTACTTTACGCAATGTTTTGGTATCTGACCCAAAAAACAAAAACTATTCTTTGAAAATTTTTGTCTCTTAAAATAAAACAATTCTCAGTTCTATGTCTTTAGTGGCTTCCTAACTGGCCTATTTTTGTCCCTGGCAAAACTGTTCCATACTAAATACAGATGTAGATGGCTGGCTCCATAAGTGCTTGAAGCCCTGAAAATGATGCAGCAACTGGCGAAACGAGTTGCAGAGAAGAAAACAGGCACTTGTGAAGCCAGAAATGAAGTCTCTACATCTGTGCTTGGTATTTTTTTCATAAACCTAGGAACATGGTAGTAAACGCAGCTTACTGACTAAATTTCGTCAAATTAACTTCACTATTTAAAAAAAATTCTAACAAAATTTGAACTTTTATCGGAACTTATTAATATCGTAACAAAGCTTTGATAAGGCGTTAATTTAAATATTTTTTAAGCCTCAGAATAATTAAATCTCTATAAGCGATTCTTTGTCATACATCTTTAAGAATATGACAGTAATCTAAAAAACGAAGCTTTCATAAAGGCCAAAAATACTATACCCTGAAAAAAATCACACAACTACGTAATAAATAAAAAAAAGTACGGACACAGCAAGTGCGTCACAGTAGTGAATTTTCATTAAAATGTTTTAAATAGCTAATATGTGTATTTATTTTTAAAGAAAGCAGGCATGAAATTTGGTTACCAGTATAACCTATATAGTAGAAACAATGTACCATATATCATCAAAATAACTTTATTGTTTGAAAATGTCAAAAAAATTCGAAAATACACAAATGTTCCTGAAAAAACTAGTTTCCTGGCCAACTAACCTTCAGGTTAATAGCGAATTGAGCTAATCAAATTTGCAGCCTTTATTAAAAATTCGCTACCATAACGCACTTGCTCTGTCCCAAATTTGATTTCTTACAAACATGCATTATAATTTCATGGTCGAAATTCGATACATTAAAGGCACAGACCGGGGGAATTCGACTACGTAATTTAAACAATGCATTGTTTAATCTATTTGAACTGAGCAGATTTTTCTGGCTGACGAACTTATCCAAGTCATTTGCAAAAGGAAGGTATTCACCAAATTTGATTATCATCGGCGTATTATTTTTTAAGTTATCGGTGTGACATATATATATATATATATATATATATATATATATATATATATATATATATATATATATATATATATATATATATACATACATATAAAGTCTGAAACCCTGGGATGTTCCCGGGATCATAAAACGCGCTAATTTGTAGAAATTGTTTTCAAAATTCAAAACTCGCGATCTCCTCATTAGTGAATTTTGTTTGAGAACATTTGCTAAAATGTAAATGAAGATAACTTAATTCTATGAAATGGATAGGCAAAGTACCGTAACATCTCACTATAAAAAATATATATTAAAGTAACTTTTTTTTTCGTGTAAAAACTGAATTTTATCTCATAACATGTTATGTTTCCTTTTCTTTCAAACAAGAGTAGACAGTATTGTTTGGATATTAGATCCTTACTGCATAAGTATCTCATTAACTGTTGAAGTGAAGACTGAACCAAGATGTACTTCATACTTACTATTATCACGCGAGTTAACTTCGATATCTTCTCCACCACTAAAAACTGATATTCATATAGGTATAGATATATTTAAAAAATGCATAAATACTATTTTACGTCATATATTTGCGGAAAATCCTGCGAATTTAAAAACAGAAAACTCGAACAGTCACCATCTCCTCATTAGCAAATGTTTTCCAAGAAAATTCACTAATAGCAAAAAGGCGTAATAAAATATACAATATTACGATCGGACACAATCACTCTCGATGGGCATATATATATATATATATATATATATATATATATATATATATATATATATATATATATATATATATATATATATATATATATATATATATACGTCGCTGGTAATGGCCGTAAGACCAAAACACTGTATCTAAGCTCGATAAGGTATATCTTGTAAAGTTTTATCAGTTGTTTTGAAACAGAATTATCCCAAGAACCACAATAATAATATAAAAAATCTCGGGACGCAGCAAGTGCGTTATGGTAGTGAATTTTCATTAAATTATTCAAATTTGAATAACTCAATTTTCTATACACTTAGAAAGTTTAATTTTGGTATGTAGTAAGGTCTTTCCTAGGGCAAAATACCCACCAAATTTTATTAAAATAACTTAGTAATTTTCAGAGAGAAAAAATGTTTCGAAAGAAAATTTAAAATTTGAATAACTCAATTTTCTATAAACTTAGAAAGTTGAATTTTGGTACGTAGTAAGGTCTCTCCCAAGGTAACATATATAGTAAATTTCATTAGAGCAGCTTTGTTATTTTCGGAGAAAAAATGTTTTTTGAAAGAAAACTCAACATTTTTCCGGAAAACCTCGTCTGATTTTCCTGGCTAACGAGGTTATCCAAGCCATTGATAAAAAAAAGGCACTCGCCGAGTTTCATTGAAATCGGTTAATTATTTTTTGAGTTATCAGACGGATACAATAAACATATAAAAATTGAAACTGACCCTGGATATGGGTTCTAGGGGTCCTAGTTCGCGCTCATTTGAAAAAATGTTTGCAAAGTCTCACCATCGATACCTCTCTATTAGTGACTTTTGTTACAATAAAAATTCACTAATAATAAAAGAGGCTAATGCCTAGAGACCTTTTTCGACAACAAAGATGTTTTCATTAGTAGCTGTCACTATTTTTAGCTGACCGTGAAGTGTAAAATTTCACTCATCAAGAAACAAAACATGTTCTACTTCCATAACAGTGTTATCTTACATTTCCATCATTTGTTCACAAAAAGGCGTTCTTTTGTCAAAATCATCAGGATCAAGCACATCCACATTATCCATCTTCCGTTTGGACTTACTTAGATCAGGTGTTTTCTAACAGGTTAATTCAAAGAAGAGGATTTATAGAGTGGCCAAGGTATGATATCACCCCAATGAATTCTTATAGAGGTGTATTTAAAATTCAACATCTGAAGAAAAAAATTCGAAGAAAGAGCAAATGTTTTTCCAGACGTAATTAATAATGGCTACGAGAATTTGTGGATCGATTCGAATATTATAGGAAAAGTGAGGTAATTTCGAGCCAATGACTTAATATTACTTCCACATCATCTTAAAAATGTGGAAGTCCGGTATTGAGAACGCAAAATCGAAAACATTTTTCGCTCACACGTTGTAAAAAGTCTCAAAACATGTAAACAACCTGGTTTGCGAGGCAAAAAATGTGTCAGTCCGTCGGTCTGTTGGTATGTAGGTCAGCCTGTCTGTTAACTACCGGGATATCTTTCGAGGGGATTAGCTATCGACTTCAAATTCTGTACGCAGGTAGCAGTCCACCAATTGTTTGTTTTTCAGCGAAGATATATATATATATATATATATATATATATATATATATATATATATATATATATATATATATATATATATATATATATACATACCCACCAGATATATGTAACGTTTTAACAGCCGACTTAAATCAAACCTATCTGGTGTCTTTTTTGAGAAATAGCTTGAACAGGTCCATTAGCCAGTCAATAATTTACTGATTTTGATTAAGCTTGGCGCGTACGTACATTGGCTTTTGTAATTTTCCTACAGGTGTTCGCTAACAAGTTTAATCCGCTCAGTTTTTCGTCAAAAAAATTACAGGCTTCCAAGTTACTGGAGAATTGGGTTACTTCCTACAATTTTTTAAAATTATATTTTTTATTAGCCCCCAGTACGTACATGTGTTTGTGATTCATCCAAGAAGTTGATCGTATTTTGAGAAATCTCACCGTTCTCTTATGGATTTGTGTTTAGATATGCAGTAGGTCAAATATTGATTTTTCTCCATGCCAAAATGTAAGTCAATTATGTATTAATAGACCTTTTTTTCATTTTTAGGATGCTACATGCATAAGACTCAATTTATCTTGCTATTTTTTAGTTTTCCAGGAATTCCATTTTTAGTGAATTTTCTTAGAAAAAATTCACTAATGAGGAGATCTCGACTTTTGAATTTTGACAAAATTTCTTCAAATAAGCTCGATTTAGGACCCCTAGAACCTATATCTGGGGTCAGTTTCAATTTTTATATGTTTAATATATATATATATATATATATATATATATATATATATATATATATATATATATATATATATATATGTATGTATGTATGTATCACACCGATAACTAAAAAAATCATGAACCGATTTTGATAAAATTTAGCATCTGCCTTCCTTTTGTAAGTGGCTCGGATAAGTTCGTTAGCCAGGAAAATCGGCCCAGCTTTTCCAGGAAAATTTTGGGTTTTTTTCGAAAAAAATTTCTATCTCAAAAAATAGGAAAGCTATGGTAACCAAATTTGGTAAGTAAGTTTACGACATTAGAAGGAAATTATATACCAAAATCTATATTTCTATATTAAAAGAAAAAAGTTATAAAATTTTTTTTCATGCCAGATCATTTCTATGAAAATTCACCACCATAACGCACTTGCTGCGTCCAGACTTTTTAAATTTATTCCGATAAAATAGATGGTTTAGATATTTAAGCCATCTTGCAAATTTTGGTCAGCTTCTAGAAAATTACAAGGGTTCCTTATAACTAATTATTAATAAAGCTGTATAAGTCACTGTCGCTTTGTATATATGAGCGCAAGCTAGGCCCCCTCGACCCCAAATCCGGGCTCAGTTTAAATTTATATATATACGTATTTCGACAACGAATTTTTCTTCGTCAGAGCAGTAACTAACTGTAACAGCTACTGCTTCAGCTAAAAATAGTGGCAGCTACTAATGAAAACATCTTTGTTGTCGAAAAAGTTCTCTATTATATCATTATTGTGGTTTTTGGGATAATTCTATTTCAAAACAACTGTTAAAACTTCACAAGATATACCTTATCGAGCTTAGATACAGTGTTTTGGTCTTACGGCCATTACCAGCGGCGTATATATATATATATATATATATATATATATATATATATATATATATATATATATATATATATATATATATATATACTAACTATAACAGGATTAATAACACGGCATATCTGTACTATACAAGGACAAGGGTTAAGGACAAAGCCGCAAGGAGACAACCGCATACACGTGTTTCAAGCTTATTAGCCATCATCAGTACGGTATAGCCAGGTGAAGATGGTTGCCTGTTGTGACTGCGTGTATTTTTGCATCTTCATCCAGAGTGTTCCCATCTTCACCTGGCTATACCGTACTGATGATGGCTAATAAGCTTGAAACACGTGTATGCGTTTGTCTCCTTGCGGCTTTGTCCTTAACCCTTTTCCTTATATATATATATATATATATATATATATATATATATATATATATATATATATATATATATATATATATATATACGCCGCTGGTAATGGCCAGACAACAAAGATGTTTTCATTAGTAGCTGTCACTATTTTTAGCTGAAGCAGTAGCTGTTACAGTTAGTTACTGCTCTGACGAAGAAAAATTCGTTGTCTAAATACGTATCTAATAACTCTCTGTTATTATTTTTATTGTGGTTTTTGTGGTATGTACGTATGTATATTTATATTCGGGATTCTACGGAAGCTTAAGTCCATTGGTCACAGTTTTTGAAGTAGTTTTGTTTTATATTTCCATCCATGCTCTCCCACTGCGGTCTTTTAACCAATTGTGTTGCTATGACGCAACTTCTAGGTAAGAATATTTTTTGTTATTGGTCGTTGCTATTGGCGAAACTGTTTCATACTAAAAAAAAATCTCCTAGCTGTGGATGCTGTCAAGCAGCGAAACCGGTTACAGAGAAGAAAACGAACATTTGTGGAGACATAGAAATAGTCTCTTCGTCTATCTTTAGTAAGAATATTTTTGCTTAATGGCAAAACTACTGAATTTTGATTTGTTAGAATCAAAAAAAAAAAACAACAGCAATATGACAACGTGAAAATAGTCGGCCAATAATAATATAAGCAAAAAAATAAGTACAGAAACTACGGAAAATGTTTTTTGTTGCTGAAAAAACTTACAAATTGCGTCTTTTATTTTTAAAAACTGATTTTGAAAGCTAGGGACTAATTCTCTGCGTTAAAATATCTAATTAAAACATATTTGTCTATTAAATGTTGAAATAAAAAATGTACCAGAACAATAACAAAAATACCAAAATGTGTCACTTTTGTGAATACACAAAGTCAAAAACAGATTTTTTTAGGTATAAGCCAAAGGTTGCAGTGCTATCGGGGCGGCAAAGCCGCAGACGAGCCCCGAGGGAGGAAAAAAGGATATCTTTACTTTATGCTAAAACTACTGAAATTTATTGTTAGAATACCGATAAAGCAAAAGGTAGAAACGTGAAAATAGTCTGCTAAGAATAGTATAAGCAAAAAATAAATTGTGTTATATTTTTAATAATTGCCACTGAAGGCTATAAAACTATCCTAAATACCTGCGCCAATTATATTTAATTCGAACATATTTGTATACTGATTGTTAAAATTAAAAGTTCACTTGAACTATAAAATTAATACTAGAATGTTTCACTTTTGGAAATAAACACAAAGTCGAAACCGAAATTTTTAGGTAAGAATATCGTTGTGACAAAAGCAACAAAATTATTTGTTACAATCCAAACAAAAACTGCGTAAACGTGAATATAGTCTACTAATAATAATATAGGCGAAAAATAAATAGAGAGACCAAAGCACATGTTTTTTTGTATAAAAAAACAAGCAAATTGCTTTTCTGTTATTTTCAAAAACTGTTTTTGAAAGCTCTAAAAAGTATCCCAATTTTCAGCGCCAAATATATTTGAGTTGAACCTATTTGTTTAATAATTGTTAAAATAAAAATTCATACTAAAATGTTACACTCTTGAAAATAAACACAAAGTCAAAAAGGCAATTTTTAGGTAACAATATCTTTATTTTATGCTAAAACTACCAAAAGCGAGTTTGTTAGCATTTAGACAAAGAAAATGTGCACACTTCAAAATAACAAAAAATAAATACACTAGAACATGTTTTTTACAGAAAAAAAAAGAAGTTGCTTCATTAATTTTCAAAAACTGTTTCTACAGGAATAAAAACTATCCCAATTTTCTGCGCCAAATGTATTTGATTTGAACCTATTTGTATGTATATATATATATATATATATATATATATATATATATATATATATATATATATATATATATATATATATATATATATATATATATATATATATATATATATATATATATATATATATCAATAAACATATAAAATTAAACTGACCCTGGATATGGGGTCGAGGGGGCCTAGTTTGCGCTCATATATACAAAACGGCAGTGACTTATACAGCTTTATCAACAATTAGTTATAAGGACCCCTTGTAATTTTCTAGAAGCTGGCAAGATGGCCTCAATATCTAAAACAACAATTTCATCGAAATAAATTCAAAAAATAGAATTCCTGGAAAACTAAAATAAAAATGGCAAGACAAATTGATCTTATGCATGTAGCATCGTAAAAATGAAAAAAAAGGCATATTAATACATAAGTGACTTAGATTTTGGCACGGTGAAAAATCAATATTTGACCTACTGCACATCTAAGCACAAATCCATAACATAACGGTGAGATTTCTCAAAATACGATCAACTTCTTCGAGGAATCAAAAACACATGTACGTACTGGACGCTAATAAAAAACTCTGGACGCAGCAAGTGCGTTATGGTAGTGAATTTTCATAAAACAATTTTTTAATAGCAATAATGTGTGTTTTTTTAAGAAAGCAGGCATCAAATTTGGTTACCAGTATAATCTATATAGTAAAAACAATGCGCCATGTTTCATCAAAATAACTTTATTGTTTGAAAATGTACAAAAAATTCCGAAAGTAAACTTAAAGTGTTCCCGAAAAAACTCGTTTTTTGGTCAACCTTATAGGTTAATAGCAAATTGAGCTATTCAAATATTAAGCATTTGATCAAAATTCGCTACCATAACGCACTTACTGCGCCCAGAATTTTTTTTCTTACAAACATGCATTATATTTCGATGGAAAATTCAAAAATGCAATAACATAAGGCGTGTTTGATTTAAAAAAAAGATAATTTGTATCACCAACGACTTATGGGCCACCTGTGATTGTAGAAATAATTTTTTAAGATGTAGCTCAAGACACCCTATAATTAAAATATACAATTTTTTTTTCAAATCTTGTATAATAACAGATATGTTGAGCTTTATTGATTTTTTTACGAAAATTCTACAAAAATTATATACCATTAAACGAAAAACTCTATAGCTAAGACTACTGCCAGGCGTCAGAGAAAGGGTCTATTTGAAATGAATTTTCTGGAAAAATTTTATTAAAATGAAGGACAATGACGGTTGAAACTAAGACTTCAGGGTTTGTAAGACATTCTTCTTGAGGCATTTTACTTCTATAGCCCGTATTAGATTCAAGTTATTGGCCTAAATGTTGCCAATTTTGACGTTTAAATCGCAACTTTGACGTTTTGTGAAAAACCCCAATTTATTTTTCTTTAAATGCCTATAACTTTTTTGTCTTTTGACCTACAGAGCTAAATTGGTATGTAGCTTACCTATAAGGATGTAAACCCGCGTACCAAATTTGGTTGCCCTTACTTTGTTAATTCCGGAGATATAAATTTTTTTCGAAAGAAAACACAAAATTTTCCCGGAAAACCTGGACCGATTTTCCTGGCTAACAAACTTATCCAAGCCATTTACAAAAGGAAGGTATTCACCAAATCTAATCAAAATCGGCCCATTATT
Organism: Tillus elongatus; assembly: GCA_964006375.1. Lineage (NCBI taxonomy): Eukaryota > Metazoa > Arthropoda > Insecta > Coleoptera > Cleridae > Tillus > Tillus elongatus. The sequence continues at coordinate 18,791,600 of OZ023265.1, read as the reverse complement.
TTTTGAGTTATCGGTGTGATACATATATATATATATATATATATATATATATATATATATATATATATATATATATATATATATATATATATATATATATATATATATATATATATATAAATAAACATATAAAATTTTAACTGACCCCGGATATGTGTTCTGGGGGGCCTAATTTGAAGAAATTTTTTCAAAATTCAAAAGTCGGGATTTTTTTTTTCATTAGTGAACTTTTTTTAAAGAAAAGTCACTAAAATATAATTTCAAAAAATTCTAGGAAGTAACCCAATTCCCCAGTAACTTAGAAGCTTGCAACTTTTTTGATTAAAAACTGAGCGGATTAGACTTGTTAACGAACACGTGTAGGAAAATTACAAAGGCCGATATACGTACGCGCCAAGTTTGATTAAAATCAGTAAATTGACTGGCTAATGGACCTGTTCAAGCTATTTCCCAAAAAAGACACCAGATAGGTTTGATTAAAATCGGCTATTAAAATGTTACATATCTCTCATATATATTCGCTCAAAAACAAACCGAAATGTGGACTGCTACCTGCGTACAGAATTTGAAGTCGATAGCTCAATCCCCTCGAAAGATATCCCGGTAGTTAACAGACAGACTGACCTACATACCGACAGACCGACTGACTGACACATATTTTGCCTCGCAGATATACATGTTTTGAGACTTTTTACGACGTGTAAGCGAAAAATTATTTCGATTTTGCGATCCCATTACCGGACTTCCACATTTTTAAGATGATGTGGAAGTAATATTAAGTCACTGGCTCGAAATTACCTCATTTTTCCTATAATATTCGAATCGATCCACAAATTCTCGTAGCCAATATTAATTACGTCTGGAGAAACATCAGCTCTTTCCTTGCGTTTTTTTTTCTTCAGATGTTGAATTTTAAATACACCTCTATAAGAATTCATTGGGGTGATATCAGACCTGGGTGGCCACTCTATAGGTCCTCTTCTTCGAATTAACCTGTCCAAAAACACGTGATCAAGAACGGCGACCACAAATACGTTTCGGATTAAATTTGTGGGTGGGTTTGTTGGGCGAGAACATCATCGGCACATACATTTATGAAGGAAATTTGACCTCGGAAAGGTATTTAGATTTTCTGAGGACTTTCCTTGAAGACTACATTGACTTGTCTGAACCGAATGCAAAACGTCCGGTCCCAGCAGGACGGAGCGCCGTCGCACAACGCAAGGAGGGTACCTCACCATTTGTCAACGATGTTTCCTCGAAAAGTTATTTCAAACAATGGTAATGTACGTTGGCCAGGGAGATCGCCGGAGCTTTCGCCATTAGACTATCTTTTGTGGGGAGCGCTGAAAGACCAGATTTATAAAACTGTGCCCGCCGATATTGATGAGAAAAAACATCATTACCGACATTAGGAATAAAATTAGAAGAGGGGACATCTCACGAGCAATACGGAACTTGCAAAAACGTCTGGCATTGTGTTTAGAAGTAGAAGGTGAACCATTCGACCACCTCTTATGATTTTTTCCATTTGTTTTTATTTTGCTCTACTTAGCGTTGTTGTTTGTAAAATTTTGTTTCATCGCAACTAAGAATAAAATTCTGGGATATCCTATTGTTCTTAATTTGAAACTAAATGGTTAACTGTGCAGAAATCTGAGCGTTCAAGCTCTAAATTTATTCAACTGTCAAAATTTTGTGAAACAAAATTATAAGAAAAAAATTCGAGACGCAGCAAGTGCGTTATGGTAGTGAATTTTTATTAAATCCTTCAAATTTGAATAACTCAATTTTCTGTAAACTTAGACAGTTGAATTTTGGTGTGTGACAAGGTCTTTCTCAAGGCAACATATCCGCCAAATTTCATTAAAATAGATTCGTAATTTTTAGAGAAAAAATTTTTTTTCGAAATAAAACTCAAACTTCAATAACTCAATTTTCTATAAACTTAGAAAATGAGTTTTGGTATGTAGTAAGAGCTTTCCCGTGGCTATATACGCACCAAATTTCATTAAAATATTATTGTAATTTTCGGAGAAAACCTTTTTTTTTTCGAAAGAAAACTCAAAATTTTCCCAGTAAACCCTGTTCGATTTTCTTGGCTAACGAACTCAACCAAGCCATTAATAAAAGAAATGCACTTGCCAAGTTTCATTGAAATCGGTTAGTTATTTTTTGAGTTATCGGTTGGATATATATATATATATATATATATATATATATATATATATATATATATATATATATATATATATATATATATATATATATATATATATATATTTGAAACTCACCCCGGATATGGGTCCTAGTTTGCGCTCATTTGAAAAATTATTTGCAAAGTCTCACCATCGATACCTCTCTATTAGTGATTTTTTAAAAATAAAAATTCACTAAAACAAAGATGAGTATTGTAACTCTTGCATCTTGTATGCCATGGAAAATGCGATGACAGATTTAGATTCCTTGTAAAAAAGTGCCTTGACAATGTCTCGGTTAAAAACGCTTAGCTTTGTCGGTTTTCACTCAAAAAATTAAAAACGAAAATCAGGATTTTTTTTAATTATTCAAAAACTAAAAATAACAGGTCACATTTTTTTTCAGATTATTATCATCATATGTGCAACTTTTTACTAATTTAACGAATCTTCTAACTCTTATAAGAACCGAGATACCCATGCTTGAGGTCGAAAAACGGGCAACCTGTGTACACACACACACACACACACACACACACACACACACACACACACACACACACACACACACACACACACATATATATATATATATATATATATATATATATATATATATATATATATATATATATATATATATATATATATATATATATATATATATATGAGTTCGGATATGGGTTCTAAAGGCTCTAATTTGCACTCATTTGAAAATCGTTTGAAAATTCGGTAAAAGTCGAAATCGTTTAAAACTGTTTGAGTGTCCTAGTTCGTCTTTATCTAAACAAATCTTCTGTAAGCTTTACAACTATGACTTTTGTCAATTCTGGTATTTTCATCACATCTAAATTATTTTGTTTAAATTTTATTTACTGGTAATTTTTACGGTCAACCGTTATAAGTTTTAAATAGTTAACGAGTTCCACTCACTCCACACTGCAAATATTATATTTTTTAGGCTGTTGTGTCACCTAAAACTACATCATAATTATTTTTATGCCTTCCTTAAACGTTCGTTTGGACTTGATGTAATAAAATATCGCACCATTTTTTTCTGTCCCAAATCTCAACCAACTTCCCCTCGCCATGGTATGTTTTTCTTACCTTATCGATTCTCAATTCTTACGGTCAACCCGTTATGATGTATGGATATCATATTACACTGGAAACATTTTCCACCTACCTAGAGTTGCAAGAATAACATTTTTTTACCCTGTGATGTCACCTTTAACATTTACTTACACCTAATAAAAGAAAATACCGCATCATTTTTTTTTCTGTCCCAAATCTCAACCACAATATCAATTTTTCCAAGTCTGACTTACACAAGGGTTGATATATCAAACCAAAATGTGAGAAAGACTCCGAGATACCATCTGGTGAGTGTCCCTCACAACTACTATTACAGTAGCTCATTTCATCTTATCATGATTGCCTCCCCCGTAGACGCGTGAGGTGAATCCCTCCTCTCTGCCAAACAACATAATATTGCGGCCTCGGGCGTCCTGCGAGATCACAACATACAAGAAACATCTCTATCTCACTCACACACATTCGATATTTATACACCATCTACCTCGCTTTCTCTTTCTTGTAACGTTATCACATACAAACTGGCAAAATGAGCTGGCTATAAGTGGAAAGAGAGGTTGCCGTGTGCGCTGTTTTGTGTTTCTTTTATGTTTCTGGCATGAAATTAAAAACAACAACTTAATAGTTGAATTGCTTTCTATCAAGGAAATAAATTAAGTTGGCTCAGTCTGCTAACCGTTCAATTTGTAACAGAAAATTGCTACCAGGCTTGTGTCTTGTTTTATGAAATAGTTTATGAAAGGACAATTGTGCGTCTTTAAGACATCGTGAACATGATTGCTGTGCCACGAGATGGGCGTTTAATTGCGTCTTGAATAGTTGGGAACTATATCTGCCGGGAGCGCATTCTGAAGCTTAGAGGCTCTAAGGAAAGATGACACTAAAATCATGCACTTTTTGACTAAAATGAGTTGGCCCAGTGGCGGCGTAAAGGCGAGGCGGTGGGGGCGGTCCGACCCGGGTGCCAAGCACCAAGGGGTGACAACTCAGTCGCGTAGCTTAGTAGCCAGCCACTGGTGCATCTGCCCGAAGAGAAGGCGCGGGCGGAAGGGGCAAGTGATTTCGGCCCCTCCCTATACCAAATTGGAAACGATGAAGAAGAGTTACATGATACAACTCGTTTCGATGTTGCTACTTGGCCAACACCAATGCCTGATGATTTGAGAATTGAAATTGTTACGACGGGAAGTGAACCCTATCAAAATAGAGCTGGCCCATTTTTAGATACAGTCTGGAGATAAAATAAAAGGAAAGAGCCAACATTGCAATTCAGAATGGTTTTATAAAGTGTTACCAAATGGAGAAAAAATACTCAGAAAATGGATGGTATACTCTCCAACAAAAAACAGTTTATACTGTTTTTGCTGCAAACTGTTTACGCACCATGTAACAAAACATCAAAATTTTGCCAACGGTTTTAATTCATGGTGGAAACGAAATCCTAAAGTGTCTGAACACGAGAATTCTGAGACCCATCTGTCCTGTTTTGATAAATGAAAAATCTTGGAAAATTGATTGAGGCTGCAAGAAGCTATCGACCATAAACATCAAATGGTTCTAGACCAAGAAAAAAAGAAGTGACGTGACATTTTGAATCGCCTTTTAGATCTTATTCTTTTCCTGGCACTCCAAAATCTTCCGCTTAGAGGGCATAGAGATGGGGTTTCATCAGATAATAAAGGCAACTTTTTAGAATTAGTTAATCTATTGTCGAAATAGGACCCAGAGTACATGCTAAGAATTGAAAATGCTATCACCTGTAAAAAAAGAAAACGTGTAGATTCTTATTTGCCTAAAGACATTCCACACGAATGTATCAGCCTTTCGGGGAAAGAGGTGAAAAATAACATTGTGGACGACATAAGAAAATCAAAATATTTCAGAATTCTTTTCAATAGCACTCCCGACCTATTACATGTTGATCAGATGAGTTAAGTAATCAGATATGTTCATATTGAAGACGATCAAGTTGAAGTTAAGAAAATAATTCTAGGTTGCTTCCCAATATAGCTGGAAAGACTGTGGTCGAACTTTAAGGACTTGGATATTTCAATTGAAAGAAGATGAAGGAGAAGATTTCGAAAAGTTATGCCAGAAGCAATGGCTCAAGACGCTGGACTAACATTGCCAGAAGAGCTGCAGAGAGCTAGGTTAGAATGTCTTGATAGATTTTGTGAAGAACTAGACCATCGTTACAAGGCAATGGATGACATTATCATAATATTTGGTGTTTTTCAGCCTAAAACTCTGCTTACGTCAACAGAAGAACAACTTCGTGGTATAGTTCCAAATCTGACAAAAATCTACGATGAGGACATGATTTTGGAGATTTTACGACTGAGGTGCAACTTAGAAGCCTCCGGCATTTCTTTCCAAGAAGCGGTCCAATGAACTACCTTGGAGCTTATGAAATTAATTGTACAATGGGACTATTCTGAGTCTGTTCCGAGTCCAGCGCTGTGTCTAAGATTTTCTTAACTATTTGCGTTTCGGTGGCTTCTTGTGAAAGAAGTTTCTCAAAGTTAAAATTGATAAAATCTTACTTAAGATCCAGAATGAGCCAAGCGCGACTTACCAATCTTTCCATATTGTCCATAGAAAAGGGCAGGAAAGTAAATTTTGATAATGTGATCAAATATTTTAGCAAAACAAAGTCACGTAAGCACGTTTAGTGTTTGATTTGTGTGTTTTATTTTAGGGGTGCTCGCAATAGAAAACCTCCCCAGGTTCCAACCTATGCTACGCCGCCACTGGGTTGGCCGATTACATGGTCGTAGTAGAGGCAGTAACGAAGCAATTTCTGAGAAGCAATAGCATGGATAGAAGTGGGATAGGTCGCCTGTCTTTGACCTGTTACCGAGACAAGTAATATTGACTGCTATAGATTAATTCCCTGGCCACTTTATTAGACTCGCTAGATATTATTTACATTTTCTGAAGTTTTTCAATTAAAAACCGCATCTCATACAAAATATCAATTAAACATTATAGATAAGCATATTCGTGTATATTCAAAAACTATTCCGATGATATTATACAACAGAAAATTAAATATACTAACATTTTGTCCTCAGGAGCGCCTCTGTTCTGCGGGGCACACTGCTGATACAACTCTTGTTGTTTCTGCCAGTTTTTCATTATGGAGCCAAGGATGAACAACTCTCAATCAACTTGGCCAATGGACGTAATGTCCGAAGCCAATTCCTTCCACACACACACTCTCAATCAACTGTGTCTTGTTTGTGATATTGCCTTTGCCTAATCCCATTTTGAAGCAATGCCACACGGATTCTCGATCGATTAATGTCCGGTGAGTTTTCGGGCCACCGCAACACTTGGATTATTTCGTCATCGAGGTATTGACTGATACTGACTGATTTGCCTTGTGTCATGGAGCATGATCGTGCATGAAGATCCTAGGCTCATATCCAAACCAATCAGTTAGCTGGGGTATGAGTTTGGTCTGCAGAACCTTCCGATACTGGCCCTGTCGCATCGTCTCTTCAACGACGTAGAGCCCTCTCACGCCTTTGCTGCTGAAGCAAGACCAGATCATGACTGACACTGGATGTTTAACAGTCCAGGTGGTTCCTTTCCCTAGGCCTCCTTTCTACATACGGCGAACGGTCCAGCAAGATCTGAATGGACGACTCATCACTGAAGGCCATTTGCGATAAATAGATATGATTAGCTAATTTTCGGAAGAATCTAGTGATTGACTATTTAACATATCCCAGTCATCCTCAGTGAAATTCCTGTAGGAATGGACCCATTCGTACCGTGCCTGAATCATTTTCTTAGCCGGAGCTTCTTCACCGGCCTGCAGCTTTTGAATCCCAGCGCACCTAAGCTACGACGCACTGTCCCATGAGACGCTGTGCAGTCAGTGGCTTCTCGCATGTGCTTTATCTGCCCTGAGGTTGCCGTTCTGTTCTCCCTGACAACTCTTACCAATTGCCTTTGCTCCCTTGGTGTTACCTTGGTTTTTCTTCCATACCGTCCTGCCTGCTGGGGTTTTTTAGGGTTCTCAATTTTTTGTGGAGCCTCTTTACTAAGGTGTGTGAAATTCCACATAAAAGTGAGATTTTCCTCTGGCTGTGAGCTGGGTGCTTCAAAAGCGTTTTGGCGTCAGAATTTTTCTCTTCACTGAGGTCCCCATTTGATTTTAAAAAAATGGAAATTTTGTCAAAAATTCTTTGGGACAAAAATTACTAGCAAACAGACTTTAAATCAAGAAAAAGACATTTAGATATTTATAGAATACTTACATTTCCAAATACTTGTTGACTTTCTCTCAGAAAACAGTAAAATAAGCAGAAAATGCATGTTTATATCACACACAACTTGACTAACTTGACAAGCACAGAGCACAGAATTAAAAGATCGCCACTTTGTTTGATAAAACAGAGTATCTGACTGCAAAAATCGGCGGTACTGTGCCCCAGACAGTGTTGCCAACCGCTAGAGAAGGGAATCACCCACAGAATACCCAATTATAAAGTTCTCTTCCCGAGAAACTAGCTTTAGCGAGGTGAGCCTGATGAAGGGGCCAGGGACTATAAGATAAAAAGCTCATTTCCAAATAGAACGTAGAATATACAAGGTTGTGTTTGGTACAGATATCTTTTTTAAATTCAAAAGTCGCGGTCTCGTCATTAACGATTTTTTTCTACGAAAATTAGTTATAAATTATAGACCATTCACCATAAACTTAACTAAAACTACTGCCAAAGCATCAGATAAAAAGCCTATTTGAAATTAATTTTCTGGAAATATTTTAGTAAAATGAAGGACAATGACGGTTGAAGCTGAAACTTAAGGGTTTGCAGAACACCCATCTCGCGACATTTTCTTTACATAACCCGTATTTCTTTCAGGTCCTTTGCCTAAATGTTGGCAATTTTGACGTTTCAAATCTCGACTTTGACGTTTTCAGGAAAAGCCGAATTTTTTTCTTTAAATGCTTAAAATTTTTTTGTCTTTCAACTTACAGACCTAAATTTTGGTACTTGGTTTACTCTTTATAATACAAAACACGCGTATATAATTTGGTTGCCCTTACCTAGTTATTTCTGGAGATAAAATCTTTTTTTTTCGAAAGAAAACACAACATTTTCCGGGTGACCTGGCCTGATTTTCCTGGCTAACGAACGTATCCAAGCCAGTTGCAAAGTTACGTACCAAGCATGATAAAAATCGACCCATTATATATATATATATATATATATATATATATATATATATATATATATATTATATATATATATATATATAAGCATGTACAGACGTACATGCCCAGAGACAAAAAAAATTTTGTTCCAGAATCAAGTTTTCTATATGTTTTGAGATTTTTTACGCAGTTTTACCAACAAAAAAAAAATATTCGACATATTTGTCGAAAATATTCTACCCCCCAAATTCAGTCCCTAATTTAATTTCACCACAGAATACCAGATGTGATTGATGAAAAAAAAAGTGTTCTAATAAATAAACCCTAAAACGTTATGTTAGTCGAGTTTTAACAAAAAAATGTCAATTTTCACCAAATCACCCTCCAGTCATCCCCTACACACTAAAGCGATTTTACCCAAAAACAATCCCCACCGTTCATTTGTCGAGTGATAACTGATTTGAAGACGATATCTCAATTCGTTCTAAAGTTATCGTGGCTACAAACAGACATACAGACCGACAAACAAACAAAAATTCGTTCACAAATCATGTTTTATATATGTTTTGATACTTTTTACGGCGTTTAAGCGAAAAAAAAAGAAATTTCTGTCACCGATGCGATCGATACTTCCAGACGTTGTGACGATGTGGAAGTAATAGCAGGTTACAGAAAACTAACAATATATAGGGTTCTCTTAAAAAACATGTTTAGTTTGTATCCCCAAAACGCGATTTTCAATTCTTTTTCTGAAATGTGGATTGCACTAAAAAGTAAATTTCCAACAAGTTTTCTATTAGAGACTCTTTCTAAACCAAACAATAAAAGGCAGTAAAGAGGGTATTTCTATTAGGGACTCTTTCTCTAAACCAAAAAATAAGACAGTAAACGGGGTATTTCTATTAGGGACTCCTTTTATAAACCAAAAAATAAAAAGCAGTAAAGGGGGTATAGGATATGTAGAACACACTGTACAGAATTCACACAAAATTATCACAAATGTTACGTACGAGTACGAGTACATCAATAATCTGCAATCAGCGATTTCCTTCCCTAAGAAAATATATTATTATACTATTGTTTTCCTTTAGATATAAAACCACCCCAAGCCAAATAAAGCTTTCAAATCTTATTTTCAGCTGGTAAACCGAAGCAAATCTATATGGAAAACAAGGTGCCTGAACGAGGTATGTAATACATTTTAATTAGCTGGTTGTGAATTTCATTAATTTCCTATAAACTGAAATAGGTCATAACGACTTTTGCCAAATAAGGTCAGGATAAATCAGGTCAGGTAGTACTAGGTCAATATTCAAATTAAAATTAGGTCATTATGCAGAAAAGTAGGTCGAATCTATTCACATTAGTTCAGTAGGTCAGAAAAGATCAAGCTACATTTAAGACAATATTATTAAAGGTTAGTTCATAAGTTATTATATAATCATATCCCTGCTTTTATAACTTATATTATTTCTCATTGTGTTTCTTATATAATTATAATGTGTAATATATGCTCCTCCTCTTGTCTTTCTTTTTAGGAAGTTTTTAGATTCTTTTTTTCGGGAAAGGTCCGTTATTAAAGAGATTTTGCACATACTACACTTATCTCGGTCACTCTAACCGAAACTTCTTCTTCCTGCTCAACCGAAATACTTTTTGTAGCGCTGTTAGTACATTTCGAACGAAAGATCTTGTTTCGCCTAGGCGATTGTACAAATTTCTAAATAGTCTGTGATTTGGATGTCTTCTGTTGAGATAATTATTTTTTATTTCTTTTATTATTTCAACAACACACCAAGAGGGCTTACAGCCTAAATACTATCGTACCGTGGGTGTCGACAAGGAGGAAAGAGGCAACCTGTTAATTCTGGACTTGAAGGTTTGGAGGTTCGGGGGAGAAGGAAAAACATGTGCCGGCAAGGAATTCCACAACTTGGAAGTCCTCCAAGATCCATACTGTCTGTCGTGGATTAGACAGTTTCTCAAGAAGTTTTTTGTAATTCGGTGTTTATATACTTTTCCATCACTTTAAGAGACGACTGAAAGAAGAGAAATAGGCCTGTAGTTGCTAGGAAGCGCTTTGAACCCTTTCTTGGGAACGGGTTGTACTCGAGCAGTTTTCCAGTTACTAGGGAATATGCCTCTATTGTAAGATGTCTGAAACAGACGAGTCAGGACAGGAGCAAGTTCTGGTGCGCATTTTTTGAGAACAATTGCTGGGATCTCGTCATTAAGAGAAGAGAGCATCTTTCGTACCTTTTTAGTTTTGAGAATGATATCCGTCATTTTATGCCTGACATTGGGGACTGTTGGTGGTTGAACATTTGGAGGTGGGTTGAGAGTAGAATTGCCGGCGAACAACGAGGCAAAAAGTTCAGCCTTGCGCAGGGCGGTAGAAACAATTTCATCCCCTGAGAAAAGATGTCGGAACGTGCTCTTGCAGAAATTATTCCCAATAGATTTAGCAAGAGTCCAGAAGGGTTTGCTGCTGCTGGAGCTTAAGAGGACTTTGTTTTTGATGTGGTTATTAAACGAGTTTTTTGCCTCAGAAAGAATGCGGACATAGCGGTTTCTTGCGGCGTTAAATGCTTGACGGTTTTCTTGACTGGGATTGTGTAAAAGCTTTTTGTGAGCTTTGACCTTTTTAAGTCTGGCCTTGTCACAGGATTTAGATAACCAGGGCTTTTGATTGGCTGCAGAGGGTTTTTGTGTACGTGGAATAAATAATTCCATGCCATCTTGGATAATTTCGGTGACGTTTTGTGACATATCAAAGGGGTCAGGATGAGAGAAGCAGACAGACGCCCATGGAAATGAGGAAAAGTATTCCCGCATTTCGTTCCAGTTCGCGGAGTTGTAGTGCCAAACGATACGTGGGTGTGATGACTGTGTGACCTCAGGTTGCATTGCATAGGAAGCAGTGACCATGCCGTGGTCTGAGCGACCAAGGGTGGCGGTGACTGATATCCTATAGCATTCAGGTTTTGTAGTAAGAAGGAGATCCAAGGAATTTGAGCTGTGTGTTGGGATGCGAGGAAAGTAAGTAGGTTGCTGAACCATATTGGCTAAATAATTCATATCTTTGAGCTGGAGCAAAACCATTGTAATTTTCTTGCGCAAAAACACAGATCATGGCTCTCATTTCATTATTGGAAAACTGGTTGTGAGGCGGCATTCTTACACTTTTATCACAAAGAATTGTTACTACAAGTAAAACTACAAAAAATAATTACTAAGTTTACGGAACTTGTCACTATTTCCCGGTTTATATGGCGGAGATTATATTCTATTTTGTGGGACATCGCCTACTAAATGCAGTTTGATTTGTTGCACTTTTAGTGAATTTTCCTAAAAAACAATTCAATAAGAAGGAGATGCCGATTTTAATTTTTTTAATGAGTGCAAACTAGGACCCTTATAACCCATATCCAGGGTCAGTTCCAATTTTTTTTATTTCCGAAAATAACACAAGCTATGGTAACCAAGTTTGGTACGTAGGTTAACGTTATTAAAAGTAAGCTATATACCACACTTTAGATTTCTATGCCACAAGAAAAAAAAGTTATAACATTTGGTTAAAAAATGTTCTGTGCCAGATCATTTTAATGAAAATTCACTATCATAACGCATTGCTGCGTCCAGACTGATACTGGATTTTCTTAAAAAAATTCACTAATGAGGAGATCCCGACTTTTGAGTTTTAAAAAAATTTCTTCAAATGAGCGCGAACTAGTCCCCCTAGAGCCCATATCCTGGGTCACTTTCAATTTTTATATCTTTATATATATATATATATATATATATATATATATATATATATATATATATATATATATATATATATATATATATGTGTGTGTGTGTGTGTGTGTGTGTGTGTGTGTGTGTGTGTGTATGTATCACACCAATAACTCAAAAAAAATTGAACCGATTTTGATAAAGTGTGCTGAGTACCTTCCTTTTACATTTTACAAGTGGCTTCGATAAGATCGTAAGCCAGAAAAATCGGCGCAGTTTTGCAAACCTCGATTAAACATTTAATGACCGGTTAGTTAGTCACTACTGAATACAACCAATCACAGCTTCAAAATATTTGGCTGTTATGGCATTCATCATTGTCTGTGATTGGTCATCTTAACCGACCGTTAAATATTTATTCGAGTTTTAGTGAATTAAAAAAAATAAATTCACTAATAGAGAGGTATCGATGGTGAGACTTTGCAAACATTTTTGCAAATGAGCGCGAATTTGGGTCCCTAGAACACATATCCGGGGTCAGTTTCGATTTTTATATGTTTATATATATATATATATATATATATATATATATATATATATATATATATATATATATATATATATATATATATATATATATATGTATGTATCCAACCGATAACTCAAAAAATAATTAACCGATTTTGATAAAACTCGGCAAGTGCCTTTCTTTTATTAATAGCCTGGATGAGTTCGTTATCCAGAAAAAGCGGATACGGTTTTCCGGGAATGTTTTGAGTTTTCTTTCGAAAAAAATTTTTTTCTCCGAAAATTACAAAGATATTTCGATAAAATTTGGTGTACATATTGCTTTGGGAAAGACCTAACTACGAGATCTAGTATGTTGTTGCCGTGGTAACGGAACATTTGATATTATTGCGCAGGTCTGTTAGACGCTGTAACTGACATTTACCGTATGATATGAGATCGTTTATATGCTTATTTGTTTGAGTCGACGAATTATTTGTGTCATTTGGGAAATTTTTATATACAAGTGCAAATTATTCCTTTATTAATGTTAGTGGGTGGATTAAAGAGTGTTTGTTATGTTTTATCAACATAGATCGAAGTTTTACAAAAGGGCTGATATTATTCAGGGTGACGCGTTTCTACGGTAAAGCTGAATATAATTATTATTATACAAGAGACGTGAAAAAATTGTATAAGTTAATTATAGGGTCTTGAGCTGCATCTTATAAAATTATTTTGACAATCACCGGTTGGCCCAAAAGTCGATCGTTGGTGATCCCTATCATTTTTTTTCGAACAGCCTTATTTTATTGCATTTTTTATCGAAATATGTTTGTAAGAAAAAAATCAAGACGCAGTAAGTGCGTTTTGGTAGCAAATTTTCATTAAATGCTTCAAATTTCAATAACTCAATTTGCTATTAACCTAAGATTTGTTGGTTAGAAATACAACGTTTAAGGTATATTATCGGAAAATTTTTTGTACATTTTCAAACAATAAGTTATTTTGATAAAATATGGCACATTGTCTCTATTATATAGGTTATATCGGTAACCAAATTGATGACTGCTTGCATTAAAAAGACATATTTGATATTCAAAGCATTTTAATACAAATTCACTGCCATAACGCACTTGCTGCGTCCAGAGTTTTGTAAAACTGGGCAAAAGTGGGTTTTGGTGCAGAACCTGACATGAGAAAATTACCCAACTGTAGGACGTAAAGGTTTTACTATAATTATACAGAGAGGAGGGCTTCCAGCTACTAAATTATTTATTACAACATTAAAAATAATCTTGTACTTGCCTTTAACATTCTTGCACTTAAACTATTATGAGAGACCAATAAATAACAAAACAATCATTATGTGATCGAAAGTACAGATTTCAAGTCGGATCTAATATTTCGCCTCACATTTCTGAACGGACACAGAATTATCTATCAGAAAAAAACAGCAAGAGAGAGGAAGGAAGAAAGCGACGGCAAGGGGGTAGAGATTAAGCATCTGCAGCAGAATTTCAAGCTAGACAGTAAATTTATATTCGCTGAACAATGCACCAAAAAGTCTATGAACAGAGGCTATAAATCGAGATCTGGAATCTATTCGATTCAACTTAAGTTTTGTTTTTTGTAAAGCAACTTATTCAATACGACATGCTCTCGGTGCCCTGAAAAACTAGGTAATGGCAAATGATAACATAACGGAAATACCAAACTAAATGAGTTCAATGATTGTTTTTCGTGGACGCTATCTCGGCAAGATATTATTAGGTTGTTCGCGAATCGTATTGATTAAAAGTATTCACCAATTTTATAAGCAACTAGCTTTTGTACGCGGTTTCGTCCGGGTTAATGTAGCAATGCAACACCGCTTTTACAGCGATGGAAGAAAAATATCACTAAGTGAAATTTAAGACACGAAGTACGTGCCGTCACTTCGTTGCGGAACCAAGTAGTATGTTGTCACGGCACCACCAAATGACACATAATGTTAAAAAATAGAGACTGTATACAACAAACTAACAATTTAGTAAATTGTCAGCCCTGGCCCATTTCTACCCTAATATAGGGACAAAGTATGTAAGGTTAGATGCATTCTCACCACAATTAGAACCGTAGAAATCGACCAGGGCTGACAATTTACTAAATTGTTAGTTGGTTGTATACAGTCTCTATTTTTCAACATTCTGTGTTATTTGAAGCTGCCGTAACAACATACTACTTGGTTCCGCAACGAGATGGCGGCGCGTTGGCCGTGTCTTACATCTCACCTAGTGTTGGAAGGCCGGCTACCATAGCCGTATTACTTTATAGGTGTATTTTCGCTGCAATTAGTATGGCGTACTGACGAGCTCTAATTAGAGCGAAACAGGTCTACGTTTCTAATTGTGATGAGAATGCATCCAGCCTTACAAGAAAACTATCATTGGTTTGAGAACTTAGACTTTGATTTAAACTGTTTTTCTATATTTTGTACTTTGTAGTAAAATATTTTTATACCAACCGTCAACTATGATTATGAACTGTATGGCTACCTTGAGCTAGACTAAGGCTGTAGGGCCGTTTGTCTTAGTTTTCCTTGATTTGGCTTTGCTGATTATTGTGTAGGATTTTGTGCCTTGGCTTCAAATTTGAAGTTGCCTGATTAGTTTAACAACATTGATTTAGTAGTAGCAGTAGCAGTGGTGGGGAGGCCAAGGCCAAGCAAGTAGTCTTTTGCCAACCCCAGCAACCCAGCAACCATGCTCTACTCCTCCTCGGTTCCGTCGCCAAACCGCCTCGACCTCGAGATAAAGGCCGTGACGGTCTTCAATTGGACGGTACTTACCTGATTCCTCTGCAGAGTCCTCGATCCGAACAATTCTGCTCGAAGACTCCCAAAAGCCTCGCATTCGCACAGGTAGTGGTAAGACGTTTCCTCATCCTCGACGCATTCCTGGCAAATGGGATCCCTCTGTACGCGTATCAAAGTGAGGTGTCTTCTAAGGGCGCAGTGGATGTCAGCACCCCAAGGATGAGGCGAAGCGTTGTAACAGTATAAATTGAATAGCTAAACAACTAAGCTAGTTTGGACGTATTTGTGGTTCCTCCTCTGCTTTGAACAAAGAATTATTGGCGACAACCGTGGTTATTTCTTCTGGATATCCCTCGTATAAGGAATAGAATTGAGATCTTTCGTTAAATCATGTTTATTTGTACTACCCCTGGTATATCGTGCCGGCTGCCACGCTTGCGTTGCAGTTGCCGGTAGTTCGAGAATGGTCCGCATGTTGAGAAGGATAGATGGCTGGGGACGTATGGAATGCGAGTGAGAGCGAAGGTGTGGCGGTACCTGCTTTCAAGTAGGAGATGTGAATGCGCCGGAAGTTTCGGGGGAGAGATTTCGTTGGCAATTGTTGGAGTTAACACGTGGTTCGTTCTGAGGAGCAAGTTTGGATATTAAGTATCCTCCTTTGTGGATTTTATTGCTCTCAGAACTTAATCTGCAGTCTTTTTGGTGATGTCGTAATGTACGGATTTAGTGCTGAAGGCTGTGGAGATACCCATTTGAGGGGATTTAAGGACCACATTTATCGTGTCCCGTTGTTGGAGTTTCGTTTCCCTCTTTGGAGGGTCCTTGTACCGGATAGCGAGCACCTCGTACCGGCTGGATACTGCTTGTGTCGGGCAAACCTCGTACCGGCTGGCTACTCCTAATGCCGGATAGACGAATTCTTGTGTTGGGCGATTTTAGTACTGGATAGAGTTTTTGTATTAGGCAGTACCGTTGGCAAATTCACCTATCGAAATTTTGGTGGAAAAGTCTCGCATGGGTTAGCAAATTTTCATGTACCGAGCGAAGTATATGGCTATTGAATTAAATGGAGTTTATGTGCTAGTCAAGAGCAATGATAATTCCTGTCAGCCGTGAAATTTGGAATTTATGAATTAGGATCTCAGTGAGGAGGTCTTCCCTTTCGTTATCGCATTGCCGTTCCGTTGTTGCATTATTCCCGTGGTTGCAGTCCTGTACCCCTAGAGGCCTTAGTTGGTATGGAAATTGGTGGTAATTAGATGGCCTAGAAATCCAGGAATTTCAAGTAATAATTTTCCGTTTTGTGATAAAGAATAAAGTGATAAGAGACAATTTTGATAAGCTACATTTTTAAATATTCATCTCTGTTAAATTTGCTAAGATCAAACCGAATTTATTTTATTTAAACTTCACTAAATGTGATACAGATTTTTATGAGACCATTGTTAATATAATTGCTTCACTTTTGATAGTACCATCAGTTATCATATCTTGTTAGCATTAGTCAAGCTTATTGATTTTTTTTTTTTTTGGGACTTGATCTTTAATCAGGCCACTTACTTTAATTAACGTGTAATTAATTGATATTTGGGGAAAATAAGTTGTGAGCTTTGCGTGCACGAAAAGTGGAATTTTCCATAGAACAATTATATTTGTAGTACATTCATACATACTCAGTAAAGATCTTGATTATTTGGTAGTAAGCCATTTTAGTTATATTATAGAAACTTTTTTTTATTTTAGAGCAGAATTTTAGAACAGCTTTTAATAAATTTTTGTATGCCAAAGCCCTTATTTTATCATATTTTAGGTGTGTTTTGGTTTTGTGTTTTCTTTTCAGGGCTGTTGATAATTAGATCATTACCGTTATCTTTACTTGTGGGTCTAGGAGACCATACCGTTCTGAACTTTAGTTTGTGTTATCATAATTATAACTCCCTTGTAGCTTCCTGTGCTCGATTGTGGTTGGCTATAGTTGCCAGTGTGATCCAAGAATTCTTGGTTGTGTTGGATCTGGGCAAGGAAGCATATTAGTGAACATCTTATTAGAATATCCGGGAGTGGAGGTTAAACAATCAAGTGGCGCCCCTAATTAACATCTTACTTTAACCCACGCCCATCTCCACTGTATAAAAGCTGGCGGCCCTCTAACTTCCCGGTAACTTAGCTTATGCCAATGACAAATTAGATTTGTGGATAGGTAAGGAATTATTTGAGCATTTGTCATCTGGTATAAAAGGAAGTGCGGCGGCGTCATAGCGTAGGTCGACTCCTTCCGAGTAGCCAGACAGCTTTATCTCTGTCCGGCCCCTCCACGAAGTCCCTCGCCTGCCTGCAGACACCAAACGACCCTGCAGACACCAACCGACCCCCAGTGCGTCTTCATTGCTTCCTCGGTCCACCTGTCTAAGGCGACGGAGACCGACTTCCTACTTATACCTATGGCCGGCTCCGGGCCAACAACATTGATTTAGGTGGCCACCTAAAGCCACATTGATTTAGGCGGCTTGTATTTTGTTTTGGTGTTGGGGTCGTAGCTTGCAATTTCTTCTAGCAGCGGATTTTCGTGGTTCTCGAATTTTCTGTATGTTGTTTTGGCGTATTAATTTATAGTTGGCAAATCAATCTCGGTGTAGTTGAGTGTTGCTGACATACCATGAATCGTAAGCATTTGTTTTGGACTATTTGTATTAAATTTAAATAAATTTTGACTGTATGTCTCCATGCTGGAATAGTGTAGGTTACAGGTGGTCTCCCTGATTACAGTTCTGTAAATTAGCATTTTGTTATCTGGCGACATTATGCTATGTCTGCCAATTAGTGGTACTAGGCCGTTTTTAGTGAATTTTCTTTAAAAAGAACTCACCAATGAGGAGATCTCGAATTTTGAATTTTCAAAGAATTTCTACAAATCAGCGCCAACTAGGCCCCCTAGAACCCATATCCAGGGTCAGTTGGGATTTTTATATATTTATATACATATGGGTGTGTCTTAAGTAATGGTACACAGAGCAATGGCCGATTCTTGATAAAACAATTATGTAATTCAGCTACATTTATGTTATTCCAAAAGTTAATAATAACCGAGATACAGGGTGTCAAAGTTGAAAAATTAAATCCACAAATGTTTGTATTCGGGGGTTTTTTGAGATGAGAAATTCAAATTCGTCAATGTATTTGATGTATTTTGTAGAGGGCGCCGCAGGCGGCTATCAGGACACATCTGATTCGTTCCAATTTTTTTGGCCACACTGTATCTCATTATGGAGCCAAAAAATCGTTGCCCCTATCTTTTTTACATAAAAAAGATATAGGTTATTAAAGTCGCTAGGAGTAATGGTTTCCGAGAAAAATGCATATATATATATATATATATATATATATATATATATATATATATATATATATATATATATATATATAAAATTTTCGCAAAATAGATGCGTAGATCATCCTTTCTATGAAAGTACGCCACCATAAGGAACTTGCTTCGTCCAGAGTGTTTAGTTATTGTAGAGTAGGATTGTTTCTAGTGTCATTACAAATTTTTAGTAGGCGTAAATATGCACTGCCTGCAAATCTAAGAACTACAGAACATAACATTGTTATTTCGCTACCTGGACTACGTGCAAAAGCAACGTGACTCGGTACAAATCCAAAACCCGAAGATGTTTTGGTCTGCTTAGCTTGTGCGCATTCTATTCCTAATAATAAACATCTGACTGGTTTTGGTTTATACAATTTGCTATGTAGTTTCATCTATTTATATTTGTCTATTGTATATCTAGTCTGTATGTTATATAGTATTTATTAAATAAAATATTGGAGTTTTACAATACAGCAATAACAAGGCTCTTATGGATAAAAGAGATTACATCTAAGATTTTTCTCCACAAACGTTCCTTACTAAAAAATGGATTTAGAAACAAACAAAAAACCCTTTCGTGTCTATCTTATGATAACACAGTCTACAACATAACAAGTTTTATGGGAAAATATTAATTTTACGTAACTAGTAGGTAAGTAGAATAGGGGTCTAGTTACTTGCCTAGCATTACGAAAACAAATCTGCAATTCTGAATTAATCAGTGGGAGAAACTCCCAGCCATTACAACTAAATTATGCCAGGCAAATCAAACGTTCCGTGATTTATTTACATCGCAGCCTTGATATGCATTTAATTGTCTGAATATCGACCCGCTGTGGAATGAGAAGGCAGATAGCTTCCTCCACACTGCCTTCGTCCTAAGTGGAACGGATCCAGGCTAGGCACGCACGCCACTGATTAAGTCTCGCTTTTTAAGACATCTCAGCACATCGATCCATCATTGTAACCGTTCCATACACGTCTAAGGCCCTCATTACGTGCAAAGGGTGCACTTATATAGGATTAGAGGCCCTACCAGCACAGACCAAACATCTTATGAAAGATTGTTTCAGAACGATTTTATGTTCTTTTGGAATATTGTATAAATGATACATTAAATTGGCCTTAGTCCGGAATTTATTAAAAGTGTTTTTTATTTATATTAAACAGCGAAATGAACTGCTGGGATAGCAATTTTTTTATGTGACGCTGAGGATCAAAAAATAAAATAATAAAATGTATCAGCCAAAAAAGAGTAGTACAAGGTAGGGATATATTTCAGGTTATTACGTTTTTTAATCAAAAATCAAGTGAAAAACAGGACGTGAATTAAATTCTGTTGCTTAAATAATGGGTTTTATTATGACCAACAATGGTAAATGCAAATGCTCGATATGTCGTCCATTTTCACACAATCACCAACCGTTCCTTCAAATTCTACACAACATTATTCAGAATTTCTGGTTGCATTGCAGCAATTTGCTTCCCAATAAAGCCTTTTATATCTTCCAGGGTTGTTGGTCGTGTTTTAAACACATTTTTTTAAAATAACCCCACAGTCAGTAATCCGCTGGGTTAAGATCAGGGGATCGTGGAGGCCATGAATTTACAAAATGTCTGCTTATAACGCGATCTTGAAAACCAGCAGCTTAACAATTCGTTAATTGGTCGGTAAATATGCGGGGGTTTTCTACTTTGCATAAAAATCACCATTTTTCAGTTCCTTCGTGCTTGTTTTGTATCCGTGGCATGGCATAATCTCGTAACATTTGCAGGTAACAGTTACAGATACAGCCTCTCCATTCTATATCTCCTCAACAAAAAGTATGGTCCAATGGTAAAATTAGCTGTGAAACCGCAGCAAACGGTGACTTTCTTGTCATGAAGACCTTACTGAACGATTTCATGTGCATTATCGGTTGACCATATGCCACAATTTTGTGTATTGAGTCTACCATTTAGAGAGAAATATCTAGAAAATACGGGATACTCATTCGGGTTGAATTTCCATCCGGGCCAATATTCGTAAAGAAAAATCATACCTGATACGAAAATCTGCATTCCTTTAATTCAAACAGCAGTTTCAGTTTATAGGGATACATCTTTGGGATTTTGCGTAACATTTTCCAAGTGTATGACATTTTCAATCGTTTTGATATCGAAATCACCTTACTGATTGCCAGCGGATTAGGGTTGGCTATGTTTTAATTTTCCTGAAGAAGTTCTGCAATTTGAACATCACTGATCCTTGGTCTTCCTGATCCCGGTAGATCAGTTACAGACTTTTTCTATCAAATTTACGGTACGCTTTTATTTGACAGGGCCCTGTTGTCAAACCCATTTTTCTACTAAATCTTTCTAATCCAGCAGTGTAATTTCCACCACAATTGTAATAATATTGTACTAAACCAATTCCTGTTCGTAGAGTTTTATTTTGAGCACAATTCTCTAAATTGTGATGACTATATATGACACTTGTTTAAGCAGTTGACACGACAGCAAATCCAATTACTGAAGCAACTAGATTCCATTTACTTTTAGTAAATTTTCTTTAAAAAAAAAAACACTATTGAGAGAGATCCCGACTTTTGAATGCCCCCTAGAACCCATATCCAGGGTCAGTTTCAATTTATATAGATATATATATATATATATATATATATATATATATATATATATATATATATATATATATATATATATATATATATATATATATATATATATATATATATATATATATATATATATACACCGATAACTTAGAAATAATGGGCCGATTTTTATCAAATTTGTTACATACCTTCCTTTTGCAAGTGGCTTGGATAAGTTCGTTAGTCAGAAAAATCGGGTCAGGTTTTTTCGGAAAATTTTGTGTTTCCTTGCGAAATAAATTTATGTCTCTGAAAATAATAAAGCAAGGGCAACTAAATTTGGTATGTCATAAAGAGTATTCTATGTACCAAAATTTAGATCTCTATCTTATAAGACAAAAAAAAAGTTAGAGGTAAATTAATTTTTAAATAATTAAATCTGATTGAAGAAAGCTAAAACGTAAAAATTGAGAATTATGGTGCGAGTACGAATATGAGTGAAAAATACGATAAGAAATGACTAACAAGCTCTAACTAAGTTTATTTCGTTAAAATATAAGCAAAAAATCCATTGTAAATCAAAATTGTTTTATGTAAAGTGTAAGTTAGACGCTTAACATGTATTACGAGATATACCTACCAGCTGCTTGTACATATATGTCCGGCATAGCCCAATTGGAAAAGCCGTGTACATCGGATAGACGACTCCGACATGACGAGTTCTAATCCCAGTTAGCTACTTCACTTTTTGTGAATTTTTTTAAAATCTCATTTCACTTTACCGTTATCTAATCAGATTGTTGTTATTCCGTTGAATTTTTTAGCGAGGTTTTGTATAAAAAATAATCTGGTAAAGAAAAGATGAAAGTTTTGAGACTTAATTCAATTTGAGGAGCATATCTGATTGTTTGTTCTTGCCCTAACTTAGTGAAACTGTTCCATACTTAATACAGTCGTAGACTTTCCCGTGGCTTCACAAGTGCGTGTTTTAGTGCATTTTCTTAAAAAAAATCACTAATGAGGAGATCCCGACTTTTGAATTTAGAAAAAAATTTTGAAATGAACGCGAAGTAGGCCCCTTAGAACCCATATCCAGGGTCAATGGGGTTTTCTTGAAAACGTAAAAAGTCGCAATTTGAAACGTCAAAATTGGCAACTTTTAGGAAAAGAGCCTGAAAGACATACGGATTATGTAAAGAGTGTTCTGCGAACCCTTAAGTTTCAGATTCAACCATCATTGCCCTTCATTTTAATAAAATATTTCCAGAAAATTCATTTCAAATACACTTTCTATGATACTTTGGCAGTAGTTTTAGTTAAGTTTATGGTTTAACGGTCTATAATTTTTAGCTAATTTTCGTAGAAAAAATTCGTTAATGAGGAGACCGAGACTTGTGATTTCTAAAAAAATTTCTTCAAATTAGCGCAAACTAGCCCCCCTATAATCCATATCCGGTTTACTTTCTGTTTACATATCGACAGGGTGACGCATTTCTACGGAAAAGCTCAATATAATTGTTATTATGCAAGATACGAGAAAAAATTGTATACGTTACTTATAGGGTGTCTTGAGCTGCATCTTATAAAATTATTTTGACAATCACAGGCTGGCCCATAAGTCGTTGGTGATACCTACTTTTTTTTTGAACATTCCGTATTGAATTTTTGCATTTTTCATCGAAATATGATTCATGTTTCTAAAAAAAAAGCGAGACGCAGTAAGTGCGTTTTGGTAGCGAATTTTCATTAAATGCTTCAAAATTAAATAACTCAATTTGATATTAATCTGTTCGTCGGCTAGGAAACGAGTTTTCTCGGAAACATTTTAAGTTTATTTTCGGAAAATTTTTGTACCTTTTCAAGCAAGTAATTTTGATCAAATATGGTACATTGTTTCTACTATATAGGTTATACCTGTGACCAAATTGATGCCTGCTTGCATTAAAGAGGCATATTTGCTATTAAAAGCATTTTTATGAAAATTCACTTCCATAGCGCACTTGCTGCGTCCAGTCTTTTTTTGATACCAGCTTGATTTCTTAAAATTGTATAAGACTTTAAAGTATACTCCTTACTTTATGATACATGCTTGTATTCTATTTAATTTTGTTGTTTTTGCCTAGAATAGATAGTAAAAATGTATACCGATTTGTTACTTCCAACTACCAAATTCCCATAAAATCGTTGATCCTTGGCAGTATTTAGCTGGTTTAATATTCATACTGCTTATCTAACGTACTTCCCGCTGTTAATACACTAAAAATTCTCACGAACATTTTAGATCGTGCACACATAAAACGCAATTTTTTATCAAAGTTCTTTTCTGCTGTTTTAAATGTTTACCATGCTCAAAGCTGTGATGGAATTAATGAGTGGCTTCAAAGCTGCGACTAACGCGTTACCGTCCCTTTTTTGATTGGCCGATGTCAGCCAATAATAACGCCGCAATACTAATCGATTTATGGATTGATTACAATAATTAAGTAATCAAATTGCGCCAGGTACAGAGATAATTGGATAAACCAATATGCCAACAGATGAATAAAATCGCTGATAATTGTGGTTGTGACTATAACTAAAATTAGCGAATATACAGGGTGAGGTTGTTAAAGCGTTAAAAGGCAGTCTCAGAAAAATAGATTGGAATATATATTTTAATCGAATATTGTCGAGGTAATTTGCAAGAATAGGGATAGATTTAAAGATACTTTTGACGTTTATTTCCTCTCCATATTAGTGAATTTTCGTTAAAAAAATTCACTAATGAGGAGATCTCGACTTTTGAATTTTGAAAAAATGTCTTCAAATGAGCGCTATTTAGGACCCCTGGAACCCAAATCCGAGGTCGGTTTCAGACTTTATATGTTTATATATATATATATATATATATATATATATATATATATATATATATATATATATATATATATATATATATATATATATATATATATACAGGCTGTTTCAAAAAACATGCACCATCGCTCGTGGGGCAATTCCTTACTAAAAAATAAGAAAAAAAGTTCCTGTGCACATGGCCCCGGAAACGCATAGTTTCCAATATACAGGGAGTTGAATTTTAATTTTTTTTTAAATTTTTTATACATAATTTAAAAACCACTGGATTGATTTTAATGAAACTTGGAACTTGAAAGTGTATTATAAAAGTGCATATTTTTAAGTGAAAATCTACTTACAACTGCGTCAGTGGCGTGCGTACGGAATAACTGTAAAAATTCATTTGGGGAAAAAATATGTGCGCCACTGTATTTTTCCAATTTTGATACATCAGTTATGAAGCTTATTACATAAGCCACAAAAGCTACCTCTTGGTATTTTTTCGTTCCGGGTATCCCCTAGGAGTTATGATTAATTTTATAAAAAGAGGCAAAGTACCGATTAGTCGGCGTAATAATAATAATAATAATATATGTTTACTGCAACCATAAGAATATGAAAAACAAAACATACAGTAAACATTACAGCAATAAACGTGCAAATAACTAACCTACGTAAAACTTATTGGTGATAAACATTGAAATGAATATTACAAACATTGATAAAAAATGATAAATAAAAAATAAAAATAAAAAATGAAAAAGTAATCGTAAAGACACCATGATTTTTCCAAACTCTTGTTTTTTGTACATTACTCAATTGACTTTAATAACAAAGCTAAAGAAAATGTTGAAAGTGACCACCATTAGCGTCGTTACAATTATTTAACCTTCTGCGCAAAGATCTTCTTACTCTTCTGCAAATATTTTGATCTTTTCTAATGCTGTCAAATGCATATTCTATTCTTCCCAACAATTCTTCTCGTGTATTTACTGGTGTTTTATACACTATTTCTTTTAAATGACCCCACAAATAAAAATCGAGGGGATTCAGGTCCGGAGATCGAGGTGGCCATGACACCGGACCTCCACGACCAATCCATCGGTGACCGTATGTGTTGGCTAAATATGTTCTTACAACTGCTGCAAAATGTGCGGGCGCACCATCATGCTGGAACCACATTGTACCATTTCTCATAAAAAGCGGTAGTAACAACGGCAAATCATTTTGTAAAAAGTTTAAATATGATTCATGGTCAAGACGATTCGGTAGAACAACAGGACCAATTATGTGATTTTCAATAATAGCAGCCCAAATATTGATGGAAAATTGATACTGCGAATTTGCAACTCTTAGAGAGTGTGGGTTTTCATCGGCCCATGTATGTAAATTGTGAAAATTTACGATACCTTTTCGCGTAAATGACGCCTCATCAGTAAATAGTACACGTTTAGAAAAATGTTGGTCGTGCCTAAGTTTGTTTAAGAACCACTGACAAAACATTACCCTTGGTTGAAAGTCTCTAGGTAGAAGTTCCTGGACACGTGTAAAATGATAGGGATATAAACTTTGCTCCTTCAGAGTTCTGTGAACTGATGATGCCGAAATATTACCCAGTTCGGTGACAATAATTCTCGTACTTGTACTAGGATCACGTTCAACTCTATTTAATATTGCCTCTTCAACTCGTACAGTTCGGCGGTATCTTCTGCGTCCAGAGTCAGCTTTTAAAGGTTTTAAAGAACCAGTTTCTCTCAAATGTCTTACAATACGTGGGAAAATATTTTTGTCAGGAATTCTTCTTTGCGGATAAGTTTCCTGATAAACTCGCACAGCTTGTCTAGCATTTTGATTTGTTTGTCCATAAATTAACAACATATCAGTCAAATCCGCTGAAGTGTACTTAATGAAAACCATCTTGAGAGGAGGAAATAATATTAACGAGCAGCTCAGTATCAACAAATAACTAAAAACGAAAATACTGCACCGTATCAAAATTTAAAGAATAGCACGAAAACTCTTTTGACGCCTACAAAGCACTTCAAAATTGTAGAATTTAGAGAACTGTCAAAAATTATAGTTTCATGGCACTTTACGATTACTGTTTTCATTACTCCAACGAATCGGTACTTTGCCCCTTTTTATAAAATTAATCATATCTCCTAGGGGATACCCTGAACGAAAAAATACCAAGAGCTAGCTTTTGTGGCTTATGTAATAAGCTTTATAACTGATGTATCAAAATTGGAAAAATGCAGTGGCGCACATATTTTTTCCCCAACTGAATTTTTACAGTTACCCCGTACGCACGCCACTGACGCAGTTGTAAGTAGATTTTTACTTGAAAATATGCACTTTCATAATACACTTTCAAGTTCCAAGTTTCATTAAAATCAATCCAGTGGTTTTGAAATTATTTATAAAAAATTAAAAAATAAATAAAATTCAACTCCCTGTATAACTAACTAAAAAAATAATAGAGCGATTTTGATAAAATTAGGTGAGTACCTTCCTTTCGCGAGTGGCTTAGATAAGTTCGTTAGCCAGGAAAATCCGCCGAGGTTTTCCCGGAAAATTTTGTGTTTTTTTCGAAAAAATTCGAAAAAATCTCCGGAATTAACAAAGTAGGGGCAACAAAATTTGGTACACGGATTTATATCATTATAGGTGAGCTACCTAACAAAATTTAGCGCTGTAGGTTAAAGGACAAAAAAGTTACAGGCATTTAAAGAAAAATAAATTTGGGTTTTTCTCAAAACGTCAAAGTCGCGATATTAAACGTCAAAATTCTTAATATTTAGGCAATGAACCTGAATATAATATGATCTATGGAAGGAAAATGTCTCAAGAATAATGTTTTACAAAGCCTGTGCTCTTAGTTTTAATCGTCATTGTCCTTCATTTTACTAAAATATTCCTAGAAAATTCATTTCAAATAGACCCTTTCTCTGATGCTTTAGCAGTTGTATACATTAATTGTAGGATGTCTTAAGCTACATCTCAAAAATATTTCCACAATTACAGGGTGGCCCATAAGTCGTTTGTGATTCAAATTTTCTTTTTTTTTTTGGTGAATTTTTTTAATCGAACACCTATGTTATTGCATTTTTGTATTTTCCATCGAAATATAATACATCTTTGTAAGAAAAGAAATTCGGGACGCAGCAAGTGCGTTATGGTAGCGAATTTTCATTAAATGCTCCAAATTTTGAATCAATTTGCTATTAACCTATAAGGTTGACCAGAAAACCAGTTTTTTCGGGAACAATTTAAGTTTACTTTCGGAAATTTTTGTACATTTTCAAACAGTGAAGTTATTTTGATGAAACATGGCACATTGTTTCTAATATAAAGATTATACTGGTAACCAAATTTGGTGCCTGCTTTCTTAAAAAAACATATTTGCTATTAAAAACATTTTTATGAAAATTCACTACCATAGCGCACTTGCTGCGTCCCGAGTTTTTTTAATTGCGGGTGGCAATGTTAAAATGCCGAATTAAAAGGTATACTTTTCTCGATTTCCTAACAAAAACGAGGTAAGTATATATGTGAAAAATTGCTGCGTGTACTACATTGGTGGCATAGGCTTGATTAAAAAAAATCGGGACACAGCAAGTGCGTTATAGTAGCGAAGTTTCATAAGAACTGTACACTATTATTATACGGCATATTAGTAAATTTAATACTTTCAACTTATACAGGCCTTGAAGATCGATTTTGGAGGTCCTAGTAAGCGCACATTTGAAGAATTCTTTCGAAAGTGTTACCATCGATTTCTCTCTATTATCAAAAAAAAACTTGCGTTTTAACTCCCTTTTGCCCAAAACTCAAGTTTCTATGAAGGTAAAGAACTAAATTTCGCTATATATGTAGATAGTGTAAGTCTCTTTAAAAGAAACTTGTGTTAAAAATTTCGATAGTTATACAGAAGATTTCCCGAAGAAAACTTAATTCATATTTAGAAAAGTAAAGTATCTGCCACATTATAAATGTAGCAGTTATTTTTCCTTATTAATCGCCAGTATGATTTCGTTTTAGTCAACCTAATCAAACCGGTTTTTTCAATACCAACAATAACAAAATTATAATTATGACAAACTTATTTAGGCGTATTAAACAAAAATTAAATCTTGTTTAAACCGTATGAAATCTTTACACTCATCTTTCTGCAAATTTCAAAACAAAACATAAAAAAACATACATTCATCGAGTTGGATTCGATCGCGTAACCTTCTGATTAGGAGGCAAAGGCGATGCCCCCTGCGCCAAGAAGCACACGTCAACTAACGCTTTATTTGCGTCATACTTTAGATCGGCTTTATGCCCGGGATATTATATTCAAAGTATACGTAACAATTATTAATTACAGAATTAGTAGAATTACCATCGAAACACATCTCACCACTGTTTCGGTCTTATATGACGTCTTATGTTTAAGTCTAAAGATAAAATAAACTATTCTAGAATCATTTTTATAGAGACTTAGCTTGATTTTGTTTCAATTTCTGCTATATTATGCGACAGAATAATATATCTATGCTGCGCCAAAACTGTATTTGGGGCCGTTAATAAAGCTACAAATATAGTGTATTTTAATAATTGATTGAATCCCCAAGTTAAATAACAATCAGTTGGCAAATTTTTAATTTCATGTCGTCTGTCATTTTCCATAATTGCGTCCAAAATTTCACGATTGTTGGTTCAGACACTATGTTTTCTGCCTGGCATATATTTAGTTTGATTACCGTTGATGTATGTATGGTTTATACCTGTTGGATGCATTGATGTAGGCGCGGCAGTTAACTACTCTGTCTGTCAGGCAATAGACTTTAACCACTAAGTCGTTTCAACGAGTGCTAACTCTATAACAAATTGAAGACTATGTCTCAATTCGTTCTAATGTTATCGTGGTTACAACTAGACAGACATACAGACTGACAGACAAAAAAGTTTTTGTCCCCAGATCATGTTTTCTGTATGTTTTGATACTTTTTAATAGGTTTAAGCGAAAGAAAATGTTGAAATTTTTGTCGCCGATGCGATACTTCCACACGTTGCGTCGATGTGAAAGTAATTATGGATCGTTAAACCAGAAACCTAACTAAAACTACTGCCAAAGCATCGGAGAAGGGGCCTGAAATGAATTTTCTGGAAATATTTTAGTAAAATGAAGAACAATGATGGTTGAAGCTGAAACCTTAAGGTTTGCAGAACACTCTTCTTGCGCCATTTTCTTTACATAACCCGCATTTATTTCAGGTTTTTGGTCTACATGTTGCCAATTTTGACGTTTCAAATCGCGACTTTGAAGAAAACCCCAATTTTTTTAATTGCCTATAACGTTTTTGTATTTAAACTTACAGACCTAAATTTTTTGGTACATGGCTCACACTTTATAATGCAAACAATCATATTGAATTTGGTTGTCCTAACTTTCTTATTTCCGGAATCATAAATTTTTTCCGAAAGAAAACACAAAATTTTCCATGAAAACCTGGGCTGCTTTTCCTGGGTAACGAACTTATCCAAGCCAGTCGCAAAAGGAAGGTACGTACCAGAGTTGATCAAAATCAACCCATTATTTCTTATTTCTTGAGTTATCGGTGTGATACACATACACACAAATATATATATATATATATATATATATATATATATATATATATATATATATATATATATATATATATATATATATATATATATATATATATATGAACATATATAAACATATAAAAATTGAAACTGAACTGAACTGGGTATGGGTTCTAGGGGGCCCAGTTCGCACTCGTTTGAAGAAATTTTTTCAAAATTAAAAAGTCGGGATCTCCTCATTGGTGAATTTTTTTTAAAGAAAATTCAACAAAACGTTAAATTAAAATTTGCAATAAAAATGTTATTGATTTTAAAATACGGGAAATAAAACAATTAAGAAACATCATCAAATTAGAACTTGTATTGGATAATTTAGCTTGTGTACAAGGTTTTCATCGTTTAAGTTATATCAAATTCTATGCGACACAAATGACGAACCGTAACTGTTTGATCGAAAATAAACTGTGATTAGTGACCTTTGTCGACATGAAATCTCATATTTTACCAATTATCCAATTCCAATCATTTTATATTTAGAAATCCCAGTGACTGATATGACAAATCTGGGTTAAATTCGCAAGTTACGGAGATACACAACATTTGTAAAATCAATACAATCACTTGATAGTTATTTTCAACAAACCCAAAGTATTTCGCGAACACAGATCATTTCCCAACTATGACTAAGCCGATTTTTTTTTAAATTGGCCCTCATTCTTTCAGCGAATTTCCCTTTAAAAAAATCGCTAATAGAAGGATAGTGATTTTTGATAGACACAGATTCAGGTCTTTGGCAAAAAGGCCAAGAAGTACAAAAACACTGTCAAAATTTTATGGTTTTTATTTTGAAAAACGTCATAGTTTATATACGAGGGCGGCTCAATAAGTGCGTGACTTTTTGAGTTTCTGGCCTCTTCACAGGAGGGGCAACACTACTCATGTCAACAAGCATTTGTCAGTTGACTCCAGTCAAACTTTGAACAAGCTGCGTCATTTAGTTTGTGTTAAATAGTCATTGAAAGCAGACAACCTCTTGAGTTATAACGAAAATGGAAAAAAGTGAATTTCGTGTGCTCATCAAACATTATTTCTTGCGGAAAAAAACACCACTCAAACCAAGGCTAAGCTTGATAAATACTATGGGGACTACATCAATTTCCATGCACCATCAATTTCCATGGTAAAAAAGTGGTTTACTGAATTTCGTTGCGGCCGTACAAGCACAAATAACGCCGAACGTTCTGGACGCCCAGTTGAGGTCGCTACAACCGAAACAATTGAAAACAATCACGAGATGGTGTTGACCGATCGAAGATTGAAAGTGCGGGAGATTGTGGAAGCCATAGGCATATCACATGGCTCGGTGGTTTCGATTTTGCATGATCACCTGGGTATGAGAAAGCTATCCGCAAGATGGGTGTCGCGTTTGCTCACAATCCACCACAAATGCAATCGTGTGACAAATTCTAAGGAGTGTTTGGCGTTGTTCAACCATAACACACCAGAGACCAAGCAGCAGTCAAAATGGTGGGTTTCTCCATGCGAATCGGCGCCGAAGAATGGTTCGGCGGAAATAGATTTGACTCCAATGATGAAATCATCTCACAAACAAATACCTCTTTTGAGGACCTCGACAAATCTTATCTTTTGGAAGGGATAAAAAATTGAAGAAACGTTGGACGAAGTGTATAGAGCTCAAAGGAGACTATGTTGAGAAGTAAAATGATTTTTTGTCCAAAAAACCTGTGTTTCATTCAAAAAGTCACGGACTTATTGACCAGCCCTCGTAGTCCCTCAAATAATTTAATAAGTTGAATCAGAAAACTATTGACAACCAAAATATTTCATATATCCATCTTTGTTTATTACTTAACTTTATACGAGAGTTGCGGTTTATATTTCGTGATTGGGAAAACCCAGTGCTGCCATCTACCAACTGACGTTATTAACGTAATGACTGACATTCTTAACGCTATATTTACTAAAAAGGTTTTGACGCACGAGCGTTATTTGTGTAGGTCAAAGTAACTTAAAAAGTTACGGCCGAAGACTGGATATGAATCGTGGACATTTTCGTGCGTTTATTTTCCATATCTTTCAGATTAACTCAACAACAGTGCATCGAAAAATTTATTTCGATTTTTGTGGATGAAGCACCATCAAGGAACAGTAACGGTTGAGTGACGGTTTGTCGAATTCAATAGTGGTGGTATTTCGATCAAGGAGAAATTTCGTGAAGGTAGTCCAAAATTGGTTGTTGTTCAGAAAAAGATTCATGTAGTGGGTGAACTGATACTGCAAGATTGTCATGTGACTAATAGTGAGATTTAGGTACCCTTGGACATTAGTGGGACCAGCATAAATTCAATATTTCATGAACGTTTGTTGTTGGGTTTCACATAATTTGAAAATCGCTCAAAAACAAGCTCGTGTCAATTGGTCGCAAGAAGTGCTCAAAAAAATCGTTCGCGATGCTTTAAAACATGTGTATGTCATCGTCGTTGGAGAAACATATTGGTACGCCCCTGTCTCTTTAATTTCATTCGGTTGCACTATCCTTTGAGTTTCTGCCTGGAAGTAGTTATTTCTAAATTTCACAATCCTTTCCAATTTGCTGGGAATCTTTATCCTCTAGCCGTCTGTATCGCATTAGGTTTACCCATGAACAATGCCATACAAAGAATACTTATATACCGTTAGGTTCTTTATTGTTAATAGCTTTAGCTGTCTCAGACGCATTCTTTAGATGCACCAAGTGGATTTTCTTCACTAGGAATAATGCTTCTACCTAGTTGGCCATTCTGTATTACTGACATTATGTTATGTCAACTACGTCACCTAGTGTTACGCGAAAGCTCGATAAAAGCAAGCCGATCGCAAGGTACAAGTCAGTTTTACTACAGACCTCATCTTCTTCGCTCCTTGGAACCCTGAGTTCCTAATCTTCCACTTAAACATCGCTCGTGTGTTTAAGCCAGTTCAATTCAACAGTGCCGTTCTGCAACGAATCGCATCTTCATCGCTTTCTGGGACTTCTAGGATACCAATCTTCTACTTAAACATCGCTAGTGTGATTAAGCCAATTCAGTTCAAGCTCCAATATTCCTACAGAAATTCCGTTCGTACGGTGATACAGTGAAAAGTCAGTGTTTTCTTCTAAATTAGAAAGTATACCCGTAGTTAAATGCAATAGTAAGTAGCTAATAAGATTGTGAAATATCCTGAATAACGCATTAAATCAAATGTAAAACCGCAAATGGTAAATAAATGTTAAGTTCAAAGTGTATATAGTAACAATACAACATATATAAATATAAAAAAGTGTATAATTTTATAGGCTGAAACTTTGTGTGCGTCTGCTTGATGGGAAGTATAATGCATGGTTGTATCATTGTGAGAAGGTTTATGGAAAATAGAAAAATTAAGTTTATTAATTAATCTGGTGTCGGCAAAGTCTAGGAGGGTAATAGATTTGTTTACTTCTAATTCTGTTGTGAATTTAAGGAGAGTTTACAGACCTGCAGTGAGTCATAAATACCCTCACAAAAGCAGGTAGTTCCGAGTGGATTTCGCCACTATGCCGTTTTTAGTTTACCTAAGAAGATAGAAACGTCTCAGTTCTTAGAAATTTTCACTCAACACGGAGTAGATATTTGGAATTTTAAAATATTACCTTCATTCTGTATTTGACAAAGCTGAGAACTTCAGCGAAACTGCAGTCATACGTACAATATAAAATAGTGTAAATCAAATTGTTTGTTTATCTAAGTTGACAATGGATTTACATCAAGCATCGCCGTCCACAATATCATAAACAAATTTGTATTTTCGAAACTAATTTTTTTTTTAATATTTTTTTATGAAAATTCGTTTCCCTATCCCATATGCTGAGTCCAGATTTTATTCGTGTTCTTATTGTTTCATATTGTGCTGTGTATTTGTACGAATAGGTAAAACTAATCTTTTAGCGACCTAATGAGCTATTTTCTAGTAGCTTCGCGTAGTTGGAAGCCTCCTGATTATTTAAATATTCCATCCTCGTAGTGAAGAGATGAAAATATGGCAGGCCAATATTGAAAGTAAGTAGCTGTGTCGTCAAGTACGGCAGCAGTCTACTCTAATCCCCTACTCTCCCGAATATTGCTGTAGTCAGATGAATGGTCGAAGTTATTGGACGGCCAACGTACCAGGTTCTCTCCACTGCAGCACGGAATACACCATTTCACTTGGCAATTGTTATTAAATGAACCACTACGATAATCCATCATGGCGTTACACGGGATCACGGCCCTCTGGATCACTGAATAGGAAAATGTATATGCCCAGTCAGACCACGCCGTACTACACGTAATGAATTTCTAATTTATAGGGCAAACATAAGCCTCTGTCTTCTATACAGGGGTTTTATAGAGCACTAGCGACATACACTAATTATACTAATTATTTTATTAATTTTGGAATGTTTACTCTACAGAAATTAGCTAATGTTTACTCGATAATTTATTACTTGCATCTGGTAGTATCTAGCTTAAATTTATATAGGTAATACAGATCTAGAAATACATTACATAAGGTGAAAATTTATTATATAACCTTTTTTAGCCAATTTTCGTAGAAAAAACATTACCAATCAGCAGATTGCGACGTTTATGGAAACAGCAATACGAATATTTTCTTTGTGGTCAAGTCCTGGACCCTAAATTCATTTCATCAGAATGTCTTTCTGAGGAGACTACAATATCACAGCTATGTGGAAGTTGTGATTCAATTTGCAGCACTATAAACACCTACATATTTTTAATAGAATTTGTACATGCTATTTACCGTCCCGTTTAGTTGAATTGTCTTATTTTCTTGTACTTAAACGTCGGTCTGTTTCTGCGACTATGGCCAATCACCGACGCCAGGCAACAGTTTCACCTCACTATATCCTGGAAATTTTGTTGAAACCCCGCCTTTCTGTAAAAATGGTAGGGGGCTTTAACGTGCCCAACATCGCATGGACCAAAAACAGATAGATTTACCCCCCTCTAACATGTTATCATGTTATTTTAATTCGATGTTCTTATATCTCTAAGTTAGGATTAAATTTTACATAGCCATCAATTTCTCATTTCACTTATCATTTAAGTGTTTTATATAAAATCATATGTTATGTCTTGTACTAGTGAAGTAGATACTCATATTATTGCGAAACTCGAAACCATCCGATTCCAATATCAAAACCCTCGGATTAATCCTCTATTCATACGAGATTTCGGCCAATAGTTGGAACTATCTTATGTTGACAGGACACAGACTCCTCTAGATTTTGGGGGAAACACAAATAAGTATATGTTGCCTGAACTTTATCGCTTGCATTTAAAATATTTGTGTATGTGCCCGCCAGTTCAGTCCCACCTGAAAGGTTTTTTTTTTGAAAGCTAGTCAGGTCACCAACGTCCGTCGGAGTCACCTCTTGCCAAAAAAATTTCACCAAATTATTTTCTTGAACAGCTGCCAATAAACGTTAAAATTTTTTTTAGGAAGAATATTTTTGCTGGCAGATGTTTAAAGCCGAAATTTTTCTTTTGTTTTTTGTTATACGTATAATTAATAAGAGTTGTATAGTTTTAAAGCTAAAGAATATGTTTTGTTACATATTTAAAAGTCATATATATATATATATATATATATATATATATATATATATATATATATATATATATATATATATATATATATATATGGTGGCGCATTGAAAACGAAACAGACCGATTTGCGTCCAGAGATTTTTTTTTAAGAAACGCTGAAACACGTCAATCTTAATATTGAGGGGGGCATGTTTTGGCATAAAACTCAACTTTGTCACATCAACCGCTTAAGGGTGGTGATAACAACCCTTATATTTTAAATATGGAATATCGGTCAAGTGTTACATCATTTGAAAGCTCTTTCTTTTCTGAATTCAGCATACTAATTTTATGGAAGTTTTATCAACTAAATTCTAACCTGAACCCTAAATTCTAACCTGAACTCCGTCCACCATTTCCTCCAGGCTGACAGTCCCCAACTCCTCTTCCTCACCAAAACCCAAATCAGTGCCAAAACAGCCACTAATCACCTTAATTTCCCGGGGTATGAGCTCCTAACTTCCTTTAGATTGCATGGAGGCGTGTGCGCATACTCCGTAACAATCTACCCTGCATCAGACTCCCCAATTTAGAAGCTGGAGGAAAAGACATACTATGGATAAAACTTTCTCTCAGGGCTGCAACTAAATTCATCTGTTGCATTTACCGGTCACCTTCTGACAACAACTTTGTCCAGCCCTTTGACTACCTTTCTGAAAAAAAACGACTATCTGATTTCTGAATATCCTTCCTCCGAGGTCACTATTCTTGGTGACTTCAATGTCCTTAATAAGGAATGGCTAGGATCTTCAAAAACCGATCCACAAGGGAGAGCAGCGGAGGCCTTTGCAGTCAGCAATTCTTTAGCCAATATGGTTCAGCAACCTACTTACTTTCCTCGTATCCCAACACACAGCTCAAATCCCCTGGATCTCCTTCTTACTACACAACCTGAATGCTATAAGATATCAGTCACCGCCCCCCTTGGTCGCTCAGACCACGGCATGGTCACTGCTTCCTGCGCAATGCAACCCGAGGTCACACAGTCATCACACCCACGTATCGTTTGGCACTACAACTCCGCAAACTGGGACGAAATGCGGGATTACATTTCCTCATTTCCATGGGCGTCTGTCTGCTTCTCTCATCCTGACCCCTCTGATATCGCACAAAACGTCACCGAAATTATCCAAGCTGGCATGGAATTATTTATCCCACGTACACAGAAAACCTCTTCAGCCACTCAAAAGCCCTGGTTCTCCAAATCCTGTGACAAGGCCCATTTCTCTGCTTTCAGTCGTCTCTAAAGTGATGGAAAAGTATATAAACACCGAATTACTAAAATTTCTTGAAAAACACAGTCTAATCCACGACAGGCAGTATGGATTCCGTCAGCGCAGATCGACTGCCGACCTCCTTTCCTTTGTCACCCATTCTTGGAACAAGTCTATGGAACAACACGGTGAATCCCAGATTGTTGCTCTAGACATATCCAAAGCATTCGACCAGGTCTGGCACGCAGCGCTGCTTAATTAACTTCCGGCCTATGGATTACCACCAAAACTCTGTATGTGGACAGCAAATTTCCTCTCCAACAGGAGCATATCTGTTGTTGTGGATGGCCATTCCTCTAAACTGTATCCAATTAATGCAGGAGTTCCTCAAGGTTCAGCTTTAGCCCCTACTTTGTTTCTTCCCCACATCAATGACCTCCTCTCGAGCACATCCAACCCAGTTCACAGCTACGCGGACGACAGCACCCTCCATTCCAATATACAATATTCTAAGCCTGTCTCTTTAGCCCAATTAGATGAGGATCACAGACTCATGGAGGGTTCTGTCTCCGTGGATCTCCAAAAAATACTAGACTGGGGAAGTAGAAATCTTGTACAATTCAACCCCACCAAAACTAAGTCTTGCTTTCTTTCTCACAAGAGATACACCAGCACTAGACCCATCACAATGAACAACCAAGTTATTCAAAGTAATGAGTCCTTTTCTCTTGTTGGCATCTCTGTGGATCGAAATCTTAACTGGCACCAACATGTCACATCAATTGCAGAAGCGGCTGCTAAGAAATTAGGTTTCCTCTTCCGGGCTCGCAAATACTTTTCACCAGCTAATCTCTATACCTTATATACTTCACAAATAAGACCAAACCTCGAATACTGCTCCCACATCTGGGGTGCCGCTGCCGCTTCTACACTCGCTATCCTTGACTCCATTTAAAAGAGAGCTATACGTCTCATCGGTGACCCTACCCTCACCCAAAGGCTGCCATCCCTTGCCCACCGACGTGCCGTTGGTGACCTCTCTCTCTCTCTTTTATAGATATCTGCACGGGCACTGCTCAGAGGAGCTTTCCTCCATAGTTCCCCCACCTGCTGCCCCCAACAGATCTACCAGGGGAACAGAGCGAATGCACCCTTTTACTGTCCAGGTCACCAGACATAGAACATCTTGTTATGCCCGCTCTTTTGTCCCGAGGACTTCGAAGTTGTGGAATTCCTTGCCGGCACATGTTTTTCTTCTCCTTGAACCTCCAAACCTTCAAGTCCAGAATTAACAAGCTGCCTCTTTCCTCCTTGTCAACACCCACGGTACGATGGTATTTAGGCTTAAGCCCTCGTGGTGTGTTGTTGAAATTAAAAAAAACTTGTTTAAAAATTAATCACAGTTGAAGATGCAAAAATGCATTTCACTCATTCTGATAAGAAATGTGCTGATAGTCAATGTTTTGTTGGTTTGTAAACAAAAAATGGACTATCAGAACATTTCTTATCGGAATGAGAGAAATGCGGTTTATTATTTCAGTTTATCGGTCGGTTTGATACTTGATAATACTACCGAAAGTTAATTTCACGATGGTGTATTCTGTAGAAGAAAGAGTTGAAATAATTACTTTTTTTCAAAAACGATGACTGTGCCAACCGTACCGCAAATTTGTTTAATGAACGACATCCGAACAGACATGTTAACAGAAAATACATTTTGGAGTTAGTTGCAAAGTTTCGACAAAGTGGTTCAGTAGCTAACAAAAAACGGGATCCTGAACGTGAATTTCCGGTTAGAAATGAGACTACTGAGATTGAAGTTTTAGGACAAATTGCTGCAGACCCAACCTTGAGCACGAGAAAATTGGCCACTGTTTGAAACATCAAAAGAAGAACTATTCAGCGAATATTGAAGCATCATAAATTTCACCCGTATAAAATTCATCGTGTACAACAACTGAATGAAGATGATTTTGATCGGCGGCTGGAGTTTTGTGAAGATATGACTGCAGGAATAGCTGATAACGGAAACTTTCTGTTCAATATCCGTTTTTCAGACGAGTGTACGTTTTTATTAAACTCTACAGTCAATCGTCATAATTGTCGTTATTGGGCAGATAATAATCCAAGAAATTTTCACGAAGTCCACACAAATTGAATGTCTGGACTGGCATTTTTTGGAGACCGTTTAATCGGACCAATTTTTCTTGATGGCAGCTTGAGTGGCGAAACGTATTTGGAGTTACTAGAAGATATCGTTTACCCTCTACTAATTGACATTGTTGAAAATGATGATCGCTATCAAGAAAATCAATTAGTGTTTCAACAAGTCGGAGCTCCTCCGCATTTTTCACAACGTGTTAGGGAGTTTTTGAACAGATAGTTTCCAGGACAATGGATTGGGCGTAGAGGTGCTATTGAGTGGCCCCCTAGATCAACGGATTTGACTCCTTTAGACTTCTTTCTATAGGGCCATTTAAGGAGTACGCAACAGAACCGGAGTCTCTGGATGAATTACGACGACGCATTGTTGAAGAATGCCCTCTAATAACTCCACAAATACTCGAGAACGTCAGAGCTCGTTTTGACCAAAATTTGTACTTTTGTATGGAAGCTGGTGGTCAACAATTTGAACACTTACTTAACCGAATAAACATTTTTGAACGTTTGGTTTTGCTTTTTAGTTTTTTTTTAACGAAAAATTGACTAATTAGTGCATTTCTTATCACAATGAATGAAATACGTTCTTGCAACTCCAACTGCGAATGATTTTTAAACCAGTTGATAAAACTTCCAAAAAAATTAGTGTGCTGAATTCAGAAAAGAAAGAGCTTTCAAATGATGTAACACTCGACCCATGTTCCCTATTTAAAATATGATGATTGTTATCACCACCCTTAAGGGGTTAATGTGACAAAGTTGAGTTTTATGTCAAAACATGTGCCCCTCAATATTAAAATTGACTTGTTTTAGCGTTTCTTAAAAAAATATTCTCTGGGCGCAAATCGATCTGTTTCGTTTTCATCGCGCCACCCCTGTATGTACCAAGTTTCAATTTTCTATCTCCATAGAAAATAGAAATTTCCTCAAGTAATTGCTTACTGGGACATCTAAAACCGTTCTCCAAGGTTCACTGTAATTTAAAGAATTAGTTTGAATAATATACGTTACTAAGAACCTGGGTGGTTCAGCGGTAAGAACGTGTGCCTCTGAACCGAAGGGTACTGGGTTCGCTCCCAGGGTACTCCTTTCACTTTTTCAGTACAAACTGTAAAATTAACATCAACCGAGGTTCTGGAATTGTATTTGAGCAAGTTGAATGTCTGCATGTTCCGCCCTTCGGAGAGGGCGTAAAGCCGTCGGCCCCGTGTCCATGCGATGTTGGGCACGTTAAAGATCCCTACCCTCCTTACAGAAAGGCAGTGGTTCGGCAAAATTTCCAGGATAGTGAGGTAAAACTGCTCCCTGGCGTCGGTGATTGGCCATAGTCGCGGAAATAGGCCGACGTTAAAGAAACAAAACACACACACACACATATACGTTACTATTAGTCTACAATTCTTATGAAAATTCACTATAATGCACCTGCTGCGCCCCGAACTTTTTCAGATACTTTAAATGAGCTCTACCCTTTGCAGAGATGTTTGCTTACTTTTCAGATTGAAAATAGTGAACTTTTAATAATAATTGCAAAATATCTCTCGTGTATATATATTTTTTAAATTAAAAAAAAAAAACCCGCAATGCTATACCGATTTCGTTTGCGAAACGAGAAACATATTTCATCCATCTACTCATTCAGAGAGAGGATTTGGTAGTAGTGTATGGAATCGGGTCTCTAGGCCGTACACACAGATATCTCTTTTAATGTCTGTTATTGGCATTGGGATTCATTCCATCTTTGATTAATTGCGATTCAGATAAATATGACTGTGATTGATGTACTGTGGAAGTTCCATTGAAAGAGGGATTTCAGAAATCTTCTTGCTTTGATTTATTATATAGAAAAAACATCCCATACCGAACTGCAACCTGCGTTAAGTAATGTACATACATTTTTATTAAACGGTGGTTTTGCGTTCTTTTGCTTTAATGGTATTAATCACTCTATTTTTAAAATTGCATGATCTTGGTGTTCAGTTAGACATTTCGCGCGGTAACTACCGACAAGCACGAAAGCACCGGCATTGAACTAAATACAAGGTTTGTGATAGTTTCCTACAGATCTCTTGCAAATTGCTCTTGACTTCGAGTCTGGTTGGAATTTAAAAGCAAGGGTTATATATTGTTTGTGTAATACAAAAAGCCTGGACGCAGCAAGTGCGTTATGGTAGTGAATTTTCATAGAAATGATCTGGCACAAAATATTTTATTATAACTTTTTTTTTCTTGTAACATAGAAATCTAAATTTTGGTGTATAGTTTACTTTTTATATCGTAAACCTACCTACCAAATTTGGTTATCATAGATTTTTTATTTTTTAAGATAAAATTTTTTTTCAAATGAAAACTCAAAATTTTTCTGGAAAACCTC
The DNA here is from genome assembly GCA_964006375.1 of Tillus elongatus. Lineage (NCBI taxonomy): Eukaryota > Metazoa > Arthropoda > Insecta > Coleoptera > Cleridae > Tillus > Tillus elongatus. The sequence goes on along the minus strand of OZ023265.1, from coordinate 18,750,278 downwards.
GTCCGATTTTTCTTATTAACGAACTTGTCAAAGCCATTTACAAAAGGAATGTACATGCCAAATTATATCAAAATCTGCCCATTATTCTTTGAGATAAAAAATTTTTTCGAATGAAAAATCAAAATATTCAAGGAAAACCTCGTCCGATTTTTCTGACTAACAAACTTGTCAAAGCCATTTACAAAAGGACGGTACATGCCAAATTATATCAAACTCTGCCCATTATTCTTTGAGATAAAAAAATTTTTCGAATGATAAATCAAAATATTCCCGGAAAACCTAGTCCAATTTTCCTGACTAACAAACCTGTCAAAGCCATTTACAAAAAGAAGGTACGTGTCAAATTTTATTAAAATCGGCTTATTACTTTTTGAGATAGGAATTTTTTTCGAATGAAAACTCAAAATTTTCCCGGAAAACCTCATCCGATTTTCCTGACTAACGAACTTGTCAAAGCCATTTACAAAAGGAAGGTACATGCCAAATTTTATTAAAATCTGCTTATTACTTTTTGAGATAATAATTTTTTTCGAATGAAAACTCAAAATTTTCCCGGAAAACCTCATCTGATTTTCCTGACTAACGAACTTATCCAAGCCATTTACAAAAGAAAGGTACATGCCAAATTTTATCAAAATCGGCCTATTTTTTTGAGTTATATTTATATATATATATATATATATATATATATATATATATATATATATATATATATATATATATATACATATAAAATTGAAACTGACCCCGGATATGGGTTCTAGGGGTCCTAGATCGCGCTCATTTGCAAAAAAAATTTTAAAATTCAAAAGTCGGGATCTCCCCATTAGTGAATTTTTTCTACGAAAATTCACTAAAACGTGCACTGTCAATTTTGGATCGATACGATAAAATGCACTTAAGGAGTTAAATAGAAAAAAGTCTGGGCGCAGCAAGTGCGTTACGATAGTGAATTTTCATTAAAATGTCTTAAATAGAAAATATGTGTTTTTTTAAAGAAAGCAGACATTAAATTTGGTTACCAGTATAACATATATAGTAGAAACAATGTACCATATTTCATGAAAATAATTTTGCTGTTTGAAAATGTACACAGCTTTGTCGAAAATAAACTTAAAATATTCCCTAAAAAACTAGTTTTCTGGCCAATGAACCTTATGAGTTAATAGCAAATTAAGTTATTCAAATTTGAGGCGTTCAATAAAAATTCGCTACCATAACGCACTTGCTGAGTCCCGAATTTATTTTCTTACAAAACATGCATTATAATTTCGTGGTCGAAATTCCAAACATTTAAGGTCAGCTCAGAACTGATACTGACCGGGGGAATCCGTCTGTCTAATTAAAACTAATAATTGTTTAATGTATTTCAACTAAGCAGATTTTCCTGGCTAACGAACTTATCCAAGCTGCTGGCAAAGGAAAGGTACTCACCAAATTTTATCAAAATCGGCCGATGATTTTTTGAGTTTTCGGTGTGATACATACATACATACATACATATATATATATATATATATATATATATATATATATATATATATATATATATATATATATATATATATATATATATATATATATAAATTAAAACTGACCCCGGATATGTGTTCTCGGGGGCCTAATTAGTGCTCATTTGAAGGAACTTTTTCACAATTCAAAAGTCGCGATCCCCTCATTAGTGATTTTTTTTATACTAAAAAAGAGAGAATTCACTAATACCCTTTGAGTTGTGGGAGTCAGAAAGCCGAGCAATTTGAAATATCGATACATATATTAAAATATCGTATGCAACTAGTTGTACATTTATTAGGAGAAGGTGATATAAATAAATATAGTAAAAACAATGTGCCGTGTCTCATCAAAATAACTTTATTTTTTGAAAATGTACAAAATTTACGAAAGTAAACTTAAAGTGTTCCCGAAAAACTCGTTTCTTGGTAAACCTTATAGGTTAATAGCAAATTGAGTTATTCAAATATGAAGCATTTGATTAAAATTCGCTACTATAACGCACTTGCTGCGTCCAGAATTTCTTTTCTTACAAACATGCATTCTATTTCGATGGAAAATGTAAAAATGCAATAACATAATGCGTGTTTGAATAAAAAAAAAGAGAATTTGTATCAGCAACCACTTATGGGCCACCTGTGATTGTAGAAATAATTTTTCAAGATGTAGCTCAAGACACCCTATAATTAATATATATACAATTTTTTTCATATCTTGTATAATAACGGATATATCAAGCTTTATTGATTTTTTACGAACATTCAACAAAAATTATATACCATTAAATGATAAACTCTATAGCTAAGGCTACTGCCAAACATCAGAGAAATGGTCTAGTTGAAATGAATTTTCTGGAAATATTTTAGTAAAATGAAGGACAATGACGGTTGAAGCAAAGACTTCAGGGTTTGTAAAACATTCTCCTTGAGACATTTTCTTTCCATAGCCCGTATTAGATTCAAGTTCTTTGCCTAAATGTTGCCAATTTTGACGTTTTATATCGCAACTTTGACGTTTTGAGGAAACCTCCAATTTAATTTTATTTAAATGCCTATAACTTTTTTGTGTTTTGACCTACAGAGCTAAATTTTGGTAGGTAACTTACCTATAATGATATAAACCCACTTACCAAATTTGGTTGTCCTTACTTTGTTAATTCGGGAGATATATTTATATATGACGTTTCAACTTTTTTTAATCGGAGGCTTGTAATTTCTTTGTCTTTTAACCTAGAGATCTGAATATTGGTACGGAGGATAGTCTTTAGGACAGAAACCAAATTTGGTTCCCATCATCGCTTTTTAATTTTCGGATATCAATTTTTTTCGAAAGAAAACCCAGAATTTTCCCGGAAACCTTGTCCGATTTTCCTGGCTAACAAACTTATGCAAGCCGTCTACAAAAGGAAGGTAGTCACCAAATTTAATGATTAATCAAAATCGGCCCATTATTTTTTGAGTTATCGGTGTGATTATATATATATATATATATATATATATATATATATATATATATATATATATATATATATATATATATATATATATATATATATATATATATATAAACATATAAGAATTGAAGCCGACCCCGTATATGTGTTCTAGGGGGCCTAATTAGCGCTCATTTGAAGAATTTTTTTCTAAATTAAAAAGTCGGGATCTCCTCATTAGTGAATGTTTTTAAAGAAAATTAACTAAAACCCCAAGACACTTCGATTTTGTTTGCAAGGGGGGCCCTTTTTTGAATCCTAACGGAATTTGTAGCATTTAACACTTTTACAATCTTATTTTAAATAGGGAGGCCAGGTCGAGTGGCACCTTTTTGGAAAGCTCCTGTGGTTATCTATTCAAAGCTGCAATTTTAGAAATTACCGACTAGTTTTTTAGACGTTTGCTTCAACTTAACCTGACATTTAAAATCTACCGATACATTTTCTTTAGATATTTGCCTTCAAAACTCCAAAATAAAACGTCTAAGATAATAGCACCCTTAAAAAATATATTGATACTATTATGAAACTGACCTCAGGTATGGGTACGAAAATCTCTATGTCGCGCTCATTTGAAGAAATTATCGTTACTTGTCTAGTAGCGAAATTTTCTTTATGAAAATTCGCTAATCAGGTCCTTTCTTGCGTAAACTTTAGGTTTGTACTGCAGAAAGCAATTTGTTTGTATTATTTCGTTAGCATTAATAATAAAAAAAATCCTAATTATAAACCGACGGTTTTTAGTTCTTTATCGTTTTTGTAATTTAATCTATTTACTTTTTCATCTCTTTTTCTGTCGAGCTAAGCTCATTTACGGAGACGAATGTAAAACACCTCTTCGTAGTAGAAATAGGACGAGCTGTAAAGTTTTCCTGGAGACATCAGGGTTCATGCAAAATGGCCGCACAATTTGAATTATTTATGCACTAAATTTAATTAAACTTAGTCGCTTCGAAATACTTTAATCAGTACATTAAGCTTTTTACTTGGAGGAGAGCGAAAGACACAGTGCCGTAATGGCGTGACGCCTCTGATATTAGCCAGATAACGAACAGAGGATGTTCCTGACAACGGATGATAATTGGAAATTTTATTCAACCAGTCCTCCTCCTCCTTCAAGATGGAACCAAAGATTCCTCACCAACTTTTAAGTACTTTTATGCCCGCTAGTTCCGATATTAAAATCGATCCCTTCTGCCTTATGTGTGTACACTCGTCGACAAAAGTGTTGCACTGTTACAGTTTCTAGTATATGTAGCAAGATTTGATTATTTGTTCATGTTTTTACATATATTGATACGCAGACAATAAATAATACCTGTGAATCACAACTAGCGACCCAATGGGAAATAGAGAAAGCGATTAAAAAGACCAGAAGCAACAAGGCGCCCGGTCCGTACATATTTCAAACTACCGTAGTTGAGAATATTTCCAAGAAAGGACTCACTAAACCGATGTACATTTTAAATGGTATAATCGGCTTAAGTTATTTTCCTAATATTTTTTTTTATATTTCAACAACACACCACGAGGGCTTACAGTCTAAATACTATCGTACCGTGCGTGTCGACAAGGAGGAAAGAGGCAACTTGTTAAATCTGGACTTGAAGGTTTGGAGGTTCCGAGGAGAAGGAAAAACATGTGCCGGCAAGGAATTCCACAACTTGGAAGTCCTCAAGACAAAGGAGCGGGCATAACAAGATATTCTATGTCTGGTGACCTGGACAGTAAAAGGGTGTATTCGCTCTGTTCTAGTGGTAGATCTGTTGGGGAAAGCAGGTGGAGGAACTATAGAAGAAAGCTCATCTGAGCAGCGCCCGTGCAGATATCTATAAAAGAGAGCGAGAGGTCACCAACGGCACGTCGGTGGGCAAGGAATGGCAGCCTTTGGGTGAGGTCAGGGTCACCGATGAGACGTATAGCTCTCTTCTGAATGGTGTCCAGGATAGTGAGTGTAGAAGCGGCAGCGGCACCCCAGATGTGGGAGCAGTATTCGAGGTTTGGCCTTATTTGTGAAGTACATAAGTTATAGAGATTAGCTGGTGAAAACTATTTGCGAGTCCGGAAGAGGATACCAAATTTCTTAGCAGCCGCTTCTGCAATTGATGTGACATGTTGGTGCCATTTGAGATTTAGATCCACAGAAATGCCAACAAGTGAAAAGGACTCATTACTTTGAATAACTTGGTTGTTCATTGTGATGGGTCTAGGGCTGGTGTATCTTTTATGAGATACATAAATAATAGCTTACCAATTTTTAAAAAGGAAGCTGCTCCTCGATGCGTAATTATGGATCCAACTTTAATGATACAATAATCATATTTTAGCTGATTAATCGACACCGTCAACTTAAATATCTGCTAATAATGATAAAGCTATGAAAATGAAGTTGCTGTGTTATTAGTGTTAGTGCTAAAGTTTCGTTGGTTGTAAATCGGGATACATTTCATTGGATATTCTGCATGTTCAAGCTATAATTTGATCACATTTACCATGAAAAAAATAAAAATTTTCATCAAAACTTCCTTTGAATGGTTATTGCCTTCCATTTTGATCCCTTCCAAAACAAAATTTCGCTAAAAACGTGCAGACGGTTTATTATTGATGTATTAATTTTTAAATAAATTTGACATCCTCAATGAGAATTCATACTATAATACATCCAAAATATGACAAAATAATCCGATATTTATAGAAATCTGCTTTTATTCCGGAAACCTGACTATTTAGGTAGAGAAACGTAATACATCATTTGAAAAAAACCTTAATTGCCTTTCAGGATATTATAATATACAGGATGTTCAATTAAAAAAAATCACTTTTCACCATTTTTGTATCTATCCGTAAAATCACAAATTTTGCACGATTATGTATAATGCAAAATTAATTTCCTTAGACCTCAGTAATACAGGGGATGTTGGTAAACTGTATCCAAAATTTCAGCTCTCTAAGGATTGAAATACCGCAGTAAGCATTTAATTGAAGCTATGTTTTGCACAAAAACTCAGGAAAACAATTAATTTCTCGAAAACCGCAGAATATAGGTAAAGGGAAGTATTATACAAAATAATCGGAAGGCAATAGTCAAGCGAAAAACGCAAAAATTTACAGGGTGCCTTATCTAAAATGTTAAAGTTGTTGCTACTTCTCGATATAAGCGGCAACGCGGCAGCGATGAAAATATATATATATATATATATATATATATATATATATATATATATATATATATATATATATATATATATATATATATATATATATATATATATATATAAGACTAGATGCATTCTCGCAACAATTAGAACCGTAGACCGGTTTCACTCTCATTAGAGCTCTTCAGTACGGCATACTAATTGTAGCAAAAATGCACCAAAAATAACACGGCTATCGTATAGCCAATCTTAAAACCCTAAGTGAGTGGTGAACGTGTCGCCACCTAGTTCGGAACCAAGTACTATGTTGTCACGCCCGCTCCAAATAACACAGAGTGTTAAAAATAGAGACGGTATACAACTAACTAACAATTAAAAAAATTGTTAGCCCTGGCCCATTTCTACCCCAATATAGGGACAAAGTATGTAAGACTAGATGCATTCTCGCAACAATTAGAACCGTAGACCGGTTTCACTCTCATTAGAGCTCTTCAGTACGGCATACTAATTGTAGCAAAAATGCACCAAAAATAACACGGCTATCGTATAGCCAATCTTAAAAAAGCCTGGACGCAGCAAGTGCGTTATGATAGTGAATTTTCATTAAAATGTTTTAAATAGCAAATGTGTTTTTTTTTAAAAAAACAGACATCAAATTTGGTTACCAGTATAACATATATAGTAAAAATAATGTACCATATTTCATCAAAATAATTTTATTGTTTGAAAATGTAAAAAAAAATTTTCGAAAATAAACACAAAGTGTTCCCGAAAAAACTAGTTTCCTGGCCAACGAACCTTATAGGTTAATAGCAAATTGAGCTATTCAAATTTGAGGCATTCAATAAAAACTCGCTACCATAACGCACTTGCTGACTCCCGAATTTATTTTCTTACAAACATGCATTATAATTTCGCGGTCTAAATTCCATACGTTTAAGGCAGGCTCAGAACTGACACTGATAGGGGGAATCCGTCTGTGTAATTAAAAGAAAAAATTATTAAATCTATTTCAACTGAGCAGATTTTCCTGGTTAACGAACTTATCCAAGCCACTTGCAAAAGGAAGGTACTCACCAAATTTGATCAAAATCGGCCCATTATTTTTTGAGTTATTGGTGTGATACATATATATATATATGTATATATATATATATATATATATATATATATATATATATATATATATATATATATATATATATATATATATATATATATATATATATATATATATATATATATATATATAAACATATAAAAATTGAAACCGACCCCGGATATGTGTTCTCGGGGGCCTAATTAGTGCTAATTTGAAGGAATTTTTTCAAAATTCAAAACTCGAGATCTCCTCATTAGTGAATTTTTTAAAGAAAATTCACTAACACTAAGTGAGTGGTGAACGTGTCGCCACCTAGTTCGGAACCAAGTACTATGTTGTCACGCCCGCTCCAAATAACACAGAGTGTTAAAAATAGAGACGGTATACAACTAACTAACAATTAAAAAAATTGTTAGCCCTGGCCCATTTCTACCCCAATATAGGGACAAAGTATGTAAGACTAGATGCATTCTCGCAACAATTAGAACCGTAGACCGGTTTCGCTCTCATTAGAGCTCTTCAGTACGGCATACTAATTGTAGCAAAAATGCACCAAAAATAACACGGCTATCGTATAGCCAATCTTAAAACACTAAGTGAGTGGTGAACGTGTCGCCACCTAGTTCGGAACCAAGTACTATGTTGTCGCGCCCGCTCCAAATAACACAGAGTGTTAAAAATAGAGACGGTATACAACTAACTAACAATTAAAAAAAATTGTTAGCCCTGGCCCATTTCTACCCCAATATAGGGACAAAGTATGTAAGACTAGATGCATTCCGCAACAATTAGAACCGTAGACCGGTTTCGCTCTCATTAGAGCTCTTCAGTACGGCATACTAATTGTAGCAAAAATGCACCAAAAATAACACGGCTATCGTATAGCCAATCTTAAAACACTAAGTAAGTGGTGAACGTGTCGCCACCTAGTTCGGAACCAAGTACTATGTTGTCACGCCCGCTCCAAATAACACAGAGTGTTAAAAATAGAGACGGTATACAACTAACTAACAATTAAAAAAAATTGTTAGCCCTGGCCCATTTCTACCCCAATATAGGGACAAAGTATGTAAGACTAGATGCATTCTCGCAACAATTAGAACCGTAGACCGGTTTCGCTCTCATTAGAGCTCTTCAGTACGGCATACTAATTGTAGCAAAAATGCACCAAAAATAACACGGCTATCGTATAGCCAATCTTAAAACACTAAGTGAGTGGTGTCTACGGTTCTAATTGTTGCGAGAATGCATCTAGTCTTACATACTTTGTCCCTATATTGGGGTAGAAATGGGCCAGGGCTAACAATTTTTTTAATTGTTAGTTAGCTGTATACCGTCTCTATTTTTAACACTCTGTGTTATTTGGAGCGGGCGTGACAACATAGTACTTGGTTCCGAACTAGGTGGCGACACGTTCACCACTCACTTAGTATATATATATATATATATATATATATATATATATATATATATATATATATATATATATATATATATATATATATAAACATATAAAAATTTAAAGGACATTGGTTTCAGGTTCTGGGGGCCCAAATTCGCGTTGAAAAATCTCACCATCGATACCTCTCTATTAACATTTTGTTTTTCAAATAAAAATTTGCTAATACAGAATACAGCATACATGTAGAGATATATAAAAATCAATCAGGTGTCAAGTTTTTGAATATTAGTGAATTTTTTTCACAGCAAACATGCTTGTAATTTTCTTGTTTGTGAGATTTTTTAAAATAAAAACGTTGTATTTACGCGATTTGTGTTCGCAAAATATATGAATTCTAATAAAACCGTTGAATTCTGAATAAACAGTTACGGAAAGAAAAAACAGTGCAGTTGCGCGTGCTCAGTTGTATATTATAAAGGATCACTTCGTATATTTATAAAATAAGTTTTGTATAATTTTTGTTTGGCATTTTTACCCAATTTTTTACTGTTCCTACTTCAATGAAATCAATTAACTGTAATTATTTATAATTTTTAATATAAGGCTAAATCAGTAACACATTATTCTTATGAAAATTCACTACCATAACGCATTTACTGCGTCCAGAAGTTTTTACTCATATGCTATCGTTTGATCAAAATACCACCTAGATGTGTGATGTCTTAAATTCTTTCAGGACGTGTGACAATTGTGTGAATTACTGGATGGTTTCCCGATTATTCATTCATATATACTTTGTTGATTGAGCTCAAGTCCATATTCCTCGCATGACTCCGCTATCTTGTTTACTAGACAGTGAAGTTATTTTGTATCACTGGTCAATGATAATGTATCGTCGGCATATCTTATATTATTCAACCAAACTTCGGTGATATAAATACAATTGGTGCTTTTTAAAAGATGTTCTCTGATTAGAGGAATATGAGATTCATTATGAATGTAAATAGGTCCGTTCTTGCCCGAAGCACGTTAACTCTAGCTGTCTAGTTAATATCTTCTCTATAAAATATAAACTGAAAGGAACAGATAATATTGTAATCGTAATATCATATGCAATACTTTTGATGGCGAGTGTAAAATAATGTGCATATGATATTGCCATCTCCTCTGTTTTGGTTTTATTTTATCATATTGGATAGTTCTCTCGCATTGGTTTGTTCATAAGGATTTTCAGCTGTGATTTCAGTTAACTGAACCCATTCTTTGACACTAATGTTGCTTTCATTTTGCGGTTAACGAGATGCATATATTCATGACGAAATCTTTCTCATTTAGAGGTTTGTTTTCATTCCATTTGGCTTATTCAAATATAGATGTTGCTTCTTTTTTGTTTTAAATTTAAGCCAGTTGAAAACCCATAGCGACGTGAAAACTAAACGATACCCTTAACGTAGGAGTAAAATGTATTTGATGTTTTCAACCAGGTTTTATTAAAACTGGAGATACTTGAATTTATAACTTATATTCCAGAATAATTTAGGAGACATGTTTTAAAAATGTAGTTTATAATTTTATTATGGATCATTTTCCACTATAAATAAAGTATATTTAATACTAAAAAATGAAAAAAAAAAATATTACAAAGCTGCGTCAACCTAGAATTGAAAAGTCTGGACGCAGAAAGTGCGTGATCGAAGTGAATTTTCATAATTTTTTTAATAGCCTATATGTCTCTTTAATGCAAGCAGCCATCAATTTGGTCACCGGTATAACCTATATAGTAGAAACAATATGCCATATTTTATCAAAGTAACTTGTTTGAATATGTACAAACATTTCCCGAAAATAAGATTTAAATGTTTCCGAGAAAACTCGTTTCCTAGTCGACGAACTTAAGCAAATTGAGTTATTGAATTTTGAAACATTTAATGAAAATTCGCTACCAAAACGCACTTACTGCGTCTCGATTGTTTTTTACAAACATGCATCATATTTCGATCAAAAATGCAATAAGCAATGTTGAAAAAACCCTGTGATTGACAAAATAATAAGAATGTGACGTCACAGTGATGAAACAAGATGGTTGCTGGATAGAGAGAGATAAAGAGATTTACCCTGGGATAACGTAATCAAAGATGGCGGCCAAGATGGCTGACCTGAAGTAAAGAATAAGAAGATAGTACCCGACCCGAGCAAGTAAGATAAGTAGGTCAACATATTTATTTTATTAGTAATGTAGTAGGTATAGATGAGGCATTCTGGGACCACCACAATCTTGTGGTGGTGGAGCCAACTCCGAACTGACCCGATCGCTGCTCCACCACATAGCCCCGAACTGACCCGAACACCTCCACCACCCGACGTCGTATCTAAACCGACGTCAACCGAATAGCTCCAGCCTCCAACGGCGATTTAACCCGAACAAGTTAGGCACCTTTTGAATTTGCTTACGTCATCTCAGGTTAATTCGCTAAATCTTCGGGTTAAATCGACGTCACCAGAATAGTGACGTCGGTTTAGATACGACGTCGGGTGGTGGAGGTGTTCGGGTCAGTTCGGGGCTGGGTGGTGGAGCAGCGATCAGGTCAGTTCGGAGTTGGCTTCACCACCACAAAATTGTGGTGATCCCAGAATGCCTCATCTATACCTACTGACGTATATCAACTGACGCATGCGCAAACCAGCTTTATTATTTTCAGGTTTAGAGGTATGATGTGTGGTATCATTTGACTCGTCTCGATGAGTAGAATTCAAATATGGCAACTGACGCATGCACAAACTAACTTTGTAATTTTTTGGTTTAGACCCCACGTGTGTGGTATCACCATACTCATCGTATGCCTTAGTAATATTAGTTATTCTGTTGTTTGTTTATTATTAGCATGCATTAATTAATTAGTAAAAAAATAATAAATAAATATACGCATGCCGAATACAACTGTGCATTATTTCATTTAGGTTGGTAGAACCTCGGTCGTTGAGAGGTAAGAACGTGTCCCTCTGAACCGAGGGTACTGGGTTCGATCCCAGGGTACTCCTTTCACTTTTTTAGTACAAACTGTAACATTAACATCAACCGAGGTTCTGGCATTGTATTTGAGCAAGTTGAATGTTCCGTCCTTAGGAGTGGGCGTAAAACCGTCGGTCCCATGTCCATGTGATGTTGGGCACGTTAAAGATCCCTGTCCTCCTTACAGAAAGGCAGAGGTTCGGCAAACTTTCCAGGATAATGAGGTGAAACTGCTCCCTGCCGTCGGTGATTAGCCATAGTCGCGGAAATAGGCCGACGTTAAACAAACAAAAAACACACACACACATTTAGGTTGGCGTACGTCGCTTACGACTAGGTAGATTACTGTTTATTTCAAAATTATCAGAGTAGCATAACCTGTTGAAAAGGTTGGCGACCACTGTTCTAAAGGTTCAGCTACTTAAGCAAGTAGAAATGTTCACGTACCTGAGAAGTGTTATTACGAATGATGATAAATGTAGCAAAAAACGAAAATATGTTTCCGAAAAATACTCTTTTGCATTTGTCTTTGTAAAAGTAAACTGTTGCATGGTTAAATCCTATTAAACAAATTTACGGAAGCTACATGTTTTGTAGTAAAAAAAAAGCAATAGCTGTTCGCTTACGTTGACACGCACCATTAGATTTTGTTATATACGTTTCCTACAGGACGTGCAGAAGGAAGTGGCGCATCTTTCTGAACGCTGAAATAATAAACGAAGTAATGAGGGACGCTAGTTAACGTCGGCTAAGATGACAGCCAAGATGTTCCAGACAAAGGTGATCCGCTCCCCACTCCCGGTCTCTCTCTCGCCTCCTCCTCCCGTACCGTGCTTCTTCTAGAGCCAACGAAAGATAAGAACCCGGGATGAATACTAAATAGAACCACCGAGAGCTGAATGATTAATATGGATGGCTCATGCGATATTTGTGCAGCCGGGATCATCACCAAAAGTGTCCTATTCCAGCTCAGTATTGTCGCCCATTTATCTTGATGCGATCTTGTTTGCTCATTGTTTCCAGAGCTGTTGATTAAGATGCTAGAATTATGAAAACTACCTTTCACTTTTCTTTTTTTTTTGTTTCGTCACGTTTCGGTTGTTTTTCTTTCTTTGCCTTTCGCTTACAGATGACGTTCTTTATTAAAACAAAAGTCGCTATCTAGAAGATCATCAAAAGTGAAAAAACGGGATGGCTTTAAGTGAGTTTAGTCAATTTTAGAGAAGGGTTCACTAATAAATAAATCTGGGGGCTTGGATTACATTCTGCACTAGCTTTCGTTATTTATGAAATTTATTTCTGCAGTAGAGTAATCATTAATATATACGTAAACATGTGTATGTGTGTGTTTTGTTTCTTAACGTCGGCCTAATTCCGCGACTATGGCCAATCACCGACGCCAGGGAGCAGTTTCACCTCAATATCCTGGAAATTTTGCCGAACCCCTGCCTTTCTCCAAGGAGGGTAGGGATCTTTAACGTGGCCAACATCGCATGGACACGGGACTGATGGCTTTACGCCCCCTCCGAAGGGCGGAACGTGCAGAAATTCAACTTGCTCAAATACGATGCCAGCGCCTCGGTTGATGTTAATGTTACAGTTTGTACTTGTTGCGTAATTATGGCTCGCTAATAAAGACGACTGTTAGATTAACCACATTTAATAACACAAACTACAAACTAAAACTAAGAAACATATTAAGCACCAGTAAATGCACTAGCTCGCGTGGTGACTTCTTTTTAGAGAGTGTCTGCTCGGAACCAATTCCTTTTAGAGCAGGCGTTGTTGTCGAGTGAATGCGGTGGTGCCGTTTTTACATTCTGGCTTGTATGATAAATATTCTAAACAGTACTGAAAAAGTGAAAGGAGTACCCTGGAATCGAACCAAGTACCCTTCGGTTCACAGGCACCTGTTCTTACATCTGAACCACCAAGGCTCTGATTTGTAAACATACATTGAATAAAATGCAAATTACATTTAGACTAAATTTAACACAAGTAAACAACTCAGCTTAATATGTACCAATAAAAATAAAAGTTCTAGACGCAGCAAGTGCGTTATGGTAGTGAATTTTTATTAAATCTTTCACATTTGAATAACTCAATTTCGTGTAAACTTAGACAGTTGAATTTTGGTACGTGGCAAGGTGTTTCTCAAGACAATATATCTATCAAATTTTATTAAAATAGCTTTGTAATTTTTAGAGAAAAAATTTTTTTTCGAAAGAAAAGTTAAAATTTAAATAACTCAATTTCCGATATACTTAGAAAGTTGAGTTTTGGTATGTAGTAAGGTCTTCCCCGAGGCTATATATGCACCAAATGTCTTTGAAATAGATTTGTAATTTTCGGAGAAAAAATTTTTTCTCGAAATAAAACTCAAAATATAAATAACTCAATTTCCTACAAGCTTAGAAAATTGAGTGTTGGCATGTAGTAAGGTCTATATATATATATATATATATATATATATATATATATATATATATATATATATATATATATATATATATATATATATAAACATATAAAAATTGAAACTGACCCCTGATATGGGTTCTAGGGGTCCTAGTTCGCGCTCATTTGAATTTTTTTTATTAGTGTTAAATAAAAATTCACTAAAAAATAAATATGATAATAATAGTATAATAATCTTTATTTTCCGTTAAGATTGCTAATACAGACTATGAACATCGTCAAAGCTACAAATAATAATTTTAGTTAAACAAAAATTGTCCATCAGTAGAAACGAATATTGTCGAAATATTTATCTATGCCATTAACAACGTGCCGCCACCTAGTTGCGGAACCAAGTAGTAAAGTTAATACTTTTGTCGTTTGACTTCAAAAACACCATAAGCCTACAGATTTAAACTACAAAGCTGGGATGAAACGTTGTAAATTAAATCACAAAAAAGTCTGGACGCAGTAAGTGCGTTATGGTAGTAAATTTTCATAGAAATAATCTAGCACCAAATACTTTATTATAACTTCTCTTGTAACATCGAAATCTGGCACTGAGTGAGTTGTGAACGTGTCGCCACCTAGTTGCGGAACCAAGTAGTATGTTGTCACGCCAGCTCCAAATAACACAAAGTGTTAAAAAAAAGGAGACTGTATACAACCAACTAACAATTTAGTAAATTGTCAGCCCTGGCCCATTTCTACCCTAATATAGGGACAAAGTATGTAAGGCTAGATGCATTCTCACCACAATTATAGGTGGCAGCACGTTGCTTCGTGTCTTACCACTCACTTAGTGTTGGAAGGCTGGCTACCATAGCCGTATTACTTTATATGTGTATTTTCACTACAATTATAATGCCGTACTGGAGAGCTCTAATTAGAGCGAAACCGGTCTGCGGTTCTAATTGTGGTGAGAATGCATCTAGCCTTACATACTGTTTTAAAATATTTGATACCGTTCACCTCTCTAACATTCATAGGCAACACAAAGTTTTAACCCTAAATACATATAGAATTTGCTTGTCAGAGAAAGACAGTTCGCCGGGACAGTAACGCGATCCCTGTATAAATGGAGGTCAGTGAACGTTGATCAGCTATTCCATTTTCACGTACAGTTTGTGCCAATTAAGACTTACCACCTGGAAAATATCGGAACTAAAAAATGAACAAAAACCCAAGTAATGAGAATTTTCCAAATCACTGGATATGACGCAGAAGTTCGATTGAATGGCCTCCTAAGTCTCCAGATTTAAGACCCTTAGATTTTTTTCTATGGGGAACCTTGATGTCGAAAATTTATGCAACACGACCAAACTCATTTGAGCAGCTTAGTGGGTGAATTGTTGAAGAATGTCGTCAGATAACGCCCGAAATGCTTCTAAATGTTCGTCCAAAAGTGGAGCAAATACAAGTGCTTGTTTTAGCGAGTTTTCATTAAAAAAATCACTAATGAGGAGACCTCGACTTCTGAATTTAGAAAAAATGTCTTCAAATGAGCGCGAACTAGGCCCCCTAGAATCCAAATCCGGGGCCAGTTTCAATATATATATATATATATATATATATATATATATATATATATATATATATATATATATATATATATATATATATATATATATATATATATATATATGACATTGCTCATAAGCATCGGGTAGTAAGACTAGCAGAGATAACTGCTGTGGAGGTGACCCTTGAGTTCGGTGGCAATGGATTTTTGATACTCGCTATCTACCGACCTCCTTCTGCGGATATTAAGTTTTAATATGCCGCTTTTGCAGTATCTGAAGCGTCGGCCCAAGTCACAACAGATCAATTTGGTTGTTGGTGACATCAACATAGATCTTTTTGGTATTAGCAGTGATATGCACGAATATCTGAATATTCTATCATCTGGGGGTTACGACTCCCTTATCAACGCGAGTATATAAAGATTCTGGCAGTTGCTTAGATCACATATTTGCCAAAGTTGTAGGTGGCTGCTGCAGTTTGTACACAATTATAATGGAGTCGTATGTAACGGTTCATTATGCTACCGTGCTACAGGTATCATTTCTGCGGCACTGAAACATGGCGAAACTAAAAAAGTTTATATAGACACCGCACCAATATGAAAAAACTAAAGGACATGCTTATCAACAAAGACTGGTCTTGTATCTATGTTGCAGATGATGTTGAGATTGCTGCTGAAACTTTTGTATCAGATTTGCGAACTATGATTGGACACTGCATGGAGAGGTACAGATGCCGGACATGGGGGGAAGAAAGACTGGATTACCAGCGGCATTGTTATATCAGTGAATCAAAAAAAAAACCGAATGTATAGGAAGCTTTTGTGTTTTCTTTCGGGAAAAATTTATATCTCCAGAAATAACACAGTAGGTCTGTAAGTTTAAAGACGAAAAAGTTATAGCCAGTTAAAAGAAAATTAGCATTTTCCTCAAAACGCCAAAGTCGCGATTTGAAACGTCAAAATTAGCAATAAACCTGAAAGAAATACGTCTTCTGCAAACCCTTAAGGTTCAGCTTCAAGCATCATTGCCCTTCAGTTTACTAAAATATTTCCAGAAAATTCATTTCAAATAGACCCTTTCTCTGATACGCTGGCAGTAGTTTTAGTTGGTGGTGGTGGAGGAGGTATTTATGACCTTGGAACAGTAATTCCATCAGCCACAGACTTTTGCTATTTTATATATACAAATATATGCAAATACCTACACATTATTTTGTATTAATAATCTAGAAGACAGAATTTAGTGGTTTTTGTTAAGTTTATGGTTTAACGGTCTATAATTTTTAGCTAATTTTTGTAGAAAAAATGCGTTACCAGGGAGACCGCACCTTTTGAATTCTAAAAAGGTTTCTCCATATGAGCGCAAACCAGGCCCCCTAAAATACATATCCGGGTTAACTTTCTGCTAACATATATACAGAGTGACGCATTTCTAAGGTAAAGTTCAATATAATTGTTATTATGCAAGATACGAGGAAAAATTGTATACGTTACTTATAGGGTGTCTTGAGCTGCATCCTATAAAATTATTTTGACAACAACAGGATGGTCCATAAGTCGATGGTGTTCACTACATTTTTTTTTGAACATTGCATATTGCATTTTTGCATTTTTCACCGAAATATGATGCATGTTTCTAGAAAAAATCAAGACGCACTAAGTGAGCTTTGGTAGCGAATTTTCATTAAACGCTTCAAAATTCAATAACTCAATTTGCTATTAACCTAAGGTTCGTCGGCCAGGAAACGAGTTTTCTCGGAAACATTTAAAGTTTATTTTCGAAAAATGTTTGTACATTTTCAAACAATAAGTTATTTTGATAAAATATGGTACATTTTTTCTACTACATAGGTTATGCCGGTAACCAAATTGATGCCTGCTTGCATTAAAGAGACATATTTGCTATTAAAAACATTTTAATGAAAATTCACTGCCATAACGCACTTGCTGCGTCCAGACTTTATCTTTACTTCTTTTCGCCTAAGGTTTATTATTACAGAACTTGCTAGTATGACGCACTTGCTGTGTCTCCACTTTTTTTTAATTAAAAATTAGTTTCAGTTAAGTTTTTGATTCTTTATCAATAGCTATATCAGTTTATCACGTACTTATTTGCAAAATTATGAAGGTGATTCTTTACTAAAAATAATGTAAAACTTACTAGAATCCTAAGCAAAGATATCTAGTCCACAAATAAGAAAAACCAAATGATAACCTCCTTTCTTGTAAGAAACTCCTCGAGAAATTACATAATGCCTTGCTAGACTTTACAGCGCACAGTATTAGACTTCCATTTTGTCTGTAGTTAAAGTTCTGCAGTCTCCTCTCGACAACAGTGATCAGAGCAAACCTTAAGGAATGAATTATTCAGCTTATTTCTGGGTGCTGAGAAAAACAAATTGATTCAGAGCATATATGAGGGAAAGCAGGCTAATTCTGGTAGAAAGTTGGGGAGAACTTTTACAGCGTAATCAGTGGAAAGACATGAGAGGGGACCTGGGAGCCCGGCTCTCAAGAAAACGTTGATGTAATTTAACAGAGTTTAATGAGTTCTACATGAGAGAGCGGAACAAAAATAAAGTATTTTATAGGAGTGGGAAGAGGAGACTGTGCGGCTATTACAAAAAGTTGATTAGATAATTAAGATCTATAAATACCTTGTAGCGAAACCTTTGTTTCGTTGCAGGACACCTTTTTTCCCCGTTAAAACAAACTCTGTCAATTTTCATGATTAATATTTTTGTCTTAATAGTATTTTATAAACACCCGTATATAATTAAAACGCTTTATAAAATATATTCGTAATCGGAAGAATGTAGAAAAACACACATCGAAATGTTATCGCTTTAATAATGTGTTGATTTGCAAATTTTCGATCTTAAAATTTTGACCGGCACAATGAGATAAAAAGTTTGAACGCAGTAAGTCAATATGGTAGTGAATTTTCATTAAAAAAAATTTATAGCAAATATGTGTGATTTTTTTAAGAAAGCAGGCATCAAATTTGGTTACCAGTATATCTATATAGTAAAAAGAATATGCCATGATTCATCAAAATAACTTTATTGTTTGAAAATGTACAAAAATTTTTGAAAGTAAACTTAAAGTGTTCCCGAAAAAACTCGTTTCTTGATCAACCTTATGGGTTAATAGCAAATTGAGCTATTCAAATATGAAGCAGTTAATCAAAATTCGCTACCATAACGCATTTGCTGCGTCCCGAATTTCTTTTCTTACAAACATGCATTATATTTCGATAGAAAATGCAAAAATGCAATAACATAAGGCGTGTTCGACTTAAAAAAAAGAAAATTTGTATCACCAACGACTTATGGGCCGCACTCTGATTGTAGAATTTTTTTTAATGTAGCTCAAGACATCATGTAATTAATCTATACATTTTTTTCATATCTTGTATAATAACGGATATATTGAGCTTTGTTGATTTTTTAGGAAAATTCGACAAAGATTATATACCATTAAAGGATAAACTCTATAGCTAAGACTACTGCCAAAGCATCAGAGAAAGGGTCTATTTGAAATGAAGTTTCTGAAAATATTTTAGTAAAGTGAAGGAAAGTGATGGTTGAAGTTAAAACTTCAGGGTTTGTAAAACATTCTTCTTTCCATAGCCTGTATTAGATTCAGGTTCTTTGTCTAAATCTTGCCAATCTTGACGTTTTAAATCGCGACTTTAACGTCTTGAGGAAAATCCAAATTTATTTTTCTTTAAATGCCTATAACGTTTTTGTCTTTTAACCTATAGATAAATAAGCCGATTTTGATCAAATTTGGTACATACCTTCGTTTTGCAAGTGGCTTGGATAAGTTCGTTAGTCAGGAAAATCAGACCAGTTTCTCCGGGAAAATTTTGAGTTTTCTTTCCGGAAAGCTATGACAACCAAATTTAGCATATACGTTTATACTATCAAGCTTACCCTACGTACCGAAATTCAGATCTCTAAGATAAAAGGAACAAAAGTGTTATAGGCATTTTAAGAACAAAAAAATGGGTGCCACTGGTGATCAGAGGAAAGCACGAGAACCAAATATTTTGTGTGACTAACAAAACCAATTAAATATTACATACAAGCGTTAAGTTTTCTTGACGCAAAAAGGTCAAGAAGCAGCTGAAAAAATATTTTGAAAATTTTATCATTTTGTTTTTAAAACGTCAAAGTCGCGATTTGAAACGTCAAAAATTGCAATCTTTGGACAACGAATTTGAAACAATTACGGATTATGTAGAAGATATGTCGTAATAAGTGTGTTTTACAAAGCCTTAAGCTTCAGCTTCAACCATCATTGTCCTTCATTTTACTTAAATATTTTCGGAAAATCCATTTCAAATAGACCCTTTTTCTGATGCTTGGGCAGTAGTTTCAGATATAGAGTTTATGGTTTAATAGTCTATATTTTAGCAAATTTTCGTAGAAAAAATTCGTTATTGAGAGGACCGTTACTTATGAATTTTAAAAAGATTTCTTCAAATGAGCGCAAACTAGAACCCCTGAAACCCATATACAGTGTCAGTTTCAGTTTTTGTCTGTTTACAAATATACAGGGTGACCCATTTCTACGGTAAAGCTCAATATATCCGTTGGTCTACAAGATATGAGAAAAAGAGTATATACGTTAATTATAGGGTATCTCGAGCTGCATCTTATAAACCTATTTTGACAGTCACAGGTGGCCCATAAGTCGTTGGTGATACACACTTTTTTTTTAATAGAACACCCCCGAATGTTATTGCATTTTTGTGTTTTCCATCGAATTATAATGCACGTTTGTAAGAAACAAATTTATATCGTTCATCGTTTTTGAGTTATTTCCATTGTTTTGCAACTTTTCATGTTTTTGGCACATATTTCAAACATCTCACAAATTGTGATACGGCGTTTTTCTTACTAGATAGCGGCGCCCCATGGCAATGGCGCATTCAGAAAGCTTTTTGTTTGTATTACTCGTCGAAAAAATCCAGATGCCGTATACACGCACTCTCAAATAGTGCCTGAATTTTAAAATGTTTTAGTGTTTCTCTAGCAATTATTTTTGTAAGATTTATGTGATATGTTGGTAATTAATAATAAATGTTTAGTAAATTATTGTAAAAAAAAAAGTTGTCGATTTTTTGTGAAAAATATAATTTAGCCTAACATTACTGAAGGCAATTTCGGTAAAAAAAATGGTGATTTTTTGTAAAAGAAATTTTTGCAAATTTTCATAGTTTTTTTTTTGGAATTTTGGTCCTAAAGTTGTTTGTGAATAATTTGATCTTGGCAGGTGTGTAAATAACTTCAAGAGGTTCGTTGGCCAGGAAAATCGGACCAGTTTTTTCTGGAACTTTTGAAGTTTATTTGGGGAATATGTTTGTACTTTTTGAAACAACAAAGCTATTTTAATGAAATGTGGTACATTGTTAGTACTATAAAGATTATACTGCCAAACAAATGTCATTCTTTTAAAAACAAGACAATATTTTTACGAAAATTCGCTACCATGACGCACTTGCTGCGTCCAGACTTTATTCTTATGGAACGCGATTAAAGCTTTATGGTGATTTATTCAGGAAAGCAAAGTTCTTTCCGAAAATGCGAAAAAAATCATACCTTGCTATGAAAAAATTAGTTGCTTACGCTAGGAAAAAGTGAAGATCGACAGTTTATGGCAAAAAACATGTTGAAAAACTTTTGTTGAAACATATCTCAGGAAATACAGGTACCTTTCCATACTTTTTACTAGCCGCGTAAACAAATTTGAATTTGAAAATAATCATATTGAATTTGCCGCTTAAAAAATGATTGACATATACAAAACATAAAACACCATTGAGCTTGGCCTACGCTAGTCTCCATGTGCAATAAAAAGTAACAAAGCATTTTACTCCCGTCATTTTCTTAAGCACTCTTCACTTCGTTTCCCGCTGCCAAAGACACTTATTACTGTTATAAAAACAAAAGAAGAATTACATTATGCAACATCATCAACACCTCGGCTCTGAAACGAGTAAAGTTGTATAATTAGTGGTGAAATTATAACAAGTGAGCTCTGGAAGTTCTACCCGGGAATAAACTGGAGATATCAGGACTTAATATGCTGGCATACTCGTTTAATTTATGCCATTCTCACTTTGAAGAATACAACTTTAGGATAATTAATGTTTCACCACAACTCCCGACCAGCTTTCTCATCCCTTCTGATTTTCCTTCTTAGTCTTACGTAGTTAGAAGCAATGTTGCCAATTTTACAAAATAATCCGTAGATTAGCGGATTTTCAAAGCAATCTAAGGTTTGCACTGTAAATTCTGAATGTACGCAATTTTGACTTCCACATCGTGACAACCCGTGGAAGTTGCATACCGGCGACAAAAATTTCAATTTTTTTTTCGCCTATACGTCGTGAAAAGTGCCTAAACATATAGAAAACATGATTTGGGAACGAAAATATTTTTGTCTATATATATATTTTTAATTTCAACAACACACCACGAGGGCTTACAGCCTAAATACTATCGTACCGTGGGTATCGACAAGGAGGAAAGAGGAAACTTGTTAATTCTGGACTTGAAGGTTTGGATGTTCGGAGGAGAAGGAAAAACATGTGCCACAAGTTGGAAGTCCTCGGGACAAAAGAGCGGGTATAACAAGATGTTCTATGTCTGGTGACCTGGACAGTAAAAGGGTGCATTCGCTCTGTTCCCCTGGTAGATCTGTTAGGGGCAACAGGTGGAGGAACTATGGAAGAAAGCTCCTCTGAGCAGTACCCGTGCAGATATCTATAAAAGAGAGAGAGGTCACCAACGGCACGTCGCTGGACAAGGGATGGCAGCCTTTGGGTGAGGGTAGGGTAACCGATGAGACGTATAGCTCTCTTTTGAATGGAGTCCAGGATAGCGAGTGTAGAAGCGGCAGCAGCACCTCAGATGTGGAAGCAGTATTCGAGGTTTGGTCTTATTTGTGAAGTATATAAAGTATAGAGATTAGCTGGTGAAAAGTATTTGCGAGCCCGAAAGAGGAAACCTAATTTCTTAGCAGCCGCTTCTGCAATTGATGTGACATGTTGGTGCCAATTGAGATTTCGATCCACAGAGATGCCAAAAAGTGAAACGGACTAATTACTTTGAATAATTTGGTTGTTTATTGTGATGGGTCTAGGGCTGGTGTATCTCTTATGAGAAAGAAAGCAAGACTGTGATTTGGTGGGGTTAAATTGTAAAAGATTTCTACTTCCCCAGTCTAATATTTTTTGGAGATCCACGGAGATAGAACCCTCCATGAGTCTGCGATCCTCATCTAGTTGGGCTAAAGAGACAGGCTTAGAATATTGTATATTGGAGTGAAGGGTGCTGTCGTCCGCGTAACTGTGAACTGGGTTGGATGTGCTAGAGAGGAGGTCATTGATGTGGAGAAGAAACAAAGTAGAGGAATGACCATCCACGACAACAGAAATGCTCCGGTTAAAGAGGAAATTTGCTGTCCACGTACAGAGTTTTAGTAATAGGCCATAGGCCGGTAGTTTATTAAGCAGCGCTGCGTGCCAGACCTGGTCGAATGCTTTGAATATGTCTAGAGCGACAATCTGGGATTCACCGTGTAGTTCCATAGACTTGTTCCAAGAATGGGCGAAAAAGGAAAGGCGGTTGGCAGTTGATCTGCGCTGACGGAATCCATACTGCCTGTCGTGGATTAGACTGTGTTTTTCAAGAAATTTTAGTAATTCGGTATTTATATACTTTTCCATCACTTTAGAGATGACTGAAAGGAGAGAAATAGGCCTGTAGTTGCTAGGAAGCGCTTTCGATCCTTTCTTGGCGACGGATTGTACTCGAGCAGTTTTCCAGTTACTAGGGAATATGCGTCTATTGTAAGATGTCTCAAACAGACGAGTCAGGACAGGAACAAGTTCTGGTGCGCATTTTTTGAGAACAATTGCTGGGATCTCGTCAAGGCCAGAGGCTTTCCTGGTATTAAGAGAAGAGAGCATCTTTCGTACCTTTCTAGTTTTGAAAATGATATCAGTCATTTTATGCGCGACATTAGGGACTGTTGGTGGTTGAACATTTGGAGGTGGGTTGAGAGTAGAATTGCCGGCGAACAACAAAGTTGAGCCTTGCCCAGGGCGGTAGAAACGATTTCATCCCCTGAGACAAGAGGTGGGAACGTGCTCTTGCAGAAACTGCACCATGGTTAATTATTCATTGTGTTTTTAGTTTGAGATGCCACGAAACTACCAGCGTCTCACGTGATTTGATGAAAATTGACATTTTTTCGTTAAAACTCGAGTAATATAACGTTTTAGGGTTTATTTAATAGAAAACTTTTAATTTCACCAAACATCTGGTATTCTGTGCAGAAATTAAATTAGGGATTGAATGTGTGGGGGTGGAATATTGTTGACAAAAATTTCGAATTTTTTTGCTAAAGCGGCGTAAAAAGTCTCAAAACAGAGATGTCTGTCGGCATGTACGTCTGTCTGTTAATAGGCGCAATAACTTTCGAACGAATTGAGATATGATCTTCAAATTTGATATCCAGTTAGCACACGACAAAGGAACGTTTCGATTGTTTTTGGGTAAGATGGCTTCAGGGGATAGAGGATAAATAAGGGGTGATTTGGTGAAAATTGACATTTTTTCGTTAAAACTCGAGTAATACGTTTCAGAAGTTTATGGGTACAGGAATACGAATATTTTCTTTCTGGTCAAGTCATGGGCCCTAAATTCATTCAATGGCATTGTCTTTCTGAAGAGAATAAATTATCACAGCTATGTGGAAGTTATGATTCAATTTGCAGCACTATTTAAGACAGTAATGTGGAATCTAACGCAGTTACCATATTTGGTAGTTAACTCACTAAAACAAATTTAACATAAACCAATTAAAATACAAAAGATTCGGGACGCAGCAAGTGCGTTATAGTAGTGAATTTTCACAAGAATTGTATACTGATAGTACAGCATATTACCAAAAGTCTGGACGCAGCAAGTACGTTATGGTAGTGAATTTTCATAGAAATAATCTGGCACCAAATATTTTTTATAACTTTTCTTTCCTGTAAAATAGAAATCTAAATTTAGGTTAATAGTTTCCTTTTAATGCCATAAACTTGTGCACCAAATTTGATTACCATAGCTTTATTATTTCCAGAGATAAAATATTTTTCCGATAGAAAACGCAACATCTTCCAGGAAAACCTGGGCCGATTTGCCTGGGCTACCGAACTTGCCCAAGCCACTTGCGAAAGGAAGGTACTTACCAAAGTTGATCAAAATTTTGCATTCTTTTTTGAGTTATCGGTGTGAGCCTGGATATGGGTTCTAGGGGTCCTAGTTCGCGCTCCTTTGAAATTCTTTTTTCAAAATTCAAAAGTCGAGATCTCCCCATTAGTGAATTTTTTCTAAGAAAATTCATTAAAATTACAAGTTTGAATGTAAACTGGTATTAAAGATCGGTTTGAAATGTCCCAATACCTGCTCATTTTCAGAATTTTTTCAAAAGTGTTACCATCCATAACTCTCTATTACCATTAACAATATTTTGAACTTGTGCTCTGACTCCTTTTGAAGAAAAAACTTTAAATGCCCAAAACCCAATTTACTATAAAGCCAGAAAATGAAAATTTGTTATATCATCTAGGTACTTTAAGTCTCTTTAAAAATTACAAATTTGATTAAAGTGACAAAAGTTTCCAGAAAATAGTTGATTTATATTTATAAAAATATCTGCCAAATTTTAAACGTTGCAGGTATTTTTACTTATTACTAGCTTGAATGATTTCGTTTTAGTCAACCTGATCGAACCGGTTTTTCCACTAAGTACAGATTGTAACCTGTGATGAGCACTGATAAGTACACTAGGAGAACCCAAATCACCATCACACATCGTTTTAAAGACCTGACGTTTCTTTCACTAACAAAGTTAGCATCATAAGAGGATGAAAAATTCAAACTACTTACTACTAATCACTTTTTATACTGAATCTTAGATTTTTTCTAGATCGAAAGGAAACGTGCTGATTCTTTAAAGAACTCTGGTCCTTTTAAACCTATATCAGATAAGGGTCATAAATTTGTCGCCAAAAGATTAAAGCAGGTCTCCGACCTGTTTCACTGCGCAATAAACAAACGATCGTTCTTGGACGACAACTTTACTTCGGACTAGTTCGTTTACCTTATCTAGTTTTTTATGTTAGAATTTTCTTCCTCTGAAGGTGTTGACTTTGTCAACGAAACGATCGTAAGGTCTCTGAAATATGTGTTGTGGTGATTTGGGTGTTCTCCAAGTGTACTTATTAGTGCTCATCACAGGTTCCAGTTTTCACATGCTGAATCTTAGGTAAAGAACGATACCGAGAGGGAGACTAAATCGCAGGTAAATTCTTCAGTGTACTGTATTTTAATTACCGGACGAGGTTTTTGAACTTCTGTTATACTTTATCTGACAGGTTTCGGAACGTTTATCTGCATCAAAGACAGAGCGCAAACAGAGGACTACAAACCAGTTAAGGAACTTTTGTTTTTTATTGCAACAGAAATATAAATGCTTTCGTACGCATCTAGCTTCGCTGGCTGTCTAACATTTTTGATAAGTTTCAGATTTTCTTTAACAACGTGGTGGTTAATATCCCAAATATGTTGTGCCTCGCATGACCTGTCTACACTACCGTAGCTAAGCTATGCCAGATGTTCACGAAATCTAGTCTCAATTGCTCTCTTAGCATGCCCGACCTATTTAAGATTACAATCTTTACAATCTATCTCGTAAATATCAAACATTCCAGTGACTTTATCTTTACCTAACAAATTTCTTAAATTATTTTTTGTCGAAAAAATTAGCTGCAAATCGGCTTTCTTAAAAATGCTCTCGAGATCACTTGTGTGATACGCGGTTCAAAAGATAGGCAAACACATTTTTTCTCTATTTTATCTTGCCGGAATGTGGTGCATTCCGCTAACATTTTCCTTGTTCTGTGTATATGAATTAATTTTTCCACTAGGCAATCCGAATATCCGTCATATTTGGCCACGTTTTTAATGTACTATAATTCTATACTACATCTACTTTTACTAATCTATTTACTAAAAAACTAATCTATTTACTAAAAAATTTAAACCGGCCGTTTATGCAAACGTAAGATGTGAGTCATTTCGAATGTAACTTGTGGTAGTTTCCTTCCTGTGGACATCGAATTCAAGAGAGTCATTATTTTTAATAACTGGTACCTCTAGAAAAGGAAATTTACTGTTAACTTCTAACTCGTGGGTGAATTTTATTGAATCAATATGACAGTTCAGTATTTTAATGAAATCATCTACTTTGCAAACATTTTTCAATTTAACAATGAGTGTTTGTGAACAAACTGAAGGCACGGCAATGGGAAACCCACTCTCTCCATTCATTCACGTGACTTGACCTGTCCTGACATATCCTGGTTGGTGTCGAGAGGGATCCCATTTGGCACGAATTCGGCGAGAATAAAGAAACGTCTTATCATAACCTGTGTGAATGCGATGCTTTTGGGAGTCTTCGAACATAATTTTTTGGTTAGAGAACTCTACACAGGAGTCAGGTAAGTTCCGTCCAATGAAATGCCGTGATGACATTTATTTTGAGGCCGAGGTGGTTTGGTGACTAAACCGAGGAGGAGTAGGGCATGGTTGCTGAGTGCCGGCGTTGCCAAAAAGTACCCGATGTGGTCCACTTGCCTGGCGCTAGCCTTCCACGATTGCTACTACTACTCGGTTTTCGATATTTTAGTGGGCGAGATTTCTCGATCGCTAGTTCGGGTAGTATGTTTTACGCGTGTTATTTGTATTGTTTGATTATAGCTGAATTATGTTTCTGTATTTAGTCTGTATCAATCTACGCATGGCAACTGACTACTCCGTCTCTGTCTCTGTCAGGCGTTGAACTTGAAACACTTCCATCGTTTCAATTCATGTCTTTTAGATTTTATTTTTAATTTGGAAAATATTCCAAATTTTGTGAACCAAATTACTTAAAATTCACAGCAGAGGTTTACATACATCATTTATAGATGTGTCACTCTAGTTACTCTTATACTTTTAAACTTATAGCGTATTCAACTTCAAAATTACTTTCTTTACTATCTACACAAGTTAAGCTTTTCTGCCAAAATGTAAATTTTGTTCTTTATGTAGGTATTTTCTGATAGAATAATATTCGTTTTCTTGTATTGGCAACACTGGTTCCAAGTTTAACTCCGTCTTCGTTAATTTAAACTGGAAGTTTTCTCTGAATAGTTCTTAGTTAAAAGTACTAATTCGGAAGACGTGCTACGTTAACCGCACAGTAATGGAGAGCTTGCAAAGGCGGCATCGAAACAGTGGCATAGGGTAAGAATGAAACAGAGATCCCAGCTAAGCAGACACACAATCTTACCCCTTTAGACGTGAGTGGTGTTATTTCACCACAAGAAGTGTGGTTTTATTTCAATACAAAAAACTCTGCTATCTGGTTTCACGCACTTGAAATTTTTTTTCCGGAATTATTATCTCTTTTAAAAGCTACCAGATTTCAAATAGGTTCTAAATTTATAACCCGTTAACAATATATAATTGAAATAATATTTTTGGCTGGATATTTTCTTACCGCTAGTGTGGCAAGTGCATACCCAATTCTAAAATTAATATCAAATTAAAATTAAATGAGTCTGTGACTTTGTGCTTGAGCAAGTTGAATGTGTCCACGTTCCATCGTTCGTAGGGGACGTTACGTCGCTCCCGTGTATCATGTAGTGTTGACCACAAAAGAGAGCAAAATTTCTAAGATAGTGAAGTAAAACTGCTCTCTGGCGTCCATGATTGGTCATACTCGCGGAAATAGACCAACGTTGAATATTGTTGTTGTTGCTGCTGCTTATTTTGGCTGCGGATAATTATCCGTTAGCCCAATGTCCGAGTTAGGACGTCAAAGAAACAATATACATTAAAATACAATGCCTTTAGCTTTGAATAGTTGGCTGGGGTAGTATACTTGCAATATGGTAGGTGGTAGTGGAATTTTCCTTTACGTGATAGTAAATGATTTTTTTCACGCCCGAGGAGGTACCACCCCTTACATCAAGTCCCAACGGACGTTTCCGGTTCTGGTGTATGAGTCGGTTTCCCTTATAAACAAAAACGATGATGGCTCCTCCTTGTACAAAAGAATCCGGAAGTAAAATACCCCTCCATTCGAATCTCCGGGAGAGGGATGTACAGAGGGCGCCAACATCAAGATTTAACATACCCTTCTCGAATATATGTGGCCTAAATTCTAACCTGAACTCCGTTCACCATTTCCTTCAGGCTAATAGGCCCCAACTCCTCTTCCTGACCGAAACTCAAATCAGTGCCAAAACAGCCACTAATCACCTTAATTTCCCGGGGTATGAGCTCCTTACTTCTTTTACATTGCATGGAGGCGTGTGCGCGTACGTCCGTAGCAATCTACCCTGCACCAGACTCCCCAATTTAGAAGCTGGAAGAAAATACATACTATGGATAAAACTCTCTTTCAGGGCTGCAAATAAATTCATATGTTGCATTTACCGGTCACCTTCTGACAACAAGTTTGTCCAGCTCTTTGACTACCTTTCTGAAAAAACCGTCCACCTGATTTTTGTATATCCTTCCTCCAGGTCACTATTCTTGGTGACTTCAATGTCCATAATAAGGAATGGCTAGGATCTTCAAAAACCGATCCACAAGGAAGAGCAATGGAGGCCTTTGCAGTCAGCAATTCTTTAGCCAATATGGTTCAGCAACCTACTTACTTTCCTCGCATCCCAACACACAGCTCAAATCCCTTGGATCTCCTTCTTACTACAAATCCTGACTGTTATAAGATATCAGTCACCGCCCCCTGGGTCGCTTAGACCACGGCATGGTCACTGCTTTCTGCGCAATGCAACCCGAGGTCACACAGTCATCACACCCACGCATCGTTTGGCACTACAACTCCGCGAACTGGGACGGAATGTGAGATTACTTTTCCTCATTTCCATGGGCGTCTGTCTGCTTCTCTCATCCTGACCGCTCTGATGTCTCACAAAACGTCACCGAAATTATCCAAGCTGGCATGGAATTATTTATTCCACGTACACAGAAAACCTCGGCAGCCACTCAAAAGCCCTGGTTCTCTAAATCCTGTGACAAGGCCAGACTTGAAAAGGTCAAAGCTCACAAAAAGCTTCTACACAATCCCAGTCAAGAAAACCGTCAAGCATTTAACGACGCATAGAACCGCTATGTCCGCATTCTTTCCGAGGCAAAAAACCCGTTTAATAACCACATCAAAAACAAAGTCCTCTTAAGTTCCAGCGACAGCAAACCCTTCTGGACTCATGCTAAATCTATTGGGAATAATTTCTACAAAAGCACGTTCCCACCTCTTGTCTCAGGGGATGAAATTGTCCCTTGGAAGGCGGAACTTTTTGCCTCGTTGTTCGCCGGCAATTCTACTCTCAACCCACCTCCAAATGTTCAACCAGCAACAGTCCCCAATGTCGCGCATAAAATGACGGATGTGATTTTCAAAACTAAAAAGGTACCAAAGATGCTCTCTTCTCTTAATACCAGGAAAGCCTCTGGCCTTGACGAGATCCCAGCAATTGTTCTCAAAAAATGCGCACCAGAACTTGCTCCTGTCCTGACTCGTCTGTTTCAGACATCTTACAATAGAGGCATATTCTCTGGTAACTGAAAAACTGCTCGAGTACAACCCGTCCCCAAGAAAGGATCCAAAGCGCTTCCTAGCAACTACACTGAACGTGAATTTCCGGTTAGAAAAGAGACTACTGAGATTGAAGTTTTGGGACAAATTGCTGCAGACCCAACTATGAGCACGAGAAAATTGGCCACTGTTTCAAACATCAAAAGAAGAACTACTCAGCGAATATTCAAGCATCACAAATTTCACCCGTATAAAATTCATCTTGTAAACAACTGAATGAAGATGATTTTTATCGGCGGCTGGAGTTTTGTGAAGTTAAGACTGCACGAATAGCTGATAAGTGGAACTTACTGTTCAATATATGCTTTTTAGACGAATGTACGTTTTTATTAAACTCTACAGTCAATCGTCATAATTGTCGTTATTGGGCAGATAATAATCCAAGAAATTTTTTGAGTGACGAAACGTATTTGGAGTTACTAGAAGATATCGTTTACCCTCTACTAAGTGACATTGTTGAAAATGATGATCGCTATCAAGAAAATCAATTAATGTTTCAACAAGACGGAGCTCCTCCGCATTTTTCATAACATGTTAGGGAGTTTTTGAACAGAGCGTTTCCAGGACAATGGATTGGGCGTAGAGGTGCTATTGAGTGGCCCGCTAGATCACTGGATTTAACTCCTTTAGACTTCTTTCTATGGGGCCATTTAAATAGTAGAATTTACGCAACAGAACCGGAGTCTCTGGAAGAATTACGACGACGCATTGTTGAAGAATGCCGTCTAATAACTCCACAAATGCTCCAGAATGTCAGAGCTCATTTTGAACAAAATTTGTACTTTTGTATGGAAGCTGATGGTCAACAATTTGAACACTTACTTAACTGAATAAACATTTTTGAACGTTTGGTTTTGGTTTTTAGTTTTTTAACGAAAAATTTACTAATTAGTGCATTTCTTATCACAATGAATAAAATACGTTCTTGCAACTCCAACTGTGAATAATTTTTAAACGAGTTGATAAAACTTCCAAAAAAATTAGTGTGCTGAATTCAGAAAAGAAAGAGCTTTCAAATGATGTAACACTTGACCCATGTTCCCTATTTAAAATATAAGTGTTGTTATTACCACCTGATGTGACAAAGTTGAGTTTCATGTAGTGAATTTTTATTAAATGCTTCAAATTTGAATAACTCAATTTTTTATAAACTTAGAAAGTTTAATTTTGGTATGTAGC
Organism: Tillus elongatus; assembly: GCA_964006375.1. Taxonomy (NCBI): domain Eukaryota; kingdom Metazoa; phylum Arthropoda; class Insecta; order Coleoptera; family Cleridae; genus Tillus; species Tillus elongatus. The sequence goes on along the minus strand of OZ023265.1, from coordinate 18,718,708 downwards.
AAGGTCTTTCCCAGGGCAAAATATCCACCACATTTCATTAAAATAACTTTGTAATTTTCGGAGAAAAAAATTTTTTCGAAAGAAAATTTAAAATTTGAATAACTCAATTTTCTATGAACTTAGAAAGTTGAATTTTGTTACGTAGTAAGGACTCTACCAAGGCAACATATGTAGTAAATTTGATTAGAGCAGCTTTGTTTTTTTGGAGAAAATTTTTTTTTTGAAAGAAAACTCAAAATTTTCCCGGAAAACCACTTCCGATTTTTCTGGCTAACGAACTCATCCAAGCCATTAATAAAAGAAAGGCACTTGCCGAGTTTCATTTAAATCGGTTAATTATTTTTTGAGTTATCAGACGGATACATACATACATATATATATATATATATATATATATATATATATATATATATATATATATATATATATATATATATATATATATATATAAAACATATAAAAATTGAAACTGACCCCGGATATGGGTTCTAGGGGTCCTAGTTCGCGCTCATTTGAAAAAAATTTTGCAAAGTCTCACCATCGATACCTCTCTATTAGTGAATTTTTTAAAATAAAAATTCACTAAAAACATGTCCCCCTCAATATATTAAAAATGACGTGTTTCAGCGTTTCTTAAAAAAATTCTCTGCACGCAAATTGACCTGTTTCGTTTTCAATGCGCCACCCTATATATATATATATATATATATATATATATATATATATATATATATATATATATATAAGCTTTTCAACTGACCAGGGAAATGGGTTTCAGAAGCCCCAATTCGCGCTTATTTGAAGAAATAATTTATCGAAAGTCTCACCATCGAAACCTCTCTATTAGTGAATTTTCTTAATGAAAATTCGCTAAAAACTCTTACCTTTAATACCTTAATGTAATCTGTTGTAGTGCAACCAAAAATTATTTTAGTTCCTGGGGCTAAACTACGAACATCAAGTTAAAACACCTAGCTAATGCAGCTCGAGACATATAATATTTTCTCGACGACTTAATCTTGGCTAGGCAATAGAGAAGCAGTTCTCCCTGTGTGAATATGCAAGATAGAAGAGCTAGCTGGTGAGACTTGGGAGTTTAATCTCGACAAAACACCGTCTGTAAGTGGCTGTTCATATGGCATAAGCACACTTATTGTGAGCGTATTTAAGCTCCCATGGCAATTTGGCAAACGTCTGCGTAACATGCAAATTGAACAATTAATGCGGAGACGAGGAAGTCTAAGACAATATTTATGATTCACTGGAGTATTGAAGAGGAAGCTTTTGTGTCAGGATACACACCGTCAACTTTTAATGACATTTATGTGGCTTATTTGCGGCACGGGAGAAACTTTGTTACGGAACAGTTGAAATATTCCGAAAGGAACGTGTTGTTCAGCCTTTTCTTGCTCACTATGGAGAGAGGCTTTATTAGATTTGTGAAACTACCAGTCAAGAAGTTCAACAAGAGGAAAGAGAAAAAACAAACTTGTGGAATTGTCGTTGCATGGACTATAGTTGGCTGTGAACAGTAGTAAAATAACTAAGAACTTACCGGAAAGTGCAGGATTGCTTCTTTTATGCCCTTACCTGAAACAAAGAAATAAGATTTATTTTTAGAAACATTTAATCTTTTTTACTAACAACTAAAAGCAGATTAGACATTTTGTAATAGAAATTTCAGACACCTTTAAAGATTGTATAACTACACATAATAAATATTGACCATATACAGAGTGCCCGTTTAAGTAATCATAATAAAGGGGGGCCCTTAATTAACATTGGGGCTACACAAACTTAAAACTAGAGAAGACATTTAGATCGTGTCTGTGTGCACACATACATTGGTAAAATACATTTATAAAATCTAATAAAAAAACAACAGTTTTACGATATTATTTTAAATAAACAATGGCAATACGTTTCGCGGATATTTCGCAATTCGCGAGTGTATGAATCCAGTTTTTATCCAAGACTACACTGAAATCCGGTCGACGCAGAAAGCAAGCAACTTGTAAATTAAGCTCCAGTGGCTTGGACGGTCAACAAACGTAGGTACGCCAAATTTTAAGCGGGAGACTGTACCTGTTTGAAAAGTACAATATGAGAAATCAGATATGCGCTTTAAAGGGCTATTTACTAAAAAAATATCGACCAACTAACCTCCGAATTGATCGATAATAAAAATGATGGATCTAGTAACTTATCCATCAGTATCGTTCTCATTTTCTGCGCAGGTTTTGATACTCGCAAAGAACATTGTCGCATGCTTAAATTTAGCGCACACATAATAAATATTGACCATATACAGAGTGCCCGTTTTTCCAGCTCAAGCATGGGGATCTCGTAAACCGTAAGAACAATTTGATTATGAGAACGTAGAGGTCAAAAAATCTCGGGACGCTCTTCTGGTTTATGAAATATCCAGAAAAAGCTTGATTTTCAGGATATTTTATTTCTTCGATTACTTTCTTGTTGTGGTCATATCGATCTGAGATTTTCACCTTCCTCGGGCACTTTCCAATTTAGGGCATGTCTGTTAAATCAAAATCCTTGAAAAACGTTTCGGTTCTTTAGTAACATCTTCAACTTCATCTTTTATTATGGGCGTCACATTCGACTTTTGCATTTTTGGGGGGATAGCTCTATTATCTGATTGAAACCTTGTATCACACGACATGTTCGACAACTTTAAGGAAATTGAAAAAATACAGTTCCTGCGAAAGGTGCTTTGGAAACAATATATACACTTGTGTATTACGACCTAGTGTCAAATAAAGCTTTGGTGGTTCAATTTAACTGGCTGGTTTTTATTCACGGTAAATGTCTGTAAATGTCTAAGGAATTTGTTATCACGTAGGCTATGAAAATAATAGTAACGAGCTTTTAATGTACAATAAGCATTAAGGCTTCTAACCTTTTTATAACAAAAAAAAATACAACGTGGAGAATACATCTAGGCTTACATACTTTGTCCCTATATTGGGGTAGAAATGGGCCAGGGCTAACAATTTACTAAATTGTTAGTTGGTTGTATACAGTCTCTATTTTTTAACACTTTGTGTTATTCGGAGCTGGCGTGACAACATACTACTTGGTTCCGCAACTAGGTGGCGGCAGGTTGCTTCGTGTCTACCGCTCACTTAGTGTTGGAAGGCTGGTTACCATAGCTGTATTACTTTATAGGTGTATTTTCGCTACAATTAGTATGCCGTACTGAAGAGCTATAATTAGAGCGAAACCGGTCTAAGGTTTTAATTGTGGTGAGAATACATCTAGGCTCACATACTTTGTCCCTATATTAGAGTAGAAATGGACCAGGGCTGACAATTTACTAAATTGTTAGTTGGTTGTATACAGTCTCTATTTTTTAACACTTTGTGTTATTTGGAGCTGACGTGACAACATACTACTTGGTTCCGCAACTAGATGGCGGGACGTTGCTTCGTGTCTTCCACTCACTTAGTGTTTACAAACATTGTTAAAACAATTTATTCAAGCAACTTCAAGTATTTTTCAACGTAGTCACCGCTTCGTTCAATGTCGTCCACCGTTTTGAAAGTGATTGAATACCTTAAGAATAATCTGACAATTTTCTTTCACTAAGATTTCAACTGGCGAAATCGACCCCAGGCGTCACAACCCGATTCACTCGACCAGGTCAGTCCGCATCAGCTATGGAATTCATCCCGTTCTTGAAATTTTTGCTCCACTTGCTGGAGAAAAACATGATTGTACCTTCACTCCACGTGGAATATCAATAGGTTTCACTACTTCATTAAAGAAAACTTCTTAGTCCAATGCTATAGTGGAGTTACCATTCTAAACTGCCATTGTGTCAAGATTTGCAATGTTTTATACTACACGTCATTAGCAATGCCTTCCACATTTTGAATACGGTACTTAGTACATGCAATAGAGAATTTGTTTCTGCATTAAACTACAGGAGTTTTTTTTAATAGATAGATTCTGAATGACGTACTGAATGTAAAAACACAAAATCCTTGCAAATTAGGAGGGCGGAAGTGCCACAACGATAACTCAAAAAATAATGGGCCGATTTTGATTAGATTTGGTGAATACCTTCCTCTTGCAAGTGGCTTGGTAAGTTCGTTAGCCAGGAAAATCGGTTAAGGTTTTCCCGGAAAATTTTGTGTTTTCTTTCAAAAAAAATCATATCTCTGGAAATAATAAAGTAAGAGCAACCAGGTACGCCGGTTTATATCATAATAGGTAAATTACCTACCAAAATTTAGTTTTGTAGGTTAAAAGGTGAAAAAGTTATAGGCATTTAAAGAAAAATAAATTGGGTTTTTCCCCAAAACGTCAATGCCGCGATGCAAAACGTCAAAATTGGCAATATTTACGCAAAGAACCTGAAACTAATATAAGCTATGGAAAGAAAATGTCTCAAGGCGAATGTTTTACAAAGCCTGAAGTCTTAGCTTCAACCGTCATTGTCCTTCATTTTACTAAAATATTTCCAGAAAAAATTGTCGATTGAAAAGTGCAACATTTAACGCGTTATAACTTCGAAAATATTAATTTGAGAAAAAAGTTTTCAGTAAAAGTTGTAGGAAATTTGTCAGTTGAAAAGTTAAGTTATACGCATTTTATTTCTTAAACAATTATTAACCAATATATAGGTAAAAAAGTCAATAAATGAATGCTAATAATCGTATAAGTTGTAAACGGTGAGTGATACAAAAAAAAAATAACAAAAAAGGAAACAAATGCAATTATCTTAAATAATGGTTATTACCATTTTTGGCCTAAAGTGCACTGTTACGGATATATATATATATATATATATATATATATATATATATATATATATATATATATATATATATATATATATATCCTGTAGTTTAGTGCATTATGGACAAGAGTAACGGGCTCCTCTATTGCCTGTACTAATTGCATCTCATTCGTAAGACGATTTCCGGCGATGCATTTTCAACTCACTTTAACAATTTTTAGTTGGCTCCACCTCGTATATTCTACCAACAAACACATTACAGGTTTTACCACTAAAACCTTCTTTGTAGTTTAATCATATTACATTGTTCATAATAATAATAATTCGCCAACATGTGATCTAGATTATGATTACATGAGTTTAGAATATATATTATTCATATATGCGTACGGCATTTCAAAATTTATCAAATACAGAATTACAATTATATGATAGGATTGGGGACAAATGGTTGCAAACATGAATATCCGCTGTCGATGGGGCGATCAAGAACATTTATTTGTAGTGGTAATTGAATGTACACACTGATTGTCGATCTGTTTATATGGATACATTTCAGTGACACATGCTTTTCTCTCTGTATTCGCCTGTTATCTGTCTGCCTGTGTATGGCTTTGTTGCAAGCACTGACGTCAAAATGGACTTTGGTACAGTCATCAGACTCTAGGATGAATACTGCATTATATTAGTTTGTGGTCAGAATCGCACATATGTCTACTAATACTGATACCACTTCTGCTCAATATTTGATGACGTATTTGTTTACTGAAAACAGGCGTATATATTATGTGGTACCTATTATATTAACTCCAGAATATTGGGAATGTGCTGCCACAGAAGATTAAAGCGCTTAAGAGATGCCTGGACACTATACGAACTAAAGGCCCAAGGCAATTTATGAGTACCCTCGCAGCGAGCTGTCGATAAAACTGCCAACCTTCATTTAGAGAGGAGAGAATGGGAGAATCAGTCTCAATCTTTTTATGAGAGTATTTTTTTCTCCCTTAGGCCTCCTCCTCGTCTTTGCCGCCCCGATAGCACCGCGGGCTTTGGCTTATTGTGCGTGCGGTTTGTCTTTTCTACCCAACCCATTCCAAAATCACTGTGCCTTGAACTAGTTACAGCAATTGGCAGGGTGAAGTTTTATATTGCTCTGTCTCCGGTCTAGGCTGTCCGTAGATCCGTTGTCTTCTGCGGTCCAGAGCTTTACACTCGCACAAGTTGTGCTGGGCTGATTCCTCCCACTCGCCGCAGAGTCTGCATGCCAGGTCCTCCTCGAATAGCCCCATTTTCTGCAGGTGTTTCTTGACAGCTATGTGTCCCGTCAAAAGTCCTGTTATGTTCCTGAGCTGTCCTCTGCTAATATTTAGCAGCTCCACAGCTCGCGTTGAACTGGGTTCCCCAATTAGTGTCTTCCCATGTCTGAGCCCTGGACAATCTGCCCAGTATGCCTTATGCTGGTCACTGACCCAGGATTTGATGGTTCCCCTGGCCGTGCCTTTTGATACGCCCACGACTATGAGAGTGTTTACCCAAGAACCTAATTATACTATCCATTCTGTTACTTCTCCTAACGCCCAGGTGTAACGCTTCACTTTTAAGACTAAAGAAATTGCCTAAATTCATTCCATAATAGTAATCTAAGTCTGGCGTAGTTACATTAAGAAACCACTTCAAAATTTGAATCCCTTAAATAAATGCCACCTATGGAAAATACGCTACAAAGATTATGAATTAAAGGGTATGACCTCATTTAAAAAAACTTCTGGATGCAGCAAGTGCATTATGGTAGTGAATTTTCATAAAAATGATTTTAATAGCTAACATGTTATTTTAAGAAAGCAGGAATCAATCTATATAGTATAAACAATATGCCGTGTTTTATCAAAATAACTTTATTGTTTTAAAATGTACAATAACTTCCGAAAGTAAACTTAAATTGCTCACGAAAAAAACTGGTTTCCTGGTCAACCTTATAGGTTAATAGCAAATTGAGCTATTCAAATTTAAAGCGTTTAATGAAAATCCGCTACCATAACGTACTTGCTGCGTCCCGTATTTCTTTTTTTACAAAGATGTATTATATTTCGATGGAAAATGCAAAAATGCAATAACATAGGGCGTGTTCGATAAAAAAAATAATTGAATCACCAACAAATTATGGACCACCTGTAATTGTGGAAATATTTTTTAAGATGTACCCTATGATTAATGTATACCTTTTTTTTCGTAACTTGCATAATAATGGATATATTGAGCTTTAATGATCTTTTACAAAAATTTGGCAAAAATGATATACCATTAAACGATAAAATCTATAGCCAACACTACTGCCAAACCATCAGAGAAAGAGTGTATTTTAAATTAATATTCTGGGAATATTTTAGTAAAATGAAGGACAATGACGATTGAAACTAAGAGTTCAGGCTTTATAAAGCATTCTTCTTGAGATATTTTTTTTTCCATAGCTCATATTAATTTCAGGTTCTTTGCCCAAATATTACCAATTTTGACGTTTGAAATCGCGACTTTGACGTTTTGAGGAAAACCCAAATTTATTTTTCTTTAAATGCCTGTAACTTTTTTGTCCTTTAACCTACAGAGCTAAATTTTGGTAGGTAGCTTATGATATGAACCCGCGCCACAAAAAAATAAAAGCAAGGAGCCGGTGTTTCTATATCGGTTGCAATTCACTGCTGAAGCCTTTATCGCACTCCGTTTAATGCACAGCAAACGCTTTTGCGTAAGAAGCAGAGAGCAAAGCGCACATGTTGTGTTGGTTGATTGGGACGACGAAGACAAACGCAGAGAGCGAGGCGGACATTCATTTGTGAAACTTAAGTACAACGAACACGTGTCATGGCAGGTGTATCAGAAAGTTATCGTTATAGTGTAAAAACTCCGGTTAGGATACTATAAGTCGTTTTTATCTTTGATTAATATTTAACAGTCATCTAATTAAAGTTTTTCTTTAATTGGGGAGTTATTGCATGGGCTATATATATATATATATATATATATATATATATATATATATATATATATATATATATATATATATATATATATATATATATATATATTAAATATCTGATGTATATCTAAAATGATTCTGCAAATAAAATGGGTATTATGTTATGTTTGTTGTTATTGATCTTTCTATGTATGTTTTTTAATTTTATATGAGTTTATATTTGCCCGACTATTGACCCCATACTGCTAGGGTATGTAGTGAGTTCGCTTCTTTATGATTTTACAATTAATGAATTTAACGGTTTTTTAATTCCCTTTTATTTGCCCAAATAAAAAAAAAATTGATATATTTCTCACGTTTTCAAACAATAATACCTCATTTAAAATTATATATATATATATATATATATATATATATATATATATATATATATATATATATATATATATATATATATATATATATATATATATATATATATATATATATATATATATATATATATATATATATATATATATATATATATATATATATATATATATATATATATATATATATATATATATATATATATGTTTTATTCCACCAACTTTATACTGGTAAAGAAATAACAAAATTAACACATTTACACCAGCACTTATGATGAAATTCTTATATTACTATTTGAGCTCTTTTTATTTCGGTTTTATCTTTGATCAAAATTTTAGTGCTACAAACAGATTACAGGTTTATATACATCAACGACTTAAATTCCATTCACTTATCCATTTGCGAAATTTAAAAATTCTATTTACTTCTATTTAAAAAGATCTTTTTCTTTATTACAAAAGTTTTAATACCTTTGAACTTCCTAATTTCTTCCTTGCCAACCGCTGTTGGCTTCGTCGAAATCCAGTCGTTGCTAGGCAGCCATCTTGTGGAATTCCCACTTCAAACAACGCGTCTGTATCGTCAATTATTATTCTCATATTTGCAGTTGCAGTACTTCCTTTGAGCTTATTTCTTATACACTATGTATTAATTAATAGTTTTCAACACTCTTCATACTTTAATTGGCCGATTTTCTACTTAATTTTCACTTTTTGCATTGGTAAATTGCACTGGCACCCTTTCGCTATCATGAACCAAATTGAAGAGAGCTAACTTTAATTTGATTATTAGTTCATTTCAAATTGAATGCAAAGCAAGCTAGAAATTTCACTAACTGTCACATTTCTGAGCATAGAAATGTTTTTTCTGTCTATGTACACAAAAACTGAGAAATGAAATGCTGTCAATGTCAAATTCGTATTAACCCTACTTTAAACTTTGAATGACATATTTTAAATTATTTTAAATATCAACAAAACAAATCTTAAATTACTCAAATTATATACGAACTTCTTTATCAAACTTTTAAGTAGTTGTGTTAGAACATTACAAACATTTTAAAAGGTTAGTACAAACTTTAAATTTTCTATACATACATATATATATATATATATATATATATATATATATATATATATATATATATATATATATATATATATATATATATATATATATATATATATATATATAACCAACAAAACACTTTTCATTTTTAACAAAACATGTATCAACTATAGTAACCAAATTATACCTATTTATTTATTAGTTTATATTCATTTCATTTCTTGTTAAATGTCTTATTGTAGCTTGAAAAAGTATTTTGAATTTCACTACTGCTTAGAGCGTCTATCTGGATACATTATTTACACTGATTAAAATTAATTTAAGAATCATTTTCTCCATATATTGTTTCAGACATGTCTTTCTATATATATATATATATATATATATATATATATATATATATATATATATATATATATATATATATATATATATATACAGTGTGGAACAGCCAAATGGAATAAATTCGATAACGGATAAATGAGGGCGTGTTGGGAAAAACGCTTGGACACGTCGATTTGTATTTTTAACTGCGCATCTTTTTCAAGAAAAAAAAATTATATAGGGTGCGTCATGTGACAGTGGCCAATACCAACTTTCTTATTTTAAATACAAGCCCCTGTATATTATAAATTTTTTGGATTCTTCAGAAAATTCTAGACATAATTCATGTACAATGTTCTATACCTATCTTCAACTGTTTCGGAAATATTAAGTATTTTCAGATTTATTACAAAAATTAACATTAAAAATAGAAAATTATTTTATTTCACAAATTCTAATAAGAAATACTGATTATTTCTTAATAATTTAAAAAAACAAAAAAAAATTAATGTCAATGTAGTAAATGTTCAAAATGCTCGCCACGAACATCTTGGCAACATGCTAATCTGGTATAGAAATGTCTTCTAACATTACTCAACATCTCAGGCGTGACTGATCTAATCGCAAGCGTGATTCGTCTTTTTAAGTCATCTAAGTTGAGGGGCTTAGTTTTGTATACAATACTTTTGACATATCCCCACAAAAAGTAGTCTAATAGCAACAGATCAGGAGATCGTGCTGGCCATTCTATCGATCCGCGCCTCCCTATCCACCGATTTGGAAAAATTTGGTTCAGGTACTGCCGGACATTGATTTGGTAATGGGGCGGTGCTCCATCTTGCTGAAACCATATTTTATTGGCAGGAACTTGTGGGTTTGCTGGATCTGGATATAAGTTTGTCAAAGTTGGCACGACATTATTTTGGAGCAGTTCTAAATATTTATCCCCATTCAAGTTGCCATCAATGAAAAAGGGACCTACGATATGATTTCCAACAATTCCTGCCCAAACATTAACTTTTTCAGGATATTGCGTATGTTCCTCTCTCATCCAATGAGGATTCTCATTAGACCAATAGCGGCAATTTTGACGATTAACATGACCGTGAAGTGTAAATGTGCTCTCATCAGAAAACAAAACATCTTCTAATTGGATCACATTGTTATCTAACATTGCCATCATTTGTTCACAAAAATACGTTCTCCTATCGAAATCGTCCTCCATGAGCTCCTGAGTTGGTATCATTTTATAGGGATGCATTTTACTTTCCTTTAATGTTCGAAAAATTGCTGTGTGGCTAACGTTGAATAGTTGGGCTGCTTGTCGACCAGAAGTATGTGGGTTTTCTTGAAACTCAAGCGTAATATCCAATTTCGTATCATCACTTACTGCATTGGCAGCTACTTTTTTTATCTGTCTCACATGACCAAGCTCGCGAAACTGCTTTTCTATTTTGCTAATTGTTCCTTGGGATACAGGCGGCAAATTTGGAAATTTTTCGTGAAATAAGCGAGACACTTCCATCTGTGTCCGTGTGTTATCTCCATAACCAATCATTTGTAGAATGGTTATTTTGTGCATTTCTGTTAAATGAACCATTTTTCTGATATTATTACGTACAGTTAACGAAATTCAAACGACAATAGCACTGACACTAATCACTACTGTCATGCAGGCAGACAACAAGTTGCTAAGGCTACGAGTTTTATACGAACAGAAAGAAAACTGTTTTTGTTTTTGTTTCATTTCATATCAGTAAAAAGAAACGCAGGAATGGTTTTTGTTTACTTTCTCATTATCAAGAGCTGAATGGGAAATAAGTATTGAACGCAATGTAGGGAATTTGTGAAATAAAATAATTTTCTATTTTTAATGTTAATTTTTGTAATAAATCTGAAAATACTTAATATTTCCGAAACAGTTGAAGATAGGTATAGAACATTGTACATGAATTATGTCTAGAATTTTCTGAAGAATCCAAAAAATTTATAATATACAGGGGCTTGTGTTTAAAATAAGAAAGTTGGTATTGGCCACTGTCACATGACGCACCCTATATAATTTTTTTTTCTTGAAAAAGATGCGCAGTTAAAAATACAAATCGACGTGTCCAAGCGTTTTTCCCAACACGCCCTCATTTATCCGTTATCGAATTTATTCCATTTGGCTGCTCCACACTGTATATATATATATATATATATATATATATATATATATATATATATATATATATATATATATATATATATATATATATATATATATATATATATATATATATATATATATAGTTTTTGATGAATTTTATAATCTTTGTATTTTAGATTGCCATGCTGTTAATACAGATCTTTGTTGGACAAAAACAAATGGAGTGTTGTATTATACTTTGGTTTCACTGGACATTTGAAAACATCTGCATCTTTAGTAAGTTATTTTATATGAATTTCATCTAAACCTTACTTTGAAATATTTTACTTGTGTGTTTTATATGATTGTCTTTGTGTTTTGAGTGGATATGAATTTGTTTTACCCATTTTATTTCCATACATACAAAAAACATCATCGCTATTTATTTACACTTAGTATGTGAATTTTCCTCTTATTATATTTGTTTTTTTTTTAATATTTATTTCTACATTTCAGATTTATTTCAAGAATTCATTGGCAATGCTTTCCAATGTTTTATACCAACCGTTTTGACTGGGATCAGCATTCTGCACAATACCACCCTCGATATCCACTTAAGATGCTACCCGTTTTCCACAGTATTGACATTTCGTGGCAGTGTTAGTGTTTTTACAATTACAGTTCATAAAACTTTAGTATTTTAATTGCCAATGATCTTTTGGATGAACCCGTTAAATTTTGTAAAAACACAGCACAAGTCATATACTTATTGTGTATTGCATATTGTATAATTTAGTTGAATAAACATAATAATAATAATAATTTAGTTTAGCGACAGCTACTGATGAAAACAACATTGTTGTCGAAATACGTATCTAGGGCATAAGTCTTTGTTAATAAAATCTGGTTTGTGTGATGATTTTGCTCTTTGTTTCACATTCTGTGGTGATATGTGTGCGATGTAAAATTTGACGAAATGGCTCACTTTTTGTAACTTATTTCTCCCCCTTGAATTACGCCAATTTAATTCCATCAACACACAAACACAAATAACCCCAACCATATCAAACTCACCCCAGCATTCTTTTACGCGAGCATAAATCAATGATAGTGCATTAACACATTAACTTTTTGTGCTGGTTTCGTTTGTTCAGGTGAATTCAATTATACATTAAAACCCGAGCAGAATTATGTTTACATACGGGAGTAATTATTTTGTCTCTTTTTCAAATTCCATGTTTATATAAAATCAGTGACTGTGATCCAACAAAAATGTACGTTGTTTTGAAGCAGAACTGACTTGTATACTTAGAACAGACATTTGTTTCAGTGATTAATGGTTGGTTTATCAGTGCTTTACTTTATAGCATTTTTAACATTAATTGCTGGTCATAAAGTAGGGTTCTGAATGAAAAATAGCAATACATTTTATATTCAAGAATTTTATATTTGCAAAAGTAGAACTGACACGCAAGCAAAGATACGAGCATGCGCGAACCACACACATCAATAAATGAATTAAAGTAAAATCAAATTTTGCGCAAAGAAAATTCTTTGATGTACTCTAAGGGCGATTCTGAGCGAAATGTACATAGCGCAATCATATGTGCGATACGCATAGGTAATCACAAAAATATCAAAATTTACTATCTGATGGCCCTAGCTACTGATATGCAGTGTATCTCAAATTTGACGCCCGTGCTTTTGGGACTTCATTCAGGGGACTAAAACAAATCGAAATAAAAATGTTTTTAATAGCAAATATGTCTCTTTAATGCAAGCAGGCATGAATTTGGACACCGGTATAACCTATATAGTAGAAACAATATGCTATATTTTATCAAAATAACTTATTGTCTGAAAATGTACAAAAATTTCCCGAAAATAAACTTAAAATGTTTCCGAGAAAACTCGTTTCCTAGCCAACAACTTTACGTTAATACTAAATTGAGTTATTGAATTTTGAAACATTTAATGAAAATTCGCTACCAAACCGCACTTACTGCGTCTCGATTTTTTACAAACATGCATCATATTTCGATGAAAAATGCACAAATGCAATAAAAAGATGTTAAAAAAATTGTAGGTATCACCAACGACTTATGGGCGACGCTGTGTTTGTCAAAATAATTATATAAGATGCAACTTAAGACACCCTATAAATAATGTATACAATTTTTCTCGTATCTTGCATAATAAAAATTATACTGAGCTTTACCGTAGAAATGCGTCACCCTGTATATATGTAAACAGAAAGTAAACCCGGATATGGATTTTACGGTGTCTAGTTTGCGCTCATTTGAAGAAATCCTTATAGAATTCAAATGTCGCGGTCTCCACATTATCTAATTTTTTCTACGCAAATTACCTACAAATTATAGACTTAAACCATAAACTTAACCAAAACTACTGCCAAAACATCAGAGAAAGTGTGTATTTGAAATAAATTTTCTGAAAATATTTGAGTAAAATGCAGGGCAATGATGGTTGAAGCTGAAACTTAAGGGTTTGCAGAACACTCTTTACATAATCCGCGAGTTTTGCGTTTTAAGGAAAACCCCTTTTTTTAAATGCCTTATTTTTTGTCTTTAAACTTGCAGACCTAAATGGGTAAATGTTTTAAATATAATTATACATAATAATACAAACACGCGTACCAAATCTGGTTGCCGTTGCTTTGTTATTTCCGGAGATATAAAATTTTCCCGAAAGAAAACACAAAATTTTACCGCAAAACCTGGCCAGGTTTCCTGGCTAACGAACTTATCCAAGCCACACAAAAGGCTGGTACTCAGAAAATTTGAATTATTTCTTGAGTTATCGGCAACATATACTATATATGTGATACATACATACATACATACATACATACATACATACATACATACATACATACATACATACATACATACATACATACATACATACATACATACATACATACATACATACATACATACATACATACATACATACATACATACATACATACATACATACATACATACATACATACATACATACATACATACATACATACATACATACATACATACATACATACATACATACATACATACATACATACATACAATTTTTCTAAATTCAAAATCTAAAATTTCCTCATTAGCGAATTTTTTTAAAGTGAAGCCACCGGAAAAGTCTACGACTGAAATATGGAACGCTTTCAATAAGTTAGGCCAAGAACAAACAACCAGATATGCTATTCAAATTGAATAGCTTAAAAGTTTTCATCTCCTCTTTATTAAATTATTTTTTATACAAAAACTCGCCAAAAAATTCATTGGAATAACAGAAATTAGATTAGATAACGGTAAAGTGATTTGAGACTAAACAAAAATTGATAAAAAGTGAAGTCAGTAACTAGGATGAGAACTCGATTATATTATGTACAGGTCTTAGCCCACTCGGCCACGGTCGACATGACAGATGTATGTACTAGAAGGTATATTCAGTAGTATGTTAACTGTCTAACGTCTTTACTATTTACATCAAACAATTTTTATGCACAATGGATTTTGTGCTCATATTTTAACGAAATGAAGGACGATAACGAATTCGTGTTGTATCTTTCACGCACATTCGTACTCCTATCATAATTATCACGTTTTAACTTTATTTAATCAGATTTAATTAATTAAAAATTAATTTACCTCTGACTGTTTTGGCTTTTAACTTAAAGATCTGAATGGTACATAGGATACTCCTATGACAGAAACCAGCGTACCAAATTTTTTAACCCTTACTTTGTTATTTTTGGAGACATAATTTTTTCGAAAGTAAACAAAATTTTCCGGGAAAACCTGGGCCGATTTTCTTGGCTAACGAGCTTATCCAAGCCATTTGCCAAAGGAAGGTACGTACCAAATTTGATCAAAATCGGCCCATTATTTTTTGAGTTACATATAAAATTTGAAACTGACCCCGGATATGGGTTCTAGGGGTCCTAGTTAGCGCTCACTTAAAAATGTTTCGGGACTTCCCCATTAGTGATTTTTTTTCTAAGAAAATTCTCTAAAAGTATATGAGCTTAACGTTCAATTCTTATACAATTCAAACCCCACTAGAAAAAAACGTGAAAAATCAATTGTGTTTAAAATAACTTCATTTAATAACTACATTTTCTTGCTCTATTGTGCCGTTGTATTGCAGATTTTTTTTAAATGATAAAATCATTCAATAATGATACAACTTGACGAAAATATTTTGGTGGAGCTCTGTCCTGCTGGAAATGGAAATACATCGAACGTATGTTAACATTTTCCAGTAAAGCAGGTAAAATATTTACAAAAAATTCGAACAGACCTCTCCAGTCAATATATATGAAAGCTCATAGGAGCCTATCAGTCGGTTGTCCACAATCCCACACCAAACACAAAACTTATGTTGCGAATTGCTTTTTCTAACAGGATATGAATGAAATATTTCTGTAAAAGGCATGTTTGGTTAAATGTGCCTTATTAGTGAACAGAGTAGTCGGCTATAAAAATGTTTTGTAAAGTAAAATTAAACGACAGAATGAAACTCGTGGAGCTTCGTTACCAGGCTTAAGTTTTTGAAACGGCAAATTTGGGAGGTGATTCTCTAGACAAGAATGGTTTTCTTCTAAAGAACTGAGAAATGGGAGAGTACTTATGTGGTGAGCGATCCGCAATCACAATGACAAGTTAGACAACTTCTATGGCGTAGGTTCTCGTTCGTATTGCTACGTTCTTAACCTTTGCGTTGCGTTTATGAGAAAGCACCGCCACCGAATAATGCATAAGTGCCAAACATCTATGGCTTCTTGATCTGGAGTTAAAAAGCTACACAATTTCCATCAACTTGTGATGTTAACGTTGCACACCTCTCTCTCTCTCTCTCCCTTTTTTCTCTCCGTCTTTCTCCCCCGCCCTGATGTTGTAAAAATAGTTAAATAACTTAAGTATATAACCTTTGCAGCAATGGTTAATTTATGAAAAGCAAAGCTTGTATGGCTCAAAGGTATTATGAACTTGATCACTGTGTTTTAACGCGCTTCTTGACGAGTTGGAAAACATGTCTGTGGGTCAGATCAGGAGACCTAGCAGGCCAGTCCACAGGAAATCTTCAATCAATCCATTTATCTCGAAACATGCCATTAGATATGTCTCTGACGTGTTAAGCAAAGTGTGGCGAAGCACCATCTTGTAGAAACCACACCTGTTCTTGCTTATTTTCGTCCTGATTTAGACACCAGAAAATCTGAATAACCGGACTCTACAGGTATGTACATTAGTAACCTCCGAATCTAAAATCACGTCCGCAACTCATCTAAAAAGATAATATTTAAATATTTGAAAGCAGATGAGGTCATTATGAACACTTTCTAAAGCACGACCGTAGTTAAATTTAGGGTATGTAATACTAGGTTTTATTGTTAAAAAAAATCGTAACCAAGAAACCAATTAATTAAATGCAATTTTCAATATACCCAGTTTTTTTTAAAGATCGAATTTTTGAGAAAAGTAACTTTGAATTTGAGATTATAAAGTTTCCACCCGTCATTAAACACGTGAAGTGTGTAGATGTTAAAAATAGCTTAAAACCTAACCCGTGTCTAACAAATATCACACCAAACTTTGATTAAAACATTCCAAACCGTTTTCCCGTTATTGATTTGTACCACTTTAAAATCTTCACCCTGTATATGGCCTTGTATGATGGACAACACAATAATGTAGGTAAACCACTCGGCAACATAAACTAAATCTGTGTCAATGAAGTAATCCAATTCGAATAAATTGTTTCCCTAAATGAACGTACAACAACGGACAGCAAAATAAAGAGCGCTACAATAGTAAACCCCGTTTAAAGCGTTTTATCCTTGCGCCCATTGACGTCCCGGTCATTTTCTACACACAGGCCGAACGTGAACCGATGAAACCATCTAGTTTAGAGATTAAAGCTCAAAGTAGATTAGTTTTTCAGGAACGGTGTTGGATAAATAATTGGCTCCTGAGTCTGGATATACCGGGAATAATGAGAAACCCGTTCCTGGGTCCCTTGCGATCGTTGCTAACGACGCTAATTCGCGCCCATAATATCGACTATGCCGCCCTCTACCGCATCCACCCCCTACTCTTGTACCTCGTTTATTTGCTAATCATCCAGATTTATTGCTTGAAATTCCGTGTTTATGTATGAGAAACGGACTATAAATCAAAAGCAGTGTTAGAGGATTGTTAAGTCCGTCACGATTCGTGGACAACGCAACAAAATTTCTATTGACAGCGCAACATGATAGAAAACGAAGAAAATGTAATTGCGGATGCGGGAAACACAAAACAATACCATTTAGATAATCTGTGATTCCTGTATTCAAAGACTCATTCAAATTTCTTCTAACTACCAGTGAAGACTAAAATGAAATCGACATAAGAATGCAACAAATCTAAGAATGCATGAGTGTAGCATCTATGAAGTACCAAAAATAAGATGCCACCATTTGTGGATTTTAAATTAATTTCGTATAATGACTTGAACAAGCCGAATTTGTCTACGTATCCCACGTTTATAGTCGTCAACAATTGATGGACAAGCAACGTCTTCTCTAAAGCCATTTTTCTGTCTCCTCGATGCAGTTTCTAATTTTGCAGGATCGTGAAATAAGGCTTTTTGTCCATCCACTTTACAGCTCACAGTCCAACGCTAATCAGGAGCGCGCGCGTTTGATAATGTCAAAGGAAATATGCCAGCGTTTTGAAGAAGATTCCTCAAATTGTATGGGTCGCTTTGTCCTTATGGACAAAACATGGATCCATCACTGAGATTCAGGAACTAAAGACCCATAAAAAGAGTGAAACCATTCCGGTTCCCCACGACGCAAAAAAATTCGTGTCCAAAAATCGGCGGGTGAGGTTCTCGCTTTAGTTTTCTGTAACAAAGATATGATAATTTTGGTAGATTTTCTGGAGCAACGTAGAATCATCATGAGAGCATACTTGTGTGAGTTGCTAATTAAGTTAAGCGAGGAATGTTTTAAAAAAGTCGCGGAAAACTGACCAAAGGTATGCTCTTTTCGCAAGACAACGCCCCGGCGCACAAGTCGTTGATTGCACTGCAAACAATTGACAAAACTTATTTTGGACTAATTGACCACTAACCATATTCTCAGGCTTTAGTACCGTTGGACTATTTTTTATTTCCATAGTTCAGAAAATATTTGAAAGGTCAAGGATTTTTGACAAACAACAACATCATATGTAGCGTTGTTAGACGGTTCGAAAACCAAGGTAAATAATTATTTTTAATAGGCTACGTTTGCTTTATGGGCCTTAGGCTAAATATGTTAAGTCTTACATGAGATTTTGTAAAATAAATACAATTGTGTTTTAAAAATAATTACGTTTTCTAGGCTAAATACCTTTCAATGCCTTATAATACGAGTACAGTTTTGAGTACAAAATTAGCGCTGACTTTCAACAATGTTGTTAACTCAGGTTTGTAACATGTTACACGTGTTACCACCTTTTTCCCAAACTATAAGGTTTCTGTCGTCGTTCTACCGTATTATGACTCAATGGGAACGAATCTGCAGACAGTTCGTTGATCGAATGTATTTCAAGATAAGCAACCTTTAGAAGCCCCTGTAACCACGAGAAACATTTTCTTCTTACTTAAAAGTCAACCTCAAAACATGCCGTTACTTAGATAACTAATCAAAGAAGGCAGCATGCCTAAATAGCCACCCCGTCGTTTTTGCGAAGATGAATACGTCATTTTTAACGCAACACCCATCTCTTTATAAGAAACACCCACTGTTTTGTGTCTTTATGAAGCTGCTCCGGTAGGAAGACGCCACATCCATCTTTTATAAGAAACATCCACTGTGTTATGTCACCATGAAGCCGCTCCTGTAGAATGACGCATATATTATACCGAACAGTGAGGCCCCCACAGCATTCTGACCTAGGCAGCCTTGACTTGCCACCTCGATGGCAGAAGTCTGGATGACGTCAACCGATGGATGAAACTATCAGCCAAGTACTTTATTTATCTGTATCAATTTCTTTTCAAGACATCAATAATTCAACCACAATTCATCAGAACACCTCTAATTAATTATTTTATATATTTTTATTAAATTTCGTAAATTCACTACAATCAACATTATATAATATAAACTCAATAACTTTGAATAGACCAAATTTTTACTGCATTCTTGATTTTTATTTGTACATTGTACACCCTACCAAATGTAAGTGCAAAAAACCCATGCCCTGTGTTTAATTGGTATTAAAGCTAATGCCTTTGACTGAGCTGCCAAGTTAAATTTTGTCTTTCATATAAATTTTATTTCCTTCATTAAAATAAAATCAATTAGTTAATATTAATTAAGTTATAGGTTGTTTAAAAAATGTATTTATTTGTTACTTTAAACCAAGAGACAAGTATAAAATTCCAACAAAGGTATTAAATAAAATAGTCTGGACACAGCAAGTGCGTTATGGCAGTGAATTTTTATAAAAATGCTTTGAATATCAAATATGTCTTTTTAATGCAAGCAGTCATCAATTTGGTTACCGATATAACCTATATAGTAGAAACAATGTGCCATATTTTGTCAAAATAACTTATTGTTTGAAAATGTACAAAAATTTTCCGACAATAAACTTTAAATGTTGGTTTTCTAGCCAACAAACCTAAGGTTAATAGTAAACTGAGTTATTGAAATTTGAAGCATTTAATGAAAATTTGCTACCAAAACGCACTTACTGCCTCTTGATTTTTTTTCTTACAAACATATTTCGATAAAAAATGCAATAAAATAAGGCTGTTCGAAAAAAAAATTTAGGGATCATCAACGACTTATGGGCCAGCCGGTAATTGTCAAAATAATTTTATAAGATGCTGCTCAAGATACCCTATAATTAACTTACGCGTCACCCTGTATATATGTAAGCAGATCAAAACTGAACGTAAACCCGGATATGGATTCCAGGAGGCCTAGTTTGCGCTCATTTGAAGAAATCTTTTTAAAATTCTACAGTCGCGGTCTCTGCATTGACGAATTTTTTGTACGAAAATTAGCTAAAAATTATGGACCGTTAAACCATAAACTTAACTAAAACCACCGCCAAAGCATCAGAGAGAAAATAACTAACCTGTTGCATATCAGCCCCTTTTGTAAAACTTCCATCTTTTATATGTGTTGTTAAAACATAACAAACACTGTTTAGTCCACCCACTAACATTAATAAAGGAATAATTTGCACTTGTATATAAAAATTTCCCAAATAACACAATAATTTGTGGACTGAAACAGATAAATATATAAACAATCTCATACCATACGATAAACGTCAGTTACAGCGTGTAACAGACCTGCGCAATAATATGAAATGTTCCGTTGCCAGGCAACGACATACTAGATCTCATATAAGCCAGGTTTGCCATTGCCAATGAAACGCGGTGATATTAAAAATAAATGTTTCAAATTTGAATAGCTTAAGTTTCTGTAAACTTAGAAAGCTGAATTTCATCACATAGTTAGGTATTTCCCAAAGCAATATGTACACCAAATTTCATCGAAACGCTTTGAATTGGTTTGGGTAACATCGCTTCAGGGGATAGGGGCCAAATAAGCGATGATTTGGTGAAAATTGACCTCTTTTCATAAAAACTCGGGTAACATAACGTTTCAAAAGTTTATGGGTACAGGAATACAAATATTTTCTTTATGGTCAAGTCATGGGTCCTAAATTGATTCCATGAGAATGTCTTTCTGAAGAGAGTAAATTATCGCAACTATGTAGAAGTTATCATTTAATTTGCAACAATATTTTTTCTTGCACAATTTAAAAATGGATGTCTAGAAAACTTTAAAGTGCATCAAAATTAAAGGCCAAATTAAATTGCTTTTTGTTATGAAGTGATAAAGATTTTTTAGGGATGTATAGGAGGTATTGGGTCCATAAAAATGTTCTGGATGTTTAAGAAAATCGGAATTTAGCATACGACAGTTTACTTCCACATCGTCAATACGTGTGAACGTATGGCATCGGCGACAAAAGTTTCAAACATTTTTCTCGCTTAAACGTCGTAAAAAGTCTTTCTGTAAACCTAGAAAGCTGAATTTTAGCACATAGTTAGGTCTTTCCCAAAGCAATATGCACACAAAATTTCATCGAAATATCTTTGTAATTTTCGGAGAAAAATTTTTGTTCGAAAGAAAACTCAAAAATTTCCCGGAGTTTCATCAAAATCGGTTATTTATTTTTTGAGTTATAGGTTGGATATATATATATATATATATATATATATATATATATATATATATATATATATATATATATATATATATATATATATACATATAGAAATCGACACTGACCCCGGATATGGGTTCTAGGGGCCCAAATTCGCGCTCATTTGAAATTTTTTTTTTTTGCAAAGTCTCACCATCGATACCTCTCTATTAGTGAATTTTTTAAAATAAAAATTCACTAAAACTAGTAAGTGACAAAAACAATGATATGATTCAATTCGTTGAACAGCTGTGAACGGTTTAAACATTTGCATCATTTACATTAAACGAAATTAACACAAAAGCAGTAACTCTTGCATAAATAGCTGATTCAACCGAACAACAAATGCTCTGGCTCTCTGGTTTTTGATTGGAAATTATAAAATATGTATTCGTATTTGTTAAGTATTTATGTATACAATGTAGCAGTTTCTGCTGCATTCAAAACATGTTTCACAATGGAAAATTACGAAACACAAGAGAGAGAAAAAAATGTAATAGCGCTGTTTCCATAAAACACGTTGCTTGCCGTGTTGTTATTAGCATTTATTTAAATCCACATGATAAATGGACGATGATGTGTTATACAGCAACAACCCAGCACTTTTATAAATATAATTGACTTTGCAAAGTAAATCTTTGTTTAACGCAGAGCTTTTGTTAAGTCTAATTGCTGCTAAATTAGCCGATTTTTTATCGTGTCTAAACAAATTGTACCGTTTATTATAACAAATGTACAGCGTTAACTAATACACTCGCATCACGGCGACCTCTATCGATGTATAATTTGTTTATGTTTCAATAGTGGCATTACTTTTTTTTCCCT
Organism: Tillus elongatus; assembly: GCA_964006375.1. Lineage (NCBI taxonomy): Eukaryota > Metazoa > Arthropoda > Insecta > Coleoptera > Cleridae > Tillus > Tillus elongatus. Next base: position 18,695,966 of record OZ023265.1, on the reverse strand, counting down.
CAGGGCTCGTCCGCGGCCTTGCCGCCCCGATAGCACTGCAACCTTTGGCTGATTGTGCATACCCTTAGTCTTACTCCACCTATTCCAAAATCACTGTGCCTTGAACTAGTCTGCACAGCGATTGGTAGGGTGAAGTTTTATATTGCTCTGTCTCCGATCTAGACTGACCGTAGATCAGTTGTCTTTTGCCGTTCAGAGCTTTACACTCGCACAAGATGTGCTGCCCCCCCCCCCTCGCCACAGAGTCTGCATGCGAGGTCCCCTTTGAACCGCCTTATTTGATGCAGGTGTTTATTGAGGGCCATGTGTCCCGTCAAGAGACCTGTTGTGTTTCTGAGCTGTCCCCTGCTAAGATTTAGCACCTCCACAGCTCTCTTTGAACTGGGTCCGTCAATTATTGACTTCTCATGTCTAAGCCCTGGACAGTCCGCCCAGTACAGCTTGTGTTAGTTTCTGACCCAGGACTTAATGGCTCCACTGGCAGTGCTCTTTGTCACGCCCAGAACCGGTTCTGGTCCTATAAATGGTTCTTCTGACCCACTCTTCGTGAGACTGTCAGCTTCTTCATTGCCTTTGACCCCGGAGTGACCCGGCACCCAGATGAGGGTCACGTCATTCTGCCCAGCGAGGTCGCTCGTCTCGTCTCGGCACTTACTCACCAGCCAGGAATTTATCCGTGGGATACTTAGTGCCTTAAGGGCTGCCTGGCTCTCTGTGGCTATGAGGATCCGCTTGTTGCTGTAGCCCCTCTTCTTGTCCTCCCGCACACAGTGCAGGATGGCGTACATTTCGGCCTGAAACACCGTTGCATGGGCTCCGGAGGAAATACTATGACTTACCCTCGGTCCTTCCGAGTAAACACCTGCCACCGTCCCACGCTCCCCGCCGGATCCGTCCGTGAACCACACGAGCGCATCCCGTGGTATGCCCGAAGTCTCCTTCCGCCAGGCCTCGCGGTCGGGGATTTAAACTGTAAAGTTGTTTTCCCTCACATTCTCGGGCTCGCGAAGTCTGACCTCATTTCAAGCATGGGCTCCTTCACGATCTCCTGAATTTTGCAGTGGCCCCTGAAGCCTGGGTCGATCTTCAGTCTACCATTGCAGGCTAGTCCGTATAGTCCTAGCCTGGCCTCTCACATAATAACTAAGTGTGGAGGGGGCAGATCCAGCAACACCTCCATGGCGGCTGTTGGGGTTAAAGACATAGTCCCTGTGATGCCCAGGCAAGCCATCCTTTGGATCTTGCCTAGTTTTTATTTGGCACTGGATTGTGTCACCTTACGCCACCAGACCAGTGCCGCATATGCTAACGATGGTCTGACCACCCTTGTGTACAGCCAGTGGGCCATACTAGGTGTTAGTCCCCACAGTGGCATCACTTAGTAAATTATTTATCTCTGGCTATTATCTTCCACTCACTCTTTAATGCCAGCTTGTATTAGGGCATTACTAGTTTTAATTACAGTTATAATTTATCTGTACAGTTGTTTGTTCATCTATATTCAAATTATGATTTTTGGTTAAGAGCTTCGGTGGTGCAGTGGTAAGGACGTGTGCCTCTGAACCGAAGAGTAGTGGGTGTCCTTTCACTCTTTCAGTACAGTACAGTACATATTACATCTAATTAACCTCAACCGAGGTTGTGGCATTGTATTTGAGCAAGTTGAATGTTTGTCCATGTGATGTTAGGCACGTTAAAGATCTCTTCTCAAAGGAAGGCAGGAGTTGGGCAAAATTTCCATGAGAGTAAGGTGAAACTGTTCCCTGGCGTCGGTGTTTGGCTACAATCGCGAAAATAGGTCGACGTTAAATGACAAAAACAAAATTAGTTAAAATTTTATGTAGTCTGTAATCCGGGTTAAAGAATGAAACAAAGTAGTTTATGATTGCAGGTAAAATGGTATTTCTGTTAAATCATAATGGTATGCCTTACAGATTCAATAATATACTAGAGTTTATCTACATGAAAAATTAATTTCCGCTTTACAAATTTTCTATGTTTTACCCAACATAAGAAAAACGCATTGAATACGACCAGAGGAAAAAACAAGGAAATGAAATGTACATAAACTAAAAGCAGTAAAGAAACTAAAAAAACTTTAAAAAAGAAACACATAAGGCAAATCAAAACATTGAATTAAAGGTAGTCTGATGCGGTGGCGGAAAAGCATTTGCAAGAAGAAATTACAACCAATCGAATCGTAGATTACGTTAGAAGCAAAGATCAATAACGAAAATGCATATAATAGATACAGACAAAATAACAATAAGATCAGACAAAAAAAGTCTCGACGCAGCAAGAACGTTATGGTGGTGAATTTTCATAGAAATGATCTGGTACCAAACATTTCTTTTATTGCATGCTTATAACTTCTCTTTTGTAACATAGGGATCTAACTTTTGGTGTATAGTTAACTTTTTATAACGTAAACCTACGTAGCAAATTTGTTTTATTATTTTCGGAGATAGAAAACTTTTTAGAAAGAAAACCCAAAATTATCCCGGAAATCCTGGTCCACTCTTCCTGGCGCACAAACTTATCCAAGTCACTTACAAAAGGAAGATATCTGTCAAATTTAATCAAAATTGGCTCATTATTTTGTGTTATCGGTGAGATTATATAGGGGACGGAGGGCGCATGGAGCTAAAAATAGATTACATCAAGAAGAAAAACAAATAAGTTTAATTTATTTCTTACAACTTTTAAAAAACATTTTTGCGTTTCAATAAAATAATTGTCTGCCTTTTCACTTTAATTCACCCCTGTGCAAAATTACTCCACTACCTGCGCGGTAGTATCCAATAGGTGAGGTAACACCGCACATTGACAATGTCCTAAATTTTATTTATTTATTCAAAAAAAGCTTGCCTTCGATCCCCCTTTTTGTAACAAAAAATACGTTTGTACAATTCTTTTTAACTTTATTTATATCACAATGAACAACCAAGTTATGAGTCCTTTTCACTTGTTGGCATTTCTGTGGATCGAAATCTCAATTGGCACCAACATGTCACATCAATTGCAGAAGCGGCTGCTAAGGAATTAGGTTTGCTCTTCCAGGCTCGCAAATACTTTTCACCAGTTAATCTCTATACCTTATATACTTCACAAATAAGACCAAACCTCGAATACTGCTCCCACATCTGGGGTCCCGCTGTCGCTTCTACACTCGCTATCTTGGACTCCGTTCAGAAGAGAGCCATACGTGTCATCGGTGACCCTACCCTCACCCAAAGTCTGCCATCCCTTGCCCACCGACGTGCCGTTGATGACCTCTCCCTCTTTTATAGATATCTGCACGGGCACTGCTCAGAGGAGCTTTCTTCCATAGTTTCTCCACCTGTTGCCCCCAAGCACCCTTTTAATGTCCAGGTCACCAGACATAGAACATCTTGTTATGCCCTTTTGTCCCGACGACTTCCAAGTCGTGGAATTCCTTGCCGGCATATGATTTTCCTTCTTCGAGCCCCCAAACCTTCAAGTCGTCCAGAATTAACAAGTTGCCTCTTTCCTCCTTGTCGACACCCACGGTACGATAGTATTTAGGCTGTAAGCCCTCATATATATATATATATATATATATATATATATATATATATATATATATATATATATATATATATATATATATATATATATATATATATATATATATTAATCTGTGGCTAGTGAAAGATCATTTATAAGGCTAGTTTCCAAATCGCATCGTATCGCAACATTATTTATAAAGCACACACTTCTACCAGTAACATAAATTTACAATAAAACTGTTTTGCTTGCTGCCAACTGACGCATTTAATAAACTATAAAGACTTACTCGCAATTTATTTTTTTGTTATTGATGACTACGACCTGCATTTTTACAATAAAATCACCCTCCTCCTAACCCAGTGCCACAGAGTGTACTAAAGAAGGGAGAGAGGAACCATTAGCTGACCCAACAGCACGCGATTGAATTGATCCCGGTGATGGACTGTCTGCTGGTTAGCTGTCACATAATCACCTCAATCCCAGTTCTTCCACCACACCCAGCTGCAGAAGTCTATTGTCCTAATTTGTGTCTTCCTTTCTCTCCACCCTTCTTCCGGCACCAAAAACCTCCCACCACCCCTTTCTCACAACACCACCGAGATTATACACAATAGCTATCGATTATTGAACGGCCCTGTCTGCTACTTTGGCTAAAATTAGTTAAAGAGGATGAGGTAAATACATTGCTTTACATTAATGGTTGTTAATATGTATATTAAAGTTCATTATAACCGATCGAGTTTGTTCACAACGGCTTACGTTCCTACAAATTCCACGTACATACTCGCATTATTTGCGAATAACGCACACAGGAAGATTATATAGAGAAGATCATCATTATCACCACCACAGTGCAAAATTAATAAAGCATTGTCGTTGCCACCATGAGTCTTCCTCCAGCAGCTTTTAGTGAATTTTCTTTAAAAAAATTGACTAATGGAGAGATCTGTGTTTATATATGTATATATATATATATATATATATATATATATATATATATATATATATATATATATATATATATATATATATATATATATATATATATATATATATATATATATATATTGGGTTGAACACACTGAGACCCCGCAGACGATCTCCGGCAAGATTTGGGGAGTAGGCAGATTGAGGCCCTGTTTTTTTTTAAATTTCAACAACACACCACGAGGGCTTACAGCCTAAATACTATCGTACCGTAGGTGTCGACAAGGAGGAAAGAGGCATCTTGTTAATTCTGGACTTGAAGGTTTGGAGGTTCGGGGGAGAAGGAAAAATATGTGCCGGCAAGGAATTCCACAACTTGGAAGTCCTCGGGACAAAAGAGCGGACATAACAAGATGTTCTATGTCTGGTGATCTGGACAGTAAAAGGGTGCATTAGCTCTGTTCCCCTGGTAGATCTGTTGGGGGCAGCAGGTGGAGGAACTATGGAAGAAAGTTCCTCTGAGCAGTGCCCGTGCAGATATCTATAAAATAGAGAGAGGTCACTAACAGCACGTCGGTGGGCAAGAAATGGCAGCCTTTGGGTGAGGGTAAGGTCACCGATGAGACGTATAGCTTTCTTCTGAATGGAGTCCAGGATAGGGAGTGTAGAAGCGGCAGCAGCACCCCAGATGTGGGAGCAGTATTCGAGGTTTGACTTTATTTGTGAAGTATATAAAGTATAGAGATTAGCTGGTGAAAAGTATTTGCGAGCCCGGAAGAGGAAACCTAATTTCTTAGCAGCCGCTTCTGCAATTGATGTGACATGCTGGTGCCAATTGAGATTTCGATCCACAGAGATGCCAACAAGTGAAAAGGACGCATTACTTTGAATAACTTGGTTGTTTATTGTGATGGGTCTAGGGCTGGTGTATCTCTTATGAGAAAGAAAGCAAGACTCTGATTTAGTGGGGTTGAATTGTACAAGATTTCTACTTCCCCAGTCTAATATTTTTTGAAGATCCACGGAGATAGAACCCTCCATGTGTCTGCGATCCTCATCTAATTGGGCTAAAGAGACAGGCTTAGAATATTGTATATTTGAGTGGAGGGTGCTGTCATCCGCGTAACTGTGAACTGGGTTGGAAGTGCTAGAGAGGAGGTCATTGATGTGGAGAAGAAACAATGTAGGGGCTAAAGATGAACCTTAAGGAACTCCTGCATTAATTGCAGGAGTTCCTCAAGGTTCAGCTTTAGCCCCTACCTTCCGTAATCGAGCTACAACTCAACCTACATTTGTCCACCGCTCTAAGGAGTAGGCAGAGGTAGGAGGTCATTGATGTGGAGAAGAAACAATGTAGGGGCTAAAGCTGAACCTTAAGGAACTCCTGAATTAATTGCAGGAGTTCCTCAAGGTTCAGCTTTAGCCCCTACCTTCCGTAATCGAGCTACAACTCAACCTACATTTGTCCACCGCTCTAAGGAGTAGGCAGATTGAGGCCTTAGAGTGCCCTTACATATTTCTTTTTAAAATGGCTCCAAAACAGGAGCCGAAACGTCGAGTTTTAATAAATTCTGGACACGGTTCAACCCGAGAACCAAGTATGTCTCACATTAAACACCGCGGAAATATTTCCGAACATATATATATATATATATATATATATATATATATATATATATATATATATATATATATATATATATATATATATATATATATATATATATATATATATATATATATATATATATATATATATATATATATATATATATATATATATATATATATATATATATATATATATATATATATATATATATATATATATATATATATATATATATATATATATATATATATATATATATATATATATATATATCGCACCGATAATTAAAAAAAAAGGGCTGATTTTGATAAACACTAAGTGAGTGGTGAACGTGTCGCCACCTAGTTCGGAACCAAGTACTATAGTTGTATACTGTCTCTATTTTTAACACTCTGTGTTATTTGGAGCGGGCGTGACAACATAGTACTTGGTTCCGAACTAGGTGGCGACACGTTCACCACTCACTTAGTGTTTTAAGACTGGGTATACTATACCTGTGTTATTTTTGGTGCATTTTTGCTGCAATTAGTATGCCGTACCGAAGAGCTCTAATGAGAGCGAAACCGGTCTACGGTTCTAATTGTTACGAGAATGCATCTAGTCTTACATACTTTGTCCCTATATTGGGGTAGAAATGGGCCAGGGCTAACAATTTTTTAAATTGTTAGTTAGTTGTATACCGTCTCTATTTTTAACACTCTGTGTTATTTGGAGCGGGCGTGACAACATAGTACTTGGTTCCGAACTAGGTGGCGAAAGGTTCACCACTCACTTTGTGTTTTAAGACTGGCTATACTATAGCCGTGTTGTTTTTGGTGCATTTTTGCTGCAATTAGTATGCCCTACTGAAGAGCTCTAACGAGAGCGAAACCGGTCTACGGTTCTAATTGTTGCGAGAATGCATCTAGTCTTACATACTTTGTCCCTATATTGGGGTAGAAATGGGCCAGGGCTAACAATTTTTTAAATGGTTAGTTAGTTGTATACTGTCTCTATTTTTAACACTCTGTGTTATTTGGAGCGGGCGTGACAACATAGTGCTTGGTTCCGAACTAGGTGGCGACACGTTTACCACTCACTTAGTGTTTTAAGACTGGCTATACTATAGCCGTGTTATTTTTGGTGCATTTTTGCTGCAATTAGTATGCCGTACTAAAGAGCTCTAATGAGAGCGAAACCGGTCTACGGTTCTAATTGTTGCGAGAATGCATCTAGTCTTACTGATTTTGATAAAATTTGGTAGGTACCTTCCTTTTACAAGTGGCTTCCATAAGTTCGTTAGCCAGGAAAATCGGACCAGTTTTTCTTGGAAAATTTTGCAGCTCTGAAAATAACAAAGCTGTGGCAACCAAATTTGGTACTCAGCATTAAACTTACATGACCAAATTCAGATTTATAAGTTGAAAGGATAAATTGTAGACATTTAAAAATTTTGAAGAAATTCATAAAACCAACATATTTTGTGTGACAACAAAATCTATTATATATTGCAGACAAAGATTAAGTTTTATTGACGCAAAAAGGTCAATAAGTAACAAAAAAAATACTTTGGAAATATGATACTTTTTCTTCCTAAAATATCAAAATCGCGATTTGAAACGTTAAAATTTGAAATTTTCAGACGGAGAACCTGAAACAAATACGGGAAAAAATGTCATAATATGTGTTGTACAAAGCCTTAAGTTACAGCTTCAACCATCTAGCATTGTCCTCCATTTTCCTGAAATATTTGCAAGAAATTAATTTCAAATAGACTCCTTCTCTGATGACTTGGTAGTAGTTTCAGTTATCGAGTTTGTGGTTTAATAGTCTATACTTTTTCGCGAATTTTCGTAAAAAATTCGTTATTGAGAAGACCGCGACATTAGAATTTTTAAAATATTTCTTCAAAGAACTGCGAACTAGGCCTCCCGGGGTCAATTTCAGTTTTTACATGTTTCACATACAAAAATACATATACATAACCATATATATATATATATATATATATATATATATATATATATATATATATATATATGTATGTATATATATATATATATATATATATATATATATATATATATATATATATATATATATATATATATATATATATATATAGGGTTATAGCTGCATCTTACAAACTTATGTTGACAATGACAGGCTGGCCCAAGTCGTTGGCGATACAAGTTTTTTTTTAATGGAACATCCTTTTTATTGTAACATTATTGCATTTTCCATCCAATTTTAATGCAGGCTTGTAAGTAGAAAAAATGATATCGCCCATCGTTTTCGAGTTATTTCAATTGTTTTTAAAATTTTTACATTTTGGAACATATCAAAAATTGTGACGAGTCGTTTTTACCAATGGAAATCGGAGTCCCCGATTTTGGGAGGTTTTCAATTATATTATTCGTCAAAAAAATCGAGATGCCATATACAGAATGCTCTCAACTTACTTAGCCAGTATTTGTAAAAAAATTGAGAATTTTCATGGAACAGAATGTTTACACATTTTCATGTAAATTTTTCTTAAATTTTTGTCAAAAAGCTTTTTGAGAATAATTGTACTTGACTGGTGTAGTTTTTGTGTAAGTAATGTGGATAGGTTCGTTGGCCAGGAAAGTCAGACCACACATCGCATATATGACGCAGGCCGTTTGTAAGTTATTTCACTTTCTTTTTTTTTTTCGAAGAATGCTAATCCCCACCCCTCGCCGCAGTGATTGCGTGTCAGGTCCCTCTCGAACCGCCCCATGTGTCCCGTCAAGAGTCCTGTTATGTTCCTGAGCTGTCCTCTGCTAAGATTTAGCAGCTCCACAGCTCTGTTTGAACTGGGATCGCCAACTAATGTCTGAGCTCTGGACAATCAGCCCAGTATGCCTTATGCTGGTCCCTGGCCCAGGACGTGATGGTTCTCCTGGCCGTGCCTTTCGATACGCCTAGGACCGTTCTGGTCCCATAAATGGTTCTGCTGATCCTCTCTTCGCGAGACTGTCAGCTTCTTCATTGCCTTTAACCCCCGAGTGACCCGGCACCCAGATGAGGGTGACCTCATTCTGCCCAGCCAAGTCGCTAACCAGCCTGGAATTTACCCGTGGGCTACTTAGGACCTTGAAGGCTGCATGTGGCTATGAGGATCCGCTTGTTGGTGTAGCCACTCCTCTTGTTTTCTCGCACGCGTGTCCTGTTGGTCTTTAACCATTATAATCTGATCGTCAGCCATGTAAACGGTGAAAAGAGTTTGTCCATCCACTGAGATTTTCATGCTTCCACACATTATTCTCCAGTAAAATAAGGTTCTGTTCAAGTAAGTTTTGAAATAAAGCTAGTAAATGCAGCATCACAATCTTAATGCATTTGTGGAGATTTTATTTTTGAAAAAGAAAATGATGAGATGCTTCTTCACCTTTTTTGTTAACTATCAGAAAATACCCCTAAATCAGTACAAGACAAATAAAAACGCGCAGACCCTAATAAATATATTAAGTGATTGAAATTAACAAGCGGTAAGTGAAGAAGTTCCGCAAGCCTCTTGAGACAGTAATGTTCAATTAAACACTTCATTAAAGTTTATGTGGCATTAAGTGTGGTATTTCCCGATGTGTAATAAACACACCGATGTCTGTATGTGCATCTGTAGCAGGTCCCAGGTTGAGGTTGTTCCGGATCTTATACGGCACCAAGCCTTTTATTGCACATGCGACGGTAAACAGTCAGTTAATTGCGCATCCGTAACAGTGATAAGTCTTGCGACGATCATAGTTGGCTATAAACATGTAGGTAGGTGAGCGCCAACTCTGATGTACACCGATAGTTGTTGTTTTCTTGGCAGAATGCGTATCCACAGTACTTACCTATACAGGATGTATTTAGATGAAGGGGCACAAATCAGACCAGAGATTGCTTTGATGAAGATAAGTTGATCTAACCTAACATACCTATTTTAGATTAAATTAAAAATAAATAACGAAATAATTACTGACAAGCGTTTAATATCGAATTCATTTGCAAAGTACTTTGCCTGTGGGGTAGAAGAAAAATTGACTGCTCATTTTGGTGTTCTTAACTATAAAGAGTGTACAACCTCCATAATGGTGCACGATAGTTTTTATTTTTATCCAGTGACGGACACTGAAATGACAAACGTTATTCATAGACTTAAAACTAAAAGATCCACTGGCTTAGATGATATTGCAGTCACTGTTATTTAAACAACTTTCCGAATTGATATCGCCTTATCTAACGGTAATCATGAATGGCTCGCTTAAGTTAGGCCAGTTTCCCTCGAAATTGAAAAATGCCAAAGGGGCACCAATATATAAAAAATACGATCCGTTCTCGGTGGAAAACTACCGATCTGTAATGGTACTGAGTCCGTTTTCCAAAATCATGCAAAGAATTATGCATAACAGGATAACGGACTTCCCAAGTAAAAATAACGTGTTGTCTCCTAGTATGGTTTTAGCGAGCGATATTCAACCGAACTGGCCTGCGTGGACATGGTGCAGCATATTGCGGATTGTGTTGATAGAAAGCATCACACCGTGGGCATATTTTTTGACATGTCTCGTGCTTTTGATACCATTAATTGTACTTTCCTCGAAAGAAAATTAAATTCGGTCGGACTTAGGGGACTTGTTAGTGATTGGCTTGTGTCGTTTGTTAGAGACAGGCGAATAGTAGTGTCAGTGGACGGTGTTAGATCTGATGAATATGAAGTAAAGCTGGGCGCTCCGCAGCGAAGCGTCCTTGGACCGCTTATGTTTATGTTGTACGTAAATGATCTTCCCAACTATCTGACAGGTGGGAGGTTGTTTATGTACGCGGATGACATAGCAATCGTAGTTTCGGATCCGGTATTGTCCGATGCTATGCGTAAGGTGAATAGTATTTTGTCGCACTTCGGTCAGTGGTGCTGCAGCAATCACCTGATTGTAAATAGCTCTAAGACAGTTTGTGTAGAGTTTATGGGAAGATGTCAAGAGCCTTCTATTGATATTAATTTTCATTTTAATGATAACTATATTGCCTTAAGAACCTCCACCAACTTTTTAGGTTGCGTTTTAGATAATAGGCTCTCATGGGAGACCCAGATAGAAGGTATATCAAACAAATTGGGTAAGGCCTATTTTTGCATCATGAAGCTGAAGAACACCTTAAATACGATTTCTCTAATTAATGTGTATTTTGCTCTAGTGTATAGTATGCTGGCATATAACATAATAGTGTGGGGTCATGCAAATGATATACACAGGGTTTTCGTATGCCAAAAACGAGTAATCCGCCTGATTTTTGGACTACAACAAAGAGAATCATGCAGGACTACTTTTAAAACAAAAAAAAACTGTTGAATGTCACGCGGGTCTATTTGTATAAACTCCTAAGTTTCACATATGCACGTAGGAACAGGTTTATTAAAAACAGTGCAGTTCACAGATACACTACCCGGGCAAGAAATGACATCCACTTGCCAAATTACCAGTATATGGCATACAAGAAATCACCTGTGTATGCTGGCTGTTTTTATTTTAATATGCTTCTTCAGGAGATTAAGGCTGCGGATACACTGAGCTGCTTAAAACATAAGTTGAAATCATTTTTGATTGACAATTCTTTTTATCATATCAGTTAATTTACTGAAAGGTGTACAGGCCCTGAGCAACCGAGAGAATGATAGTAATGGCTGTAAAAATAGCACCGCTGTAACTGTAAATTTAGGTTTAATGTAAACTGATTGTATATTTTTGTAGTTGGTTCTGTATGTAAAGTGGTGTTGTTATTTTTTGACTTCTGTTTTTGTAATTATTTAAGACTGACATTTTATGTTTTTCTAATTCTTTGACGTGCCTGTAGTATGTATATGTACTTGATCAAAGGCTAATAAAGTTATCTATCTTTTTTTATTTTTTATTTCAACAACACACCACGAGAGCTTACAGCCTAAATACTATCGTACCGTGGGTGTCGACAAGGAGGAAAGAGGCAACTTGTTAATTCTGGACTTGAAGGTTTGGAGGTTCGGGAGAGAAGGAAAAACATGTGCTGGCAAGGAATTCCACAACTTGGAAGTCCTCAGGACAAAAGAGCGGGCATAACAAGATGTTGTATGTCTGGTGACCTGGACAGTAAAAGGGTGCATTCGCTTTGTTCCCCTGGTAGATCTGTTGGGGGCAGCAGGTGGAGGAACTATGGAAGAAAGCTCCTCAGAAATGGAAGTGTTATGGGATAAGTTGGAACCTCCGACGAGTGACTCTCTGACAGTGAGTAAATAAAAATACACTTATGCAGAAATGTTTGAGCATTTCAACAGAAAAAAAAAACATATTTTATACTTTATCTCGATATATTATTTAAGCAAATTAATTATTATAATGTCGCAAAAGGCAAAACCGGTTGCAGGAAAGAAAACAACCATGGTTCAGCCAGAGAGGAAGTCTATATCTGTATTTAAATTCAAATGTGATTCAAGCTTTTTTAGTTCTGTAAATTTTTTGGACTAAAGTTGTCAGTACTGAGAAATGTTTCCAAATTGGTGAAACCATTTAATAAGCAATATACGTGTCTTTTTTTATTTTTTATTTCAACAACACACCACGAGGGCTCACAGCCTAAATACTATCGTACCGTGGGTGTTGACAAGAGGAAAGAGGCAACTTGTTAATTCTGGACTTGACGGTTTGGATGTTCGGAAGTGAAGGAAAAACATGTGCCGGCAAGGAATTCCACAACTTGGAAGTCCTCGGGACAAAAGAGCGGGCATAACAAGATGTTCTATGTCTGGTGACCTGGACAGTAAAAGGGTGCATTCGCTCTGTTCCCCTGGTAGATCTGTTGGGGCAGCAGGTGGAGGAACTATGGAAGAAAGCTCCTTTGAGCAGTGCCCATGCAGATATCTATAAAAGAGAGAGAGGTCACCGACGGCACGTCGGTGGGCAAGGGATGGTAGCCTTTGGGTAAGGGTAGGGTCACCGATGAGACGTATAGCTCTCTTTTGAATGGAGTCCAGGATAGAGAGTGTAGAAGCGGCAACAGCATCCCAGATATGGGAGCAGTATTCGAGGTTTGGTCTTATTTGTGAAGTATATAAAGTATAGAGATTAGCTGGTGAAAAATATTTGCGAGCCCGGAAGAGGAAACCTAATTTCTTAGCAGCCGCTTCTGCAATTTATGTGACATGTTAGTGCCAATTGAGATTTCGATCCACAGAGAGAGAAGTAAAAAGGACTCATTACTTTGAATAACTTGGTTGTTTATTGTGATGGGTCTAGGGCTGGTGTATCTCTTATGAGAAAGAAAGCAAGACTGTGATTTGGTGGGGTTGAATTGTACAAGATTTCTACTTCCCCAGTCTAACATTTTTTGGAGATCCGCGGAGATAGAACCCTTCATGAGTCTGCGATCCTCATCTAGTTGGGCTAAAGAGACAGGCTTAGTGTATTGTATATTGGACTGGAGGGTGCTGTCGTCCGCGTAACTGTGAACTGGGTTGGATGTGCTAGAGAGGAGGTCATTGATGTGGAAAAGAAACAAAGTAGGGGCTAAAGCTGAACCTTGAGGAACTCCTGCATTAATTGGATACATTTTAGAGGGATGGCCATCCACGACAACAGAAATGCTCTGGTTGGAGAGGAAATTTGCTGTACAGAGTTTTGATGGTAGGCCATAGGCCGGTAGTTTATTAAGTAGCGCTGCGTGCCAGACCTGGTCGAATGCTTTGGATATGTCTAGAGCGACAATCTGGGATTCACCGTGTAGTTCCATAGACTTGTTCCAAGAATGGGTGACAAAGGAAAGGAGGTCGGCAGTTAATCTGCGCTGACGGAATCCATACTGCCTGTCGTGGATGAGACTGTGTTTTTCAAGAAATTTTAGTAATTCGGTGTTTATATACTTTTCCATCACTTTAGAGATTACTGAAAGGAGAGAAATAGGCTTGTAGTTGCTAGGAAGCGCTTTGGATCCTTTCTTGGGGACGGGTTGTACTCGAGCAGTTTTCCAGTTACTAGGGAATATGCCTCTATTGTAAGATGTCTGAAACACACTAGTCAGGACAGGAGCAAGTTCTGGTGGGCATTTTTTGAGAACAATTGCTGGGATCTCGTCAAGGCCATAGGCTTTCCTGGTATTAAGAGAAGAGAGCATCTTTCGTATCTTTCTAGTTTTGAAAATGATATCCGTCATTTTATGCGCGACATTGGGGACTGTTGGTGGTTGAACATTCGGAGGTGGGTTGATAGTAGAATTGCCGGCGAACAACGAGGCAAAAAGTTCAGCCTTGCCCAGGGCGGTAGAAACAATTTCGTCCCCTGAGACAAGAGGTGGGAACGTGCTCTTGCAGAAATTATTCCCAATAGATTTAGCAAGAGTCCTGAAGGGTTTACTGCCGCTGGAGCTTAAGAGGACTTTGTTTTTCATGTGATTATTAAACGAGTTTTTTGCCTCAGAAAGAATGCGGACATAGCGTTTCTGGCGTCGTTAAATGCTTGACGGTTTTCTTGACTGGGATTGTGTAGAAGCTTTTTGTGCGCTTTGACCTTTTCAAGTCTGGCCTTGTCACAGGATTTAGAGAACCAGGGCTTTTGAGTGGCTGCAGAGGTTTTCTGTGTACGTGGAATAAATAATTCCATGCCAGCTTGGATAATTTCGGTGACGTTTTGTGAGATATCAGAGGGGTCAGGATGAGAGAAGCAGACAGAGGCCCATGGAAAGGAGGAAAAGTAATCTCGCATTTCGTCCCAGTTCGCGGAGTTGTAGTGCCAAACGATACGTGGGTGTGATGACTGTGTGACCTTGGGTTGCATTGCGCAGGAATCAGTCACCATTCCGTGGTCTGAGCGACCCAGGGGGCGGTGACTGATATCTTATAGCAGTCAGGATTTGTAGTAAGAAAGAGATCTAAAGGATTTGAGCTGTGTGTTGGGATGCGAGGAAAGTAAGTAGGTTGCTGAACCATATTGGCTAAAGAATTGCTGACTGCAAAGGCCTCCGCTGCTCTTCCTTGTGGATCGGTTTTTGAAGATCCTAGCCATTCCTTATTATGGACATTGAAGTCACCAAGAATAGTGACCTCGGAGGAAGGATATTCAGAAATCAGATGGTCGGTTTTTTCAGAAAGGTAGTCAAAGAGCTGGACAAAGTTGTTGTCAGAAGGTGACCGGTATATGCAACAGATGAATTTAGTTGCAGCCCTGAGAGAGAGTTTTATCCATAGTATGTCTTTTCTTCCAGCTTCTAAATTGGGGAGTCTGGTGCAGGGTAGATTGCTACGGACGTACGCGCACACGCCTCCATGCAATCTAAAAGAAGTAAGGAGCTCATACCCCGGGAAATTAAGGTAATTAGTGGCTGTTTTGGCACTGATTTGAGTTTCGGTCAGGAAGAGGAGTTGGGCCTATTAGCCTGGAGGAAATGGTGGACGGAGTTCAGGTTAGAATTTAGGCCACATATATTCGAGAAGGATATTGTAAATCTCGATGCTGGCGCCTTCTGTACACCCCTCCCCCGGAGATCCGAATGGAGGGGTATTTTGCCTCCGGAATCTTTTGTACAAGGAGGAGCCATCATCATTTTTGTTTATAAGGGAAACTGACTCATACACCAAAACCGAAAACGTCTGTTGGGACTTCACCGGCCTCTTGATGTAAGGGGTGGTACATCCTCGGGCGTGAAAAAATCCCTTACTATCACGTAAAGGAAAATTCCACTACCACCTACCAAATCTAACCTATCTATCTATATGTCCCAAGTCGCAAAATAAACGAGGTACAGGGTGTCAAAGTGACAAATAAAAAATTGTTTTTCTTAGTAATTACTAAAGTTTCAGTCAGACATGTTTCAAATTGTATAGCGTGACATTTTTTAAGGTTTGGAAAAATAATATAACAATATTTCTCTTGTCGTTTATAGGCATACAGAGGTGGCCCTAAGCATGTTTCTGGGAAAATTTATCAGAAAACGGACCGTGCAATATTTTGCAAAATTACCAGAGATTATCTTTATTGACATTGTTGTGAAATGCAATTTTTAGGAATATATGACACCCTCGTGGCGCAGGTTGCTAGGTGCCAGCCTGCTAAGCGAGAGGTCCCGGGTTCGATTCCTGTGAGAGTCAAGTTTGTAAAAAATATTGAATGATGGGAAATGAATGTGCTAATGGCCTGAGATGCCGCAGCCAATAATATTAAATAAAAAAATAAAAAGGAATGTATGGATCACTTTTAAGTAAAACGAGTTAGGTAATGCATAGAGGCATCTGTCTCCTTCCTGCATATTCTTCTACGAGAAATGTGACCGTGTGTGCAGTGAGTGTAGTGTTGATAACAGTGCCTGGCAAGACATAAGTCATGTTTAATGACTATCTGAGTTTATGTGAGAAGGAGACAGAAAGCGTGGAGCATTTACTTTTATTTGTACATCTTCTGTAGAGAGAAAACGTGTGCTTTTAACGACTACTCGACCAGACAAATGAGCCAAATGCTTCTGTATATGTGCTTCCCGGACTCCCGGATCTTTCTATTCTCGCAGACCAACAAGCGCTCTCTCAGAATCGCATATATAGCTTAACCAGTCCTTCTCTCCGTCTCACTTTTCAGTCTGTATATTGTCTTTTGCACAGAGTTATTGTTCTTTAAGTGTCATCTTTACAACAGTTACTTCTTATTTACCGCACCGTTTTCACGTTCAATTTATCTTGATAATACGCTGCCCACTTACGGTGCCGACGTTTCTATTTTCGAGTATAAATTATTTAAAGTAATAGTCACAAATGAACGATTTTATTGCTGCGTTGAACTATGTACAAAAATTGTGAGGATCTCGTGATGTGTATTCAAACAATCAAACTTCAAAAGCCACATTGATTTGATTAGATTCGATTAAAGGATGGGAGCTGGCCGTGCAGCCTTTGTCACCGTGACAAACGTCTATTGTGATACTCTCATGCAAATATCTTGGGCTCTCTGTAAAGCATTATTTCCGCTATTTAGATGCCATACTTTTCGCAGGGGTTCCTTTGCGTAGGTTTTGGCATTAAGAGTGTTATTTGGGAGGAGGGGGGAGGGGGGGGGGGGAGGGGCGTGGCGGTGATGGTTATGCTATATACATATGCAGATACTTTTCCCCCTTGCCTTTACAAACACTTATTTTTTGTCTGCGACAAGTTTCACGTTTTAAACAGGTTTCAGACCGGGAAACAAGCAATTCTGAAGCCAGATACAATGCCTCTTCATCTGTATTTAATATTTAGTTTTCGCATGCCAAGTAAATAAAACATTAACCTTGTCAGGTCTTTACATTGGCACGATACACAATACATGTAATGAGGTCTCGCCCACTTCTTGGCCGAATCTCTAGTGTTTTATCTGCCAGACTTACTTAGCTCATGGATTTATTAAATCATCAGTGTCCTGTTCGTTAGCGTAGTAGTACCCGAAACGAAATGTCTGTCGCTTCTCAGTAAGTCTGTTGTATATTTTACCAAAGGTTATTTGATAAACTCTTTGTCATGGGGAATTTCTCACAGATTCCAGTGTTTCGTCTTGACAGATCTTCTTAAGCTCGCCCTGGCTGTAACTACCAGTGGCCTAAACGCGCCTTCCTTTTATTTAACGAGAGCTACTGATAAACACAGCTTCCCTGTCGTATGCGTATCTAGCGTAAAACTCTGTTATAATTTTTGTTGTTTTTGGGGTGATTATGCTTTTGGTTTCAGTTTCCAGTCACAATGTCCAACCTTAATTTGACTTACTGTTTCCCCTATGACCTCCACATGTTGTAAACCGTGCTAGTATCACTTGTTTTAACTTTCTAGCCCTATGGGAGTTGTCAGTTTACGATTTTAGTGCCGAAGCCCCTGCCTTCCCGTCCGAAGACTTTAGGCCATGGTATCCTCCTACACTGTCAAGTCGAAGCCACCCCCAAAGGAACCCCTACAACCTCTACACTCCAAAAAAAAATCACCAGTTCATTTAAAACCTTAGACCCATAGAACCCACCTCACATTCATACGACTATACACTCCACGCTTACGTTTCTCGAAATCTAATCCATTTCTCTATCCGGCGCCCTCTCTTTCTCCGCGGTTTGCCTCAATCGCACTTCGCATTTCCTCTTTCAGTTCTATTTCTGCGGCCCATTCATTTAAATTCCTGATTTCCTCGTCCTTGGTGGACCTAGTTACCTTAAACGGGTAGGAACCCTCAACTCTGTTCTGGTTTCTAGCAAAGTGTTCTCTTGCCGCCCTATGATTTTCCATCTGGCAGTCTTACAGCACGTCTTGCTGTCTCCTGCTCTCCGTTTCCCCACGCACATTCTCCCGTTCCAGGCCTTAGGTTAAACTTACTAAAGTAGCTCTTGAAGGGCCCGTGGTCAGTCAGCAAGCTCACCGCCCTGTGACTCCAGCACTTGAGGCCCACACCCACGCTCTCTATGTATCGATGAGTAGTCCTACCCTTTGTCTCATCGTCCCAGTGCTTCTGCCACTCTACTTCAGTCTTCTTCTTGGCACTTCATTTAAGCATTTTACTCGTCACAGGAGCCTCTACCCTTTCGTGACCTAGGGGGTCACTTCTGGCGGCTTTTGCTTTCGCATCGGCCTTTGCGATGCCTTCTAACTGGTCACTACCCCACCACATATTTATTTTTGTTCCCGCGCGCTCCACCTCTTGCATCTTCCTGTTGATTCTGTCGACCGTTCCCCCTTCCTCCTGGTGAGCATGTCCGGGGCAACTCTGCTATCGGAAACGATGTTGACGGTTCCACCCTGTAGAGTAGCGGCCTTCTCCACTGCCGTACCCACCGCGAACAATTCCGCCATGTGCGCCGGGTAAACGTCCTGGAGCTTTAGCCCTTTGCTTTCGATTACTGTGTTGTTTTCGTAGGCCACCAGGCCTATTCCAACCGCGACTTCGGCTCTGGTCGCGTCTGTGTATATCACCGCCACGTTGTATTTTCTGCTCCTTCTATTACCGCACAGGTTTTCCTCTGCTCCGCCGGGTGCGATTATTCTCCGTACGCCGGTTTTCCCTCAAAATTTGCCGCCTTCGAGTTTGCCCATCTTAGATGCCGGTCCTCTGCTTCCAGCCACAAAGGTGGACACCCCGCCAGCACGACCAGTGCTACGTTGTAAGTCGTTCTCTAGACCTTCGTTGTGCCCAACAGATATGCTCCATTAGCCGACTTAAGTTTTCTAGTTACTCTAGAATCCCTCGCTCGTTCACCCCAGATTTTGGCGCCATACAGGAGAGCTGGTTTCACAGCTCCCTCATATATGACCCTAAGGGTCTTTGGATCCGTTCCCCACGTCTTTCCCGCTACCGCTTGTACCCTACGCGCCGCCTCCGCTACCTTGCCCGCTACGTACTTGGTATGCTCCACCCAAAGTAGACCTGAGTCGAGCATCACTCACAGATATTTTATTTTGGCTTCCGGTCTTATCGTTACGTCTCCCATTTTGATCACAGCGTGCCTTTGTGTCTGCGCTTTGGTACCTTTTCTCGCACCTCTGTAGAGAGCCTGTGTCTTCTCGGGAGCATATTCCAGTTTGCGAGCCGACTCCCACTTCTGACAAGCCTCCCAGGTACGCTGTCAAGCTGCCTCAAGTTTCCTTCTTGACGGCGCCGTTATAGTGATGAGCTGGTCATCCGCAAAAGCCTGGACCTCGATTTTTGCTTCCGTCTCGCCCGGTTATATGGAGTCTATTTCATTAAGCCAGTCCTCCATTATAAGTACCTACAGAATCGGGCCTAAACATTACCCGTGTGAGCAGCCTTTACTTGTGTTTTTCGTAACCCCTTCAGAAGTGACGCTTCTGTCCTCCAAGAAATTGGCTGCCGCTCTGGCCAGGTTTCCCGGGCATCTAGATTCTGCCAGTAGTGTCCTAAGCATGGGGTACCAGGCCGAGTTGGGGGGTTGTCAGACAGTCCCCTACTGATTTACATGAAACCTAGTGCTTAAGCATCGCTTGGCTATCAGAGTATACGAAAATTGATCGGTTTGTCGACCCTGCGTCAATACTGTGTTTTGGACCACACTTTATTGCCGCCGTCTCAACTTAAAATATGGTTGCGTATTTCACTAGGCTTATTGAAATTTTGGCTTTTGGTTATATCATGTAAAGCCCTGATCCAACACCTATTTCCGTCTTGGATCTGTAGATGGACCAGATTATATGCGTTGTCACCGGACAGCTATTTATTCATACCACCCTCTCTGGATTTGTAGATTAACACTTTTCTCGAAGCTTTATTTAGCGACCATATTGTCAACGGGTATCCTTAAAAACAGTTCTGCCTTCAGTTCATTGTATAGCTTGTGGAATTCTACTCCGTACTGCTGGACAATCGCTGTTTGAGCATGCATTAGCCTATGTACCACTGAGCGAGTTTAAAATTATGTGCAGTAGACTGGTCCAAATGGACTTCCAATACTGCCCCACAAAGATGCATTATCGGTTTCCTGTAGGAAAGAGATAAATATAATTAAATGTATAGGAGACGTAAAGCAAGGTACAGACAGAAAAATCTTGCTAAGACTATATGAGTCTCCGAGATAATCAAGGATCCAATATGCCGCTGTAGACTATGGTTTGGTAGGGGGGAGCAAACTGGAAGAACTAAACAGACTGCAGATAAAAAAGTTGAGGATAGACAGAGGTAGCTTTAGGACAAGCCCGCCTGTGGATGTCCAAAGTGAGTTATCAATAATACCCTTAAAACTGGCAAAATGTCTCCAAAAAATGACATATTTAGTTGAAATCCAACAAAAGTCGAATCATCGAAATGCCAATCTGTTAGTTGATGAAGGTAAATATAATACACAGACTAATACGACGAGACTAGCTAGGATAACATTCCAAGAGTTTGCAGAAAAGTACATTACCACATACCAACCATTGAAAATAATGCATCCTGGAACGCCTCTGTGGCTAAGAACGCTAACAGCAGTTAACCAAACGTATGCACTCACAGAAAAAATTACACTTCGTCCAAAATTTACGGTAAGCTTTTCGAGGAAGAAGTATCACTACTCAATAACTATCTATTTATATCGTCGAATGTTCCTAGAACAGATGCAGTGATGGGTTTCACAAAAGCAGGTAGCGGTCAAGCATGCCTTTGCACTCTTCCAAATTTTTTTCTGTTTTCACAGCTGACCTCTATGCCATCTGGCAGGCACTGCACTTCTGCGAGTACTATAGGATTGATTCTTATGTTACAAGTACGGACTGGCTTAGTTCTCTAAAAACTATAAAGAGCATAGTAAATCTGCATTGATTGGTTATAGGAAGTTATAGTTATATACTTTTTAGCATACATGTGTGACCAAATTAAAAAAAAACAACCAATATGACCAACAATTACAGAACTGTAATTAGTCATTTGGGGGTCGCAGGAAACGAAGTCGCGAACAAAGCAGCAAGACTGGGCCAAAAAATGGGACGGCATATGATGGTATACCAGTATCTCTAAACAACCACCTTACGCAGCGAAAAGACATGTAGCACACCATGAAGGGCATATGTATTATATTGTCCCAAAATGGAAGTACCCACCGTCCCTGAATAGAAAAGGTCAGGTCACAGATCACGTCTACGTATAGGTCATACAAACCTGATACATCCTGACCTCCTAAACACACATCTTGTGAGGAACGTAGAGAAACTGCTAACCGTTAAAGGACATCTGACACAGTGTTCCAACTAAGAAAATATTTAAATACCGCTTAGTTTGGCAGGCAGTATAAAAGAGATGTTGGACAATCAAGCGGATTATCAGAAACAGTAGCGGCTCGTGCTTTAATGCATTGGGGGTGCGCAAGAAAAAAAAAGTTCGGGACGCAGCAAGTGCGTTATGGTAGTAAATTTTTATTAAATGCTTCAAATTTGAACAACTCAAGTTTTGAACTTAGAAAGTTGAGTTTTGGAGTATAGTAGGGTCTTACCCAGGGCAACATATCCGCTAAATTTCATCAAAATAACTTTGTAATTTTCGGAGAAAAAAAAATTTTTCAAAAGAAAACTCAACATTTGAATTACTCAACTCTCTAAAAATGAAAAAAGTTGAATTTTAGTGTGGAGTAAGGTCTTCTACAAGGCAACATATCCAGCGAATTTCATTAAAATACCTTTGTAATTTTCAGAGAAAAAGATTTTTTTTTTTGAACCAAAACTCAAAATTTTCCCGGAAAACGTTATCCGATTTTCCTCACTAACGAACTCGTCCAAGCCAATAATAAAAGAAAGCCACGTGCCGAGTTTCATCAAAATCAGTTGCTTATTTTTTGAGTTATCGGTTGGATACATATATATATATATATATATATATATATATATATATATATATATATATATATATATATATATATATATATATATATATATATATATATATACATATATATAAGCATATAAAAATTGAAACTGACCCCGGATATGGGTTCTAGGGGTCCTAGTTCGCGCTCATTTGAAAAAATTTTTGCAAAGTCTCTCCATCGATACCTCTTTATTAGTGAATTTTTTAAAATAAAAATTCACTAAAAATGAAGGGCTAGCCTATTTTTCCTCGAAAATGTATTATAAAGAAACCTACTTACTAAACTTAATAATTATTAACTACTTACCAATTTTCCTCTAGTTAGTTATACGTTATAGTAGTTAAAAAGTCCCTTAAAAAGTTAACCTTTAAATTTAAAATATCCACTGAATTAATCACAGTATCACAACTATTTTGTCCACTTATTAAGCAACCCGACGTATTAACCATAATAATAATAATAATTGTCTTGTTATAACATGTAAACAACAACGAAATGATCTAACTAAAAATCAATCCGACGCGAAGAAGAAAATTACTACGTAGTAGGTACACACGCTCTGCCAAAAGTCCACTACAAACTGGAAGTGTGTAATTTTATAGCGCACAACAGATTGCTTATTCGGTCGTTTTCGACGAAGATCATTAACAATCGGGGATCATTTCGCATTGAAGTATCGCAGTTCGTGAGAGCGCCGAAAAATACACACCACCGCCCGAATGCTTTATATAGATATGGATGTATATAACGTCTGCAACGATTAACACTATACTTATTCTGATTCTGTATTCTGTATTAATGGCTGCCGACTCTCTGCGATCCTCGATATACTAATTTTGTTTGTTGAATGCAGGAGGTAAAAAAGTAAATAAAAATGTATTAAAATATAGCATAGCAAAAATATAGTTTTTTCCACCGCAGACGGCAGTGCGCGCGTACGGGCGTACTTATTGATGAGCTGCCCCTGATCAGAAACTTACCAATTTCTTGGAAGGACCAAAATAACGAAACTTAATAATATAAATCGATGACCGTGCAGTAATGACCTAAGTATTCGACGCTGCTTGAAATTTAACAAAAACCCACATAATTTAACTCGCTCCCCATAGTAGTCTCCATAATATGTTAAGAGAAACTAATAATTGATAAGGAACAGATTCATATCACAACAGACAACATTATGGGATATCTATTACGTATTTAGGCTTGCCTCTTGGTTTCTCCACTCAAAGGAGAACGAGGATTTACTCAGTTTTCCGGAAATGATTGTATAGATGTGAACATTAACTCCCATCTCCTGCGATATCCTGTTCCTCCTTAATGCAATATGGCCATAACTCCTAATTTACAACCGCATTACTGCAGACGCATGACGATACAACGAACAGACAGTCTAAAAAATATATATTATAGTATTAAGAGCCAGAATAACACCCTTGGTTATTTGAATTTTATTATTTCCTTCGCGAACATCAGCATATTCTCGGAGATCATTTCACCAATATTATTCTGCTCGATGACGTTCCCTAATTTATAATTTGATTTAGTATCGCAGTGCCAGGAATGGATCTGGCACGAAAATCTTAAATAACACTGTGCATTTTTCATTTCTGTAACAACCAAATACAAAACAAATTATGTTGTTCCTTAAATTTACGATCTGACAAATGTTATGGCCTAGTTTTTTAGCTTCCCCTCGTTTTGTCCCATTTTCTTTATGACTAATCAAAGACAATTCGTGAAAGAAGCAGCAAAGCTTCAGTATATTATCTCTAGCCCCAAGCGGTGCAGGTGTTGAGGAAAATTCATGATTTGCTTAAAAGTTGAAATAAAAATTTTATTTTCTCAAAACTGTGTTTGCCTCTTGTTGTTCAGTTCTCTATATAAAATAAATAAATAAAAATGTATGGATGCAGCAACTGTAATACGGCAAGGAAATTTATAAAAAATGTTTTTGAACGCCAACTAGGGCATCTTTATAGTTATCCAGAACAAAAAAAAAATGGCGATTTGGTTTTTGCGTTCTAGCAGAGCCATCTTGAGCCTGACACAGTTCGTATTCTTACATTATTGAGATTGTTGATGATGAATATTTTTCTCTAAATTGTGTTCCCTGATCTTCTTTTCTTTTAGTGAATTTTTGCAGAAAAAAATTACCAATGATCGCTACTTGAATTTTGAAAAATAGATAGAACCCATATTCGGGGTTAGGTCAGGTCAGGTCATGTCGTTTATATGCATAACACCGATAACTCAAAAAATAATATGCCGATTTTGTAAGTGGCTTGGACAACTTTATTAGTTAGAAAAGTCGAATCACTTTTCCAGGAAAATATTGTGTTTTCTTTCGGACAGTTTATGTATTTCCGAAAATAACGAAGCCATGGCAACAACATTTGGTATGCATGTTTGTATGATCAAAATTGGGAGGTGTGGTCCAGAGGGGCCGGGATATACTGCTTCTCAACATAAGGTCGTTTTCCGGGCCAGCCTGGCGTGGGGCTACGTCCCAAAGACCTGGCGCCGGGGTAGGGGGGGGGTCTTCATTCCCAAGCCGGGAAGGGAGGACTACACGCTGGCCAAGGCATACAGGCTAATCAGCCTTACATCATTCCTGCTTAAGGCATTAGAAAAGATAGATAGGTTTATGTTGGGAGGGATCCTAAAGGATCAACTTTCCATAAAGGTGAGCACGTGTATCAGCGGGGGAAGTCGACGGAAACGGCGCTCCATGCTGTGACACGAAAGGTGGAAAGGGCCCTACACTACGGGGAGAGCGCATTAGCTGTGTTCTTCGATGTGGAGGGGGCCTTTGATAAGGCAAGGACGGATACGGTTTTTACCGCCCTACACGATAGGGGAACGCCGAGGTCCCTAATAAGCTGGGTGGCGAGCATGCTGGAGGACAGGAGAGTTTCGCTGACCTTGAGGGGCCGGAGCTGGCCGTTGGGGTGACGGGCGGCTGTCCTCAGGGCAGCTGCCTTTCGTCCCATCTATGGTGTCTGGTCATGGACGGCCCCTTGGAACGACTTTCTGAGAAAGACTTCTACACCCAGGCGTACGCTGATGATGGGCTGGTCTTAGTCACCGGCAAATTCCTCGGCGTGGTCTGTGAGTTCATGCAAGCTGCCTGTAGCATAATCGAAAGGTGGTGTGGTGAGCAGGGACTCTCCGTAAACCCGGAGAAGACGGAGATAATCCTATTTACCAAGAAGAGGAAGGTAGAGGGGTTCAGGGCGCCCGTGATGTTTGGAAAACCTTTAGCTTTAGTGCGGGAGGTCAAATATCTGGGAGTGATCCTGGACCCCAAGCTAACATGGGGGTCGCAAATAGAACGAGTAGTGAGGAAGGGAGTACTGACCCTCTGTCAGCTGCGTCGTGTGATAGGGAGGACCTGGGGACTTAATCCTTGGATCCTTCATCGGATCTACACTGCGATCGTCAGGCCGAGAATCCTCTATGGGGCGTTGGTTTGGTGGTGTGGTGTGAACCAAACTACCAGCAGGAAGCTGGCAAAACTCCAAAGGCTGGCAATCCTGGGTGTCACAGGCGCTATGGGGACGACACCCTCAGCGGCGCTAGAGGTCCTGTTGATGCTGCCACCGCTTCCCATCTGTATCAGAATGGAGGATATGGCGTCGCATCTTAGAATGTGAGACTCAGGAAACTGGTGCGGAGAGGGAGCAGTAATAGGGCATGCAAGAGTCGCCAAGGAGGTGGAAAAGGAAATTACGATTTCCGCCATAAAGGTCCGGGATGCCGAGGACGATATTAGGTTGACTAGGCCATACAGCCTCAGGATCCCCAGTCGGGATCAGTGGAGGGAAAATGAGGTGGCATTCCAGCCCGCAAGCCTGGTCTGTTTCACCGACGGATCGCGGCTGGAGAACCAACAATCCTCCGGGGCAGGAATATACATCGAGGGCCTGGGGGTGCGCGAGAGCTATGCTCTTGGCGCATATATCAAATCAAAAGAAACAAAAGATAAAGGGGGTGGAGAGGGAGGCGACGGAAAAAGGAGTAGGGGTAAAAGTAGGATAAGAAATAGGAGTGGGAGGAGACATTTAATTATTATAAATGAAGAAGTATAGACATTTGCATTTGTTTAGATACTAGTTTGGATTTTTAGCGACAAACATGAGTCAAAATTAAAATAATCACGATAAAAAATCTGGTACGAAATGATTTACAAAATATGCTGGCATCCTAAACTTTCGTAATTTTTTATTCAGATGATGAGCTAAATATAAAACGAAATCAAGTCCTTCATCAATAATAAGTAATTTCACATTGTGACAAATCCAGAGCACACTGTGACACAAAACTGATGTAGAATCGATCAGAAAATCGTGATTTGAAATCGTCCGACAACATTTTAATTGAATTTACGATTATCTATATTTGAAGAGTAAACAATTGTCGATTAGTTTCTGAATGGGGCTTGGATTTTAGCATATGTTCCAGAGCATCGTGTGCACAGTGAAGTGGGAATACGGAAATCCCAGAATGTATGTTCTCTTTGTAGAAGTCACTGTGTCAAACGATTTACTTGTCGATATACCGGATACAGTTGTAGAGTGCTGACATTTTACTCGCATTTCGGTTGAGATTGAAATTACACAGAAGTTTAAATTGCTGGTGATGCTATCTAGAAATAGTAGAAAACAGTATTGAAGTAACATATAATTTTAGTTATTAAAAATATGTAGTATTATTTTAAAGTGTTGTAACACATTGAAATCGTTAAGATTTGAAAGCGACTTTTACGTTTGCACTGGAGTTGCAAAATTTTTTGAAATGTTTTCAATCCGGTACGTTTCTGCTGTTAAAAAAAAGTCACAAAATTATATGAAGTATCCAATGTCGAGACCATACAACCATTTGTCCTCCACTACCTAAAATTATATCATCGTTTATCTTCTCTTTGTCACAGACGTGCTCTAATAAAATGTTTTCAACAGCAATCCGGTAGGTTTTTGTCCTAAGAAACGCCAAGTGAACCATATAATGGTTCCACCTTCTTATTGTCACGGACACGCTTTAATAAACTGTTTTGAACAGCAATAAGGTACGCTTTTGCGCTAAAAAAATGTCAAGTAAAATTATAAAATAAATTCACCTTCTTATTGTTGCAGTCACACTCTACTAAATGGTTTTAATCAGCAATCCAGTGCGTTTTGCGCTAAAAACGTCGGGTAAAATTCTAAAATCGTTTTACCTTATTGTCACAGATACTAAATTGTTTTAAACAGCAATCCGGTATCTTTTTGTGCAAAAAAAAAACAGCAAGTAAAATTATAAAATCATTTCACTTTCGTATTGCTACAGAAACTCCCTACTAAAATGTTTTAAACAGCAAACCGGTGCGTTTTGCGCTAAAAACGTCAGGTAAAATTATAAAATCGTTTTACCTTATTGTCACAGATACGCTCCACTAAATTACTTTCAACAATCCGGTACGTCTTCGTGCTGAAAAACCTCAAGTAAAACAATTAAATCGTTCCATCTTCTTATTGTCACAGGCATGTTCTACTAAATTATTTTAAACAACAATTCGGTACGTTTTCGTGCTGAAAAAACGCCAAGGAAAATGATTAAATCGTTCCACCTTCTTACTATCACAGAAACGTTCCACTAAGTTGGTTTAAACAGCATTCCAGCACGTTTTCGTGCTGAAAAAACGTCAAGTAAAATTATTAAATCGTTCCACCTTTTTACTGTCATAGACATGTTCTACTAAGTTGTTTTAAACAGCAATCCGGTACGTTTTCGTGCTGAAAAAAACGCCAAGTAAAACTATTAAATCGTTCCACCTTCTTACTGTCACCGAAACGTTCCACTAAGTTGGTTTATACAGCACTCCGGCACGTTTTCGTGTTGAAAAACGGGAAGTAAAATTATTAAATCGTTCCACCTTTTTACTGCCACAGACATGCTCTACTAAAATGTTTTAAACAGCAATCCGGTACGTTTTCGTGCTGAAAAAACCTCAAGTAAAACTATTAAATCGTTCCACCCTCTTATTGTCACAGACCTGACCTACTAAAATGTTTAACAGCAATCCCGTATGTTTTCGTGCTGAAAAAACGTCAAGTAAAATTATTAAATCGTTCCACCTTCTTACTGTCACAGAAATGTTCCACTAAGTTGGTTTATACAACACTCCGGCACGTTTTCGTGCTGAAAAAACGGCAAGTAAAATTATTAAATCGTTCCACATTTTACTGTCACAGAAATGTTCTACTAAATTGTTTTAAACAGCAATTCAGTACGTTTTCGTGCTGAAAAAAAGTCAAGTAAAATTATTAAATCGTTCCACCTTCTTATTGTCATAGACATGTTCTACTAAATTGTTTTAGACAGCAATCCGGTGAGCTTTCGTGCTGAAAAAAAAAACGCCAGGTAAAACTATTAAATCGTTCCACCTTCTTATAGTCACAGACATGCTCTACTAAAATGTTTTAAACGGCAATGCGTTACGTTTTAGCGCTGAAAAAACGTCAAGTTAAATGATTAAATCGTTCCACCTTCTGATTGTCACAGACATGTTCCACTAAATTGTATTAAACAGCAATCCGGTGATTTCACGTGCTGAAAAAACGTCAAGTAAAATTATTAAATCGGTCCACCTTCTTATTGTCATAGACATGTTCTACTAAATTGTTTTAAACAGCAATCCGGTGAGTTTTCGTGCTGAAAAAAACGCCAGGTAAAACTATTAAATCGTTCCACCTTCTTATAGTCACAGACATGTTCGACTAAATTATTTTAAACAGCAATTCAGTACGTTTTCGTGCTGAAAAAAAGTCAAGTAAAATTATTAAATCGTTCCACCTTCTTATAGTCATAGACATGTTCTACTAAATTGTTTTAGACAGCAATCCGGTGAGCTTTCGTGCTGAAAAAAACGCCAGGTAAAATTATTAAACCGTTCCACCTTCTTATAGTCACAGACATGCTCTACTAAAATGTTTTAAACAGCAATGCGTTACGTTTTAGCGCTGAAAAAACGTCAAGTGAAATTATTAAATCGTTCCACCTTCTGATTGTCACAGACATGTTCCACTAAATTGTTTTAGACAGCAATCCAGTGAGCTTTCGTGCTGAAAAAAACGCCAGGTAAAACTATTAAATCGTTCCACCTTCTTATAGTCACAGACATGCTCTACTAAAATGTTTTAAACGGCAATGCGTTACGTTTTAGCGCTGAAAAACGTCAAGTGAAATTATTAAATCGTTACACCTTCTGATTGTCACAGACATGTTCTACTAAAATGTTTTAAACAGCAATCCGGTACGTTTTCGTGCTGAAAAAAACGCCACGTAAAACTGTTAAATCGTTCCACCTTCTTATAGTCACAGACATGCTCTACTAAAATGTTTTAACCGGCAATGCGTTACGTTTTAACGCTAAAAAACGTCAAGGAAAATTATTATATCGTTCCACCTTCTTATTGTCATAGACATGTTCTATTAAATTGTTTCAAACAGCAATCCGGTGAGTTTTCGTGCTGAAAAGACGCCAAGTAAAATTATTAAATCGTTCCACCTTTATATTGTCATAGACATATTCTACTAAATTGTTTTAAACAGCAATCCGGTGAATTTTCCTGCTGAAAAAAAACGACAGGCTAAACTATTAAATCATTCCACCTTCTTATAGTCACAGACAGGCTCTACTAAAATATTTTAAACGGCAATGCGTTACGATTTAACGCTGAAAAAACGTCAAGTAAAGTTATTAAATCGCTCCACCTTCTGATTATCACAGACATGTTCCACTAAATTGTTTTAACCAGCAATCTGATGAGTTTTCGTGCTGAAAAAACGCCAAGTAAAATGATTCAATCGTTACACCTTCTTATTGTCATAGACATGTTCTACTAAATTGCTTTAAACAGCAATCCCGTGAGTTTTCGTGCTGAAAAAAAACCCAGGTAAAACTGCTAAATCGTTCAACATTCTTATAGTCACAGACATGATCGACTAAAATGTTTTAAATGGCAATGCGTTACGTTTTAGCACTGAAAAATGTCAAATTAAATTATTAAATCGTTCCACCTTCTTATTGTCATAGACATGTTCTACTAAATTGTTTTAAACAGCAATCTGGTGAGTTTTCGTGCTGAAAAAAAACGCCAGGTAAAACTATTAAATCGTTCCACCTTCTTATAGTCACAGACATGCTCTACTAATATCTTTTAAACGGCAATGCGTTACGTTTAAACGCTGAAAAAACTTCAAGTAAAATTATTAAATCGTTTCACCTTCTGATTGTCACAGACATGTTCCACAAAATTGTTTTAAACAGCAATCCGGTGAGTTTTCGTGCTGAAAAAACCTCAAGTAAAATTATTAAATCGTTCCACCTTCTGATTGTCACAGAGATGTTCCACTAAATTGTTTTAAACAGCAATTTGGTGAGTTTTCGTGCTGAAAAAATGTCAAGTAAAATTATTAAATCGTTACACCTTCTTATTGTCATAGACATGTTCTACTAAATTGCTTTAAACAGCACTCCCGTGAGTTTTCGTGCTGAAAAAAAACCCAGGTAAAACTGCTAAATCGTTCAACATTCTTATAGTCACAGACATGATCGACTAAAATGTTTTAAATGGCAATGCGTTACGTTTTAGCACTGAAAAATGTCAAATTAAATTATTAAATCGTTCCACCTTCTTATTGTCATAGACATGTTCTACTAAATTGTTTTAAACAGCAATCCGGTACAATTCTGCCCTAAAAAAAACGGCCTGTAAAATTATTAAATCGTTCCACCTTCTTATTGTCATAGACATGTTCTACTAAATTGTTTTAAACAGCAATCCGGTGAGTTTTCGTGCTGAAAAAACGCCAGGTAAAACTATTAAATCGTTCCACCTTCTTATAGTCACAGACATGCTCTACTAAAATGTTTTAAACGGCAATGCGTTACGTTTTAACGCTGAAAAAAAGTCAAGTAAAATTATTAAATCGTCCGAGCTTCTGACCTACACCGCTCTACTAAATTGTTTTAAACAGCAATCGGGTACGTTTTTGCCCTAAAAGAACGTCCTGTAAGATTATAAAATCCTTACATCTTCTTATTCGCATAATATAGTTTCTCAGCACATATCTCTTTTAACATATGCAACCTGAGGCATTATAACTTTACAGAGGAAA
This sequence comes from Tillus elongatus, assembly GCA_964006375.1. NCBI lineage: Eukaryota > Metazoa > Arthropoda > Insecta > Coleoptera > Cleridae > Tillus > Tillus elongatus. The sequence continues at coordinate 18,664,438 of OZ023265.1, read as the reverse complement.
TATTCCACGTTCACAAAGTTCAACGGCTACCGTAAAAAATATAATTTAATTCAAGAGAACAGATTACATTTTCGAAGAGCATTTTTACGAGCTAATCCCAAACAAAAATTAAATTTCACAACAAAATATATATCCCGAAACGTACAACAAGAACAGGAACAAGTTTTATCGAGGCAACATGCCTGTTGCGTTGGATGCTAAATTACACACATAAAACAAGTTTTTAAAATTCGCAAATTCATCTCATCAGTACACCAGCTTCCAGATGAGGTCCCCTTTTGTCGACGATCACTGGCTTGTATCAAATCTGGTTACATTTACTTCTCTCTCTTGCCTTCGAATTCATTATAATGGAGCACTTTTTGGATTTTTCACATAGCGGCAACCGTTTGACATTAATTCTGGCCATTATTTGTACGTGAAATGTTTATCGTGTTAATATTGGAGGGACGTAAAGCCTGCTGGTTTTCGTGTAATTTACTGCAGATTAGGATTTTCGTTTATTTAAGTTGACACGACCAGGTTGGGCAGGGAATGCGAGGCTTTCTTCCAAAACAGACAAACGTGGTCGGCCGTTTCACAGGGTGAACGGTAACGTTTGAAAAGAGAAACCGCAAACCGGGATGGTAGATTTGCCTCGTCGGTGTATATGTTTAGTTGGTATATTTAGCTTTTAATTTATCAGACGTTTCTCTTTAAGACCTTGATCTTTGCTAAAAGCGCGTTAGAAAATAATGATTTGTATAATTTGAAGCGGCTGTGATACATTTGATGGATTATACATACAATTTTCGACAAATATGAAGCAAACCGAAATATTACGTTAAAATCTAAACAAGATAAAAAAACTCTGAACGCAGCAAGTGCGTTATGGCAGTGAATTTTTATAAAAATGCTTTGAATATCAAATATGTCTTTTTAATGCAAGCACTCATCAATTTGGTTACCTGTATAGCCTATATAGTAGATACAATGTGCCATATTTTATCAAAATAACTTATTGTTTGAAAATGTACAAAAATTTTCCGACAATAAACCTTAAACGTTGGTTTCCTAGCCAACAAACCTTAGGTTAATAGCAAATTGAGTTATTGAAATTTGAAGCATTTAATGAAAATTTGCTACCAAAACGCACTTACTGCGTCTTGATTTTTTTATTATACACATATTTCGATAAAAAATGCAATAAAATAAGGCTGTTCGAAAAAAAATTGTAGGGATCACCAACGATCGACTCGTGGGCCAGCCGGTGATTGTCAAAATAATTTTATAAGATGCAGCTCAAGACACCCTATAATTAACTTATACAATTTTTTCTCGTCTCTTGTATAATAATTATCTTCAGCTTTACCGTAGAAACGCGTCACCCTGTATATATGTAAGCACATCAAAACTGAACGTAAACCCGGATATGGATTCCAGGGGATCTAGTTTACGCTCATTTGAAAAAATCTTTAAAATTCTAAAGTCGCGGTCTCCTCATTGACGAATTTTTTGTACGAAAATTAGCTAAAAATTATGGACCGTTAAACCATAAACTTAACTAAAACTACCGCCAAAGCATTAGAGAGTAAGAACTAACCTGTTGCATATCAGCCCTTTTGTAAAACCTCGATCCTTTATATGTGTTGATAAAACTTAACAAACACTGTTTAATCCACCCACTAACATTAATAAAGTAATAATTTGCACTTGTATATTAAAATTTTCCAAATGACACAAATAATTCGTCGACTCAAACAAATAAACATATAAATAATCTCATACCAATACCATACGATAAACATCAGTGACAGCGTCTAACAGACCTGCGCAATAATATCAAATGTTCCGTTACCAGGGCAACGACATACTAGATCTCATATAAGCTATTGTCAATGAAACGCGGTGATATTAAACATAAATATTTCAAATTTGAATAGCTCAATTTTCTGTAACCCTAGAAAGCTGAATTTTGGCACATAGTTAGGTCTTTCCCAAAGAAATATGTACACAAAATTTTATCGAAATATCTTTGTAATTTTCGGAGAAAAAAATTTTGTTCGAAAGAAAACTCAAAATTCTCCCGGAAAACCGTGTCCGATTTTTCTGGCTAACGAAATCATCCAAGCTATTAATAAAAGAAAGGCACTTGCCGAGTTTCATTAAAATCGGTTAATTATTTTTTGAGTTGTCGGTTGGATATATATATATATATATATATATATATATATATATATATATATATATATATATATATATATATATATATATATATATATATATATATATATATATATATATAAACATATAAAAATCGAAACTGACCCCGGATATGGGTTCTAGGGGCCCAAATTCGCGCTCACTTGCAAAAATTTTTGCAAAGTCTCACCATCGATACCTCTCTATTAGTGAATTTTTTAAAATAAAAATTCACTAAAAAAATGTTATTTTAATGTGTCTTGTTTTTAGGAATAGAGCTTTCCCGACTGAACCCTGGTTATTTCAACCTTGGTTCGTAAATAATCTAGTAGGATTTTCCACTGTATCGCATCCAATTTAAAATCTGATTCGCACGGAACCAGCTCACCATTTATTTTATATACAGCGTGGTGATAAAGTTTTGAATAATAGGAATATCTCTATACAGCTGGACTTAAAAAGAAAAACGCTCGCACATGTAACTTTTTATTCTGCATTTTTTTAGCTGATGCTAGTATATACAGGGAAATGAATAAATGAAGTATCACGTCAACATCACCTTTATTAAATTGAGCACCCTGTTTATTATTGTATTTTTGGATTCCTTGAAAAATTCTAGATATGTTTCATGTATGATGTCGTTTACCTATCTTCAACTGTTTACGAATTATTGACAATTGAAAATTAGACATTTTCAATGAAAATAAAAATGAAAATCAAACTGTCCGAGCGTTTTTTAAAAAAGCTTTCCTGTTTACAGATACTCCTATTATTCCAGACTTTATTTTCATTTGTACAGGGTGTCTCAAAAAGCAGTATCAATGTTGTTTCTTCAAATGATGCGATGCTGGTGCAATACTTTCCCATTAAGCCAAAAAGTGGGTTCACTCGCGGTTGATGTCCATCATTGCGATAACTAACTTTTGATTTGGTGCATTGTGTTGGTGAAATGTAGCTGTTTTTTCAAATTGCTTTTTTTAGTGAATGAGGAGATGACGACCTTTTAAATTCTGAAAAAATGTCTTAAAGTAAGCGCAGAAGTTTTCGCAGAAATGTTGTTAGTGTTTCTGTAGAAATATTTTTTTTGTAAGATTTTTGTGCAATGTTGGTAATTAAAAATAAATGTTTAGTAAGTTATTGTAAAAAAAAGTTGTAGAATTTATGTGCAAATTAAAATGAAAGCAATTTCGCCAAAAAATGGTGAGTTTTGTAAGATATTTTTGAAAATTTTAATAAAATTTTTTTTTCCGACTTGCGTCATAAAGCTGTTTGTCAATAATTATATCTTGGCAGGTGTGTAAATATTGCACAATGAACCAAAGGTTGCAGTGCTACCGGAGCGGCAAGGCCGCGGACGATCCCTGAGGGGAAAACAGGTGTGTAAATAGCTTGAAGAGGTTCATTGGGGGAGAAAGAGCTTGTTTTCTTGCCCCAATGTTTTGCAGGTGGATTGATCCCACCCTCGCTAACTAGTCGGTTTTGCTAATTGGCGTTGGAAGAAGAATATGTTGAAGATGTGGACTGTATTTATAACTCTAGGTGCACTGGATTCCAGAAGATTTCAATAATACACTTTTTTATATTTATATATGTTGTATTGTTACTATATACACTTTGAACTTAACATTTATTTACAATTTGCGGCTTTACGCTTGATTTAATGGGTTATTCAGGAGATTTCACAATCTTATTAGCTACTTGCTATTGCATTTAACTGCGCGTATACTTTCTAATTTCGAAGAAAACACTGACTTTTCATTATAATACTGTACGAACGGAATTTCTGTAGGAAGATTGGAGCTTGAACTGAAGTGGCGTAATCACACTAGCGATGTTTAGGTAGAAGATCGGGATCTTAGAAGTCCCAAAAAGCGATGAAGATGATATTCGTTGTAGAACGGCACTGTAGAATTGAACTGGCTTAAACACACGAGCGATGTTTAAGTTGAAGATTTGGAACTCAGGGTTCCAAGGAACGAAGAAGGAGCGAAGATTAGATCTGGCGTAGAACTGTAGCATTGAACTGGTTTAAACACGCGAGCGGTGTTTAAGTAGAAAATTAGGAACTCGGAGTCCCAAGAATTTAAGAAGAGGAGATCGAACGTAGAACTGACTTGTACCTTGTGAAAGGCTTGCTTTTATCGAGCTTTCGCGTAACGCTAGGTGACGTAGGTGACATAACATAATATCAGCAATACAGAATGGCCAACTAGGTAAAAGCATTATTCCTAGTGAAGAAAATCCACTGGGTGCATCTAAAGAATACGTCAAAGACAACTAAAGCTATTTACAATAAAGTACCTAACGGTATATAAGTATTCGTTGTATGGCATTGTTCATACGTAAACCTAATGCGATACAGACGTCTAGAGGATAAATATTACCAGCAAATTAAGAAAGATTGTGAAATCCAGAGATAAATAATTCCAGGTAGAAACTTAAATGATAGTGCAACCGAATGAAAGTAAAGAGACAGGGGCGTACCAATTTGTTTCTCCAACAGTTCATTGGCCAGGAAAATGGGACCAGTTTTTAAGTTTATGTTCGGAAACTGTTTGTACATTTCAACAAAGCTATTTTAATGAAATATGGTACATTGTTAGTACTATATAGGTTATATTGCCAACCAAATGTCGTTTTAAAAACGGGACACATTTGACAATAAAAACATTTTAACGAAAATTCGCTACCATAACGCACTTGCTGCGTCCAGACTTTTTAAAATTCTACTCAGCAGCTTGAAATACCGACATGGTTTTTTCCGCTAATATGTACTGTGGATGTAGTCAAATATATAAACGTAAAAATATAGAACAAAATAACGAGTATTGTTTCCTGTCACAAGTCAGCACAGAATATCACGAATTTAGTGTCTTTGCAACTTCACTCTTTAAATATTTTTATCCGGGTAAATAATGCCAGTTTACTTTGTACATTTACCTCGCAAACATCATACAACTCCCGGTCTCCACTGATAAATGTATTAAATGATCGTTACAGAAAACAAACGTATCGTGAAATTATGTTGTTTACAAATTGAATGAAATGTATATGATGGTGCAGGAATATATTTCAGTGTCACAAGTTGTATTATAATCTAGTGTTTCCCATTATCTGGGTGGATAATGCGAGCCACATAAATTCTGACAAGGATTTCAACGGTGGCTGCATTTGCCGTTTTACATTTCCATTGGTTTTTCATTTTAATTGCTGAACACTGGCTCTGAACCTGCATTTTACCAATTTCCCTTTGCTTCCCTTCCAGCTTCATCCACTCCCGATGCGCTAATAAACAATTGCCGCTCGACAATATATCAAATAATGTAAATCATGCCAGGCCGCGATAATGCGCTATATTTTCTACTGCTTCCAACGTGAACTAAGGCCATATCTCACAAAATTAATGTCCGGTCCTGTTTGTATTATATAATACAAATAGATAGATAATAGTAGATTACTATTACAGCAACTGTGCATATACAGAATGAAATGGGTCGTAGGATTCCCCATCTAAATTTGTGTATATTCCATTCAATTTATTTTTATATAGTCACGCATATTAAAGTTTAGAAAGTGGCAAAACAAGTATCTTTTTTTTATATTTCAACACACCACGAGGGCTCACAGCCTAAATACAATCGTACCGTGGGTGTGGACAAGCAGGAAAGAGGCAACTTGTTAATTCTGGGCTTGAAGGTTTGGAGGTTCGGAAGAGAAGGGAAAACATGTGCCGGCAAGGAATTTCACAACTTTGAAGTCCTCGGGACAAAAGAGCGGGCATAACAAGATGTTCTATGTCTGGTGACCTGGGCAGTAAAAGGGTTCATTCGCTTTGTTCCTTTGGTATATCTGTTGGGGGCAGCAGGTGGAGGAACTATGGAAGAAAGCTCCTCTGAGCAGTGCCCGTGCAGATATCTATAAAAGAGAGTGAGGTCACCAACGGCACGTCGGTGGGCAAGGTATGGTAGCCTTTGGGTGAGGGTAGGGTCACCGATGAAACGTATTTCTGAATGGAGTCCAGTATAGTCGGTGTAGAAGCGGCAGCGGCACCCCAGATGTGGGAGCAGTATTCGGGGTTTGGCCTTATTTGTGAAGTATATAAGGTATAGCGATTAGCTGGTGAAAAGTATTTGCGAGCCCGGAGGAGGAAACCTAATTTCTTAGCAGCCGCTTCTGCAATTGATGTGACTTGTTGGTGCCAGTTGAGATTTCGATCAACAGAAATGCCAACAAGTGAAAAGGACAAATTACTTTGAATAACTTGGTTGTTCATTGTGATGGGTCTAGGGCTGGTGTATCTCTTATGAGAAAAAAAGCAAGACTGAGATTTGGTGGAGTTTAATTGTACAAGATTTTTACTTCCCCAATCTAATATTTTTTGGAGATCCACAGAGACAGAACCCTCCATGAGTCTGCATCCCTCATCTAATTGGGCTAAAGAGGCAGGCTTAGAATATTGTATATTTGAGTGGAGGGTGCTGTCGTCCGCGTAACTGTGAACTGGGTTGGATGTGCTAGACAGGAGGTCATTGATGTGGAGAAGAAACAAAGTAGGGAATAAAGCTGAACCTTGAGGGACTCCTGCATTAATTGGATACAGTTTAGAGGAATGGCCATCCACGCCAACAAAAATGCTCCGGTTGGAGAGGATTTTTGCTGTCCAGGTACAGAGTTTTGGTGGTAGGCCATACGCCGCGACTTTATTAAGCAGCACTGGGTGCCAGACCTGGTCAAATGCTTTGGATATGTCTAGAGCGACAATCTGGGACTCACCGTGTAGTTCCATAGACTTGTTCCAAGAATGGGTGGCAAAGAAAAGAAGGTCGGCAGTTGATCTGCGCTGACGAATTCCATACTGCCTGTCGTGGCTTAGACTGTGTTTTCAAGAAATTTTAGTAATTCAGTATTTATATACTTTTCCATCACTTTAGAGACGACTGAAAGGAGAGAAATGGGTCTGTAGTTGCTAGAAACCGCTTTGGATCCTTTCTTGGGGACGGGTTGTACTCGAGCAGTTCTCCAGTTACTAGGGAATATGCCTCTATTGTAAGATGTCTGAAACTGACGAGTCAGTACAGGAGCAATTTCTGGTGCGCATTTTTTGAGAACAATTGTTGGGATCTCGTCAAGGCCAGAGGCTTTCCTGGGGTTAAGAGAAGAGATAATCTTTCGTACCTTTTTAGTTTTGAAAATGATATCCGTCATTTTTTGCGCGATTGGGGACTGTTGGTGGTTGAACATTTGGAGGTGGGTTGAGAGTAGAATTGCCGGCGAACAACGAGGCAAAAGGTTCAGCCTTGCCCAGGGCGGTAGAAACAATTTCATCCCCTGAAACATAAGGTGGGAACGTGATCTTGTAGAAATTGTTCCCAATAGGTTTGGCAAGAGTCCAGAAGGGTTTGCTGCCGTCGGATAAATAAATCCATTAAAACCTTATTTTCGACGAATTTCGTTTAAAAAATGTTCCATCAATTGAATAATTTTTCACACAAAAATTATCAACAAATGTTTCTTCAAAGAAACTTCATTAAATTTACTTATGAGAAAATCCGCTATTAAAGGAACATTTTGTACAAGAAAATTAGCCAATAGGAATAAATTAAATAAATTAAAAATACTCAAAATCTGATCTAAATACAGAACTAGATACTTTTTCTGTGGCTTCACACAGAAAATTCTTCCACTAATAGCTTCCATTCTTCAAACACTGAGTGGTGAACGTGGCGCCACTCACTTAGTGTTAGAAGGCTGGCTACCATAGCCGTATTACTTTATAGGTTTATTTTCGCAGCAATTAGTATGCCGTACTGACGAGTTCTAATTAGAGCGAAACCGGTCTACGGTTCTAATTGTTGTGAGAATGCATCTAGCCTTACATACTTTGTCCCTATATTAGGGTAGAAATGGGCCAGGGTTAACAATTTACTAAAATTGTTAGTTGGTTGTATGCAGTCTCTATTTTTTTAACACTGTGTTATTTGGAGCTGTCGTGACAACATACTACTTGGTTCCGCAACTAGGTGGCGAGACGTTCTCCACTCACTTAGTGCTAGATTTCGAGGTTACAAGAAAGAAAAGTTATAATAAAATATTTGGTGCTAGATTATTTCTACGAAAATTCACTACCATAACGCACTTGCTGCGTCCAGACTTTTTTGTGATTTAATTTACGTTTCATCCCAGCTTTGTAGTTTAAATTTGTAGGCTTATGGTGTTTTTGAAGTCAAACGACAAAAGTATTAAATACAGGCAAGTGTCACAAATTCATCCTGCTGTGTTGTACTTTATCTGTTTTAATCCAAATTTATGGAATTTTTAAGTGAAGCCGAATAAAGGACCAGGGTAATCCGGCTGTAATTGGTCATGATAATTACCATTAAGGGACCCTAGTGGCATCAAGGCCTGAAATATGAGTGGCTGTAATTACGCTATGTTTCATGGATGACCCGATATGAGCAGAAGCATCAAACATCAAATAACTTTTGGCCAATAGGGCTTCCGTCTATCTCCTCCAATTAACGACTGATATATCAGAACAGCTTACATTGACAAATATTTGCTCATTTTTTCCATCACACGTTTCGATTAGCGTTCAATTTTATGACACACAAAAAATCAATGGGAAATTTTATGGAATCGGATAAAAAATGGTGCCGGGGAAAATCGGTGACTAATAAATTGAAATAAAGTAAGTCCCTGCCATATATACGTTACTGTATTCTTAAGTTTTCCAATTATTGGCGAGTTTTCGTAGAAAATGTTTGTTAATTGTGATACAAAGGAGGACTGCCACTGTTAGTGTCGATGTATTTATTTGAATTTTATGTTGACATACTACGAGCCCTGCCTCATTTGGGCCACCCACTCCAAATGTAAAAAAAATGTGAAATTTGTGAGTTGATGTCATGCAAAAGCAAAACAATTTTTGAAAACATGTTTTTTTTGTCTCTACAGTGTATACCAAAATTGGTGCTGCATGAATTGCAATCTCGGTTATTATAAGAGCTACACAGTTGGTTCAATGGGTAATGTTTCTCGGAATTCTAAAACCATCTCAGAACTGCCATCACATTTTATCAGTTGTTTTTTGTTCTCATTCCTAAACGTCACACAGCCTGGGATAGAAAAAATTAAACATTCAATGAAAGGCTTCTATGCAGACAACAAACTTTATTTAAACTTATTCCTTTTAAGTCTTGCCACCATATGCCTCACAAAATAGCATCACTCAGATTTTTGGTTGACAGACTGTTCAGACTCCCACTGTGTAACGACTGCGTTTCGTTACTACTTTAAATATTCAAAATAAATCCATAAGAGACTTAATTAATAGCCGACAATCCAATATATGCAAGGCAATTTATGTTTTGATTTCAAAATTATTTTGATGAAAAGTCGCTAAATCTTCAAGTACCGTAAACCCCTTTACTGCATTTCTAATTTGTACGTTGAAATTCAATATATGTTTTCCAAGGAAAATTGCGTCGCATTGTGCTGAAATAATATTTCCAAGAAATAAATATCGTTGTGTGTGTGTGTGTGTGTGTGTGGTATTGTTGTTGGCATTGAGACTGTTTCTCATCAGCCACAAATTGTAAATTAAAATCTCGTTTCTTTCCCGCAATTTTTTTTTCTGTTCGAACACGACGGCACCCATATCAAGCAATATGTACAGTAAATACTTAACTATTATTTTTTTTTTTACATAAATATATACACACATATATATCTTTTTTTTTAACTTGTTTTATTATATATAGAATTATTATTATTATTTTTATTTTTTTATTATTTTTGGTTGTTTGTTTTTTGTTTTTGTTTTTAATATATATACACATATATATTTTGTTTTATATATATATATATATATTATTCTTTTTTATTTTTATTTTCTTATTTTTATTTTCAATTAAAAGACATGGGGATTGAAACTGGGACACTTGGCGCCAAGGGGTCCGTCATGGCTCACTAGACAAACATGAATTAGACCACTTACATCTAGTTCACAATTTGTTTCTTAATACTAAAATACTAACCTACTTATAACTAATCATTATTTAAATTTTTAGTTTGCATTCTTTCAAAAACTTAAATATTACTTTATATACAAAATAATCTAACAATGCTAAGACGTGACTTAGGTTTAAGGGTAAATATATATGTTTTGCAAAGAGTTGCTTAAGCATCTTTTTACGGGGCTGCTCATAGTACGAACATTGAAAAAATATATGATTTAGGTCACAAACATTACTACCGTCACAACCACAAACATCTGTATTTGCCAATCCTATGCGATAAAGGTGAGAGGGGTAGGCACCATGACTGGATTTTAGTCTGACCATAGTGGTATTGTAATCTCTACAATTTGTTGTTCTTTTTTCCTTAATAGGTTTTGGCAGCTCAGGATATAAAAATACATATGGGTTTTGTGACTTTTCCACGTATGTTTTCCACTCTAGAGCCCATTCTTTGTTTTGATCTATTTTTATTTGTAAATATAAGTCTTTGTAAGGTACCTGTGTTAGGTCTGTTGTAACTTTGTTTATTGCTGTTTTTGCAAGTTTATCAACCGTTTCATTACCTTTAACATTTTCATGACCCTTTATCCACAAAAACTTGACGACGCGACCTTGCTTCTTTAGGTTATGACAAATTTTGGCTATGTCGCAGGCAATATGATTGGTATAGTGTTTTGGGCCAAAGCCTGCTAGTGTCAACAATGCTGCCTGACTATCACTTAAAATTAAAAGTTTTTTATATACTTGTTTTTCACCCCAGTCTAAAGCGCATTTTATTGCATACAGCTTAGATATGGCTGAAAATTTTGTGTTTGACTCATAGAAAGCGCAACCAACTCCCTCGTCGTTTTTTGCTCCATCAGTATATATTTAAAAATGTGGAACGCTTCACGATTTTGCGCGTCATCCTTGCGCAGGGGCCATGCTAATCTTCTCTGTATCGTTCCAATTTTAGTATATGTACCGCCGAAGCGAGTACAATAAATATCGTTGGGACTGGGTCTGTAACTTTCCGCATCGATGATGTCACCTAAGAACGACCGTTTGAACCGTTGAACAAATTCCCGGCAAAACCTTCAACTGTAGACACGGGAGGTGAGACGACAGGGAAGAGGGGTGAGAGCTTAACGCACAGCACGCGGGCTCGAGGAGAGTCCCAGCCTGGCGCTTGTCGGGTAAACACCTTTTAGTTGCGGTGGTTAAAAATTATCTTAAAAAGGGGTGATAAAATCCTTTCTGTTATCTACACTACCTAATAATAATTGTCAGTGATTGTTTAAAGTCATTTAGGCGGTTTTCGAGTTTAAATAAACGTCGTGTTTAGCATAAAAACGCGAGTTAAGTTGTGGTTCTTTGTTTCCGACCTGATACATTTCTTACGTTAATCAGAAAGAGTTCCTGAATGTTACCGAAGTTTGAGTCAGTTGGCAATGAATTTCACTTGAGCCAATTCACGTTTTAATTGCGATTTGAAAAGTTTTTGTCAAGCGAATACAGAGCATCGACATAGATGTTAAATGGTCTCCTAGTATTGGATCAACAAAATCCACCGGCCCAGTAACCGCTAATGGGAAGCGCCAATAATCCTCTCCATCATTCCCTCTTTTATTGAAGTTTGTGAGCTTGTGTCAGGCACTAATAGCTGATCCCAGTTGGAAAGCATCTTCCTAGGGTCATCAGGTAACTCAATGTAGGAGGACTTTGTGAGTCGAAATAAATCCTATCTCTATAAACCAGCAGAATTTCCCCAGCATCAATCTAATATTTAAACCCTTACAACTTGAACTTTCCAAAATAACGTAATCAACTTGAACCTAAATAGTGTCAGCGAGGTGCTGTAAGGATAACTGTAAATTTCCTGTTTTAATCTTATAAATTTGTCAATTTTGTGAATTTAAATACATATTTCTTGAAATTGTAACTAGCTAATTTCGTTTGTAAAATATCCAACCTTTACATTCCTTTTAATATCTTTTATTTTCAATAATCAATGTAGAAATTTCACGCAGGAATATTTCTCTTTATGGAGCCTCACTCAAGGAACTGGCCGGTTGACTAATTTAAAAACTAACCGAACTGATTGACAAACGTCAAGCAATTTACCTAATAATTTGTGTTTGCTTTTGAGCTGTAAAATACAGCATTTGATTTTTTATATATACCTCAAGTAGCTAATATTAATATTTTAGTAACATACAACCATATTTATTTTATTGTTTTGTCATATGTATGTGAAATGATAATGTCTTTTTCTTGAAGTTCTTGCTGCTTATTTGATTTCTATTTGTGTTTGATTAATGTTTATTTGAAATTTACCAACCAGGTTTATTTAATTTTGTTTGCTATTCCAAATTTAATTTATATGAATAAATTTAATACTTTGTTACATTGACATATCTGTTTGATTGAAGAGAAATTCCTCCCTAATATCTTCTTTCTTTTGGTGTCAGCGCAAATAATTAATTCTAACTAAATTTCTACATAACCTGGCACTAGCCCTGGGGCGCCCACAAATATATGACTCTAGGCAATGCGAAACAAATGAAAAAGAACGTGAGTTGCACACTATATCCGGATCTGTCAACCCCCTAAAACTATTGCTAATCTTAATAAATATAATAATCTGATAGATAGATATTTTAGGGTAGGGTGTTATGGGCAATCGTGACCTCACTATTGAGCAGATCTATATCCACCTGAGGCCGATCACAATATACCACGGTTCTAATTTTTGTTTGAAGGAGGTAACAACTGTAGGGGACCACCTTCATCAAAGAACTAAACCTCATTAAGCAACTCGCAGTATAGTCGATAAGATGAAGAAGAAAGAGCCGTCAGCTCTTGATTGAGGCGAGCATCAGTCTACCCCACGCTCAACCAGAAAGAACTTATTATTTCCCCTTCACCTACTGTGGTCCTGTGTCCAACGCCATAGTCAAGGCTCTCAAGTGTGACAATGTCAAATTCTCATTCAAGTATATGAACACTGTCAACAACTTGTTCATCCATAACAAAGATAATAATCCAGACCTGCAGAAGTCAGGCGTCTAACGCTTAAGATGTGGTACCCATGGTTGTAAAACTGTTTATATTGGAAGAACCGGAAGATCACAGGGCACCAGGGTCTCGGAGCACCTCAGGAGTGGAAACAAATCCGATAATGATACGTCAATCTTTGGTTGCCATTTAAGAGAGAGTGGTCACTGCTTCAGCAAAGATACCGATGCTGAGATCTTGCATCCTTCCAGTTTTGGTGTGGAATAATTTGTCTTAGAATCTATTGAGATTTTCAAACATTTCAACTACCATGCCAGTTACGTTTTGAACATGTCCAACACCGGCATAACAAACTTTCCTTCATTGTACAACTGTCTAGCGCACTAGTGCTATTGAACTCTATGGATTTCTCTGTGACCAGAGTTATGATGGATGTGAAGATGGTGTTCTGTGGCTTATTTTGTCGTCCATAAAGTCAACTCAAAAAGCTGTGGAAGTAATGGAGTGTAAAACTAAAAAGACTGGATAATATTAAGTCAGATTATAAGCTAGAAATATATTAATGAAAAATTAGTTATTACAAATTCTAATAAGTACACTTGGAGAACACCCAAATCACCACAACACATATTTGAGAGACCTGAAATGCAACTCGCATAGTCGATAAGATTATCAACAGAAAGAGCCGTCAGCTCTTGATTGAGGCGAACATCCACCCATCTCTCAACCTGAAAGAACATATTATTTTCCCTTCACCTACTGTGGTCCTGTGTTCAACGCCATAGTCAAGGCTCTCAAGTGTTCATAGACTGAGGTCTCTGAAATATGTGTTGTGGTGATTTGGGTGTTCTCCAAGTGTACTTATTAGTGCTCATCACAGGTTCCAGTTTTCACATAGTACAAATTCTAAGAAAAAAATTACTTTCAGGAAATGTTAGCATTGCAATTTTAAAAGAAGACCATTTACCCAAATTTAGACCAACTTCAAGTATCCACAATTGCATAAGCAATGTGATTCTCTTACCAGAAAAACTAACAGATACTACCATTTTCTCAGCTCAGAGAGTGGCGAAGAAGCTTTGAGAACTAAAATGTATTTCAGAGATTATATAACAGGTAAATGTCAAGTTACAGCACTTTAGCTCACATTTCTAAGTCAAGATTTGTTGAATGTTGTATGATTGGTGATCAAAGTTAATGACCCTTATATATTAGAAGCTTGGAAATTGCTGGACGTAATTAAAGTATATTTTAACAGCAAAGAATTCGGCCATATACGACGTAGTTCGTCTACGGCGAGAAAAGAATAGCAATGTGAGCACCCAATACGTGACCTCCCTCGGACCTTTTGACTCCTATCTGGGCAAGTAAGGCAAAACAGGTACAATTGCCTGGACTAGGACAAACCAGCAGCTACCAGAGTATATTGTGGCTACTGCAATCCTCGGATCACCTCACATAGACTAGAAGGCGGTTTCGGGGTCAGGACCTGGTGCGGGCTACTTCGGAGATTTGCACAGCGTCGTCGTCGGAAATCAACAGGTGACTTGGCTGGACGGCTGTTGACTTCTGGGATTCAGAATTGATACTTCAGCATTCAACACATATAAGTTACGCTCTTCATATCAGCGCAACTTTTAATAAAAATCGTCGCATGAGCCGAACGATTGGATTTCAAAGAAAATTATGATTCCGGAGGACTTATATAGTTCCTACATGATAAATAATGGGTTCACCCACAACCAGCCATATTAGTAGACAAAAGAGCCATTTTCAAAACCAAACATGAGTTTGCTGGGCGGATGATTTCAGAAAAATGGTTTCTTCTCAAATTTTAATTGAAGAGCCATGTTGCTCCTAGAACTGTCTCTACCGGAATGACGAGCCATTGATACGCCGGTCGGAATGGCCATGTCGTTCTCGATGGATCAGTGCTATCAAGATAGGGACAGAGAGGGCTGTTATTCTGAGGTTCTTACCAACTTCCTTTAGTTGTTTAAATTGCAGTGCGCTCCCGCAGTGAAAGCCACGACCCCAAATATGACGTCATGCTTGTTACAAATAACTATTGTGAAATAGATCTTAATATTAAATTAACAACATTGAAATATCATGGAGATTTCCATCATCAAAAAATTGGAGTTCTACACTACAAGGATTGGCCTGCGAATTTTGAACAGTTGCGAGACCGAATTGTGATGGCTTTTTAACAAGTGCCTAACATATCACTGTAAAACTCGATTCGTCTGTTCTACAAGAGGCTTTGATATTCCCAAGAAGTTCAAGAGGCTCGATTTGAGCATCTTCTCCAATAAAGTAAAATGGTGCCATTTTCCCAAACAGATTTCCTAAAAAGTTGATTGTTTTCGTTCTTGCCAAAGGTAACACCACAATACTCGTAACGAATACCCAGTGGCGGCGTAGCATAGGTTGACACCCGGGTCGGTTTTCTATTGAGCACCCAAAAAAAAAACACACAAATCAAATACTAAACGTGATTACGTGACTTCATTTTGCTAAAAAATTCCATCACATTATCAAAATTTACTTTCCTGTCCTTTTCAATGGGCAATATAGAAAGATTGGTAAGTCGCGCTTGACTCATTGTGGATCTTAAGTAAGATTTTATCAATTTTAACTTTGAGAAACTTCTTTCACAAGAAGCCACCGAAACGCAAATAGTTAAGAAAATCTTAGACACGGCGCTAGACTCGGAACAGACTCAGAATAGTCCCATTGTAGCGCTTCTTGGAGAGAAATGCTGGAGGCTTCTAAGTTGCGCCTCAGTCGTAGAATCTCCAAAATAATGTCCTCTGCAGAAAATTCATCGTAGATTTTTGTCAGATTTGGAACTATACCACGAAGTTGTTCTTCTGTTGACGTAAGCAGAGTTTTAGGCTGTACAACACCAAATGTTATGATGATGTCATCCGTTGCCTAGTAACGATGGTCTAGTTCTTCGTAAAATCTACCAAGACATTCTAACATAGCTCTCTGCAGCTCTTCTGGCAATGTTAGTCCAGCGTCTTGGGCTATTTCTTCTGGCATAAGTTTTCGAAATATCCTCCTTCCTCTTCTTGCAATTGAAATATCCAGGTTCTTAAAATTCGACTGCACTCTTTCCAGATATACTGGGAAGAAACCTAGAATTATCCTTTAATTCAACGTGATCGTCTTCAATATAAACATATCTGATTACATCACTCATCTGATAAACATGTGATATGTCTGGAGTGCTATTAAAAATAATTCCGAAATATTTTGCTTTTCTTATGTCGCCCACAATGTTACTTTTCACCTCTTTCCCCGAAAGGCGGATAAACTCATTTTGAATGTCTTTGGACAAATAAGAATCTACCCGTTTCCTTTTTGTACAGGCAATAGCATGTTCAATTCTTAGCATGTGCTCTTTTAGCACTGGGTCATATTTCGACAAAGATTAACTAATACTAAAAAATTGCCTCTATTGTCTGATGAAACCCCCTCTCCATGCCTTCTAAGCGGAATATTTTGGAGTGCCAGGAAAATAATAAGATCTAAAAGGCGACTCAAAATGTCACGCCACTTCTTTTTTTTTTGGTCTAAAACTATTTGAGGTTTATGGTCGATAGTTTCTTGCAGCCTCAATCCATTTTCCGAGATTTTGCATTTATCAAAATAGGACAGATGGGTCTCAGAATTCTCGTGTTCAGACACTTTAGGATTTAGTTTCCACCATGAATTAAAACCGTTAGCAAAAGTCTGATGTTTTGTTTTATAGTGCGTAAACAGTTTGCAGCAAAAACAGTATAAACTGTTTTTTGTTCGAGAGTATACCATCCGTTTTCTAAGTATTTTTTCTCCATCTGGTAATGCTTTATAAAACCACTCTGAATTGAAATGTCGGCTCTTTCCGTTTATTTTATCTCCAGACAGTATCAAAAATGAGCCATCTCTATTTTGATTGGGTTCACTTCCCGTTTTAACAATTTCAATTCTCAAAGCATCAGGCATTGGTGTTGGCCAAGTAGCAACATCGAAACGAAGTGTGTCATGTAACTTGTCTCCATCGTTTTCAATTTGGTGGAGGGAGGGGCCGAAACCACTTGCTCCTTCAGCCCGCGCCTCCTAGTGGGGCAGATGCACCAGTGGCTGGCTACTAAGCTACGCGACTGAGTTGTCGCCACTTTGTCACCCCTTGGTGCTTGGCACCCGGGGCGGACCGCCCCCACCGCCCCGCATTTACGCCGCCACTGCTAATACCATCAAAAAGCACACTGAATACGCTTTCTAAAAATATGTCGCATGACCCATGTTGCTAATCAAAAATAAAAGGGTTTTATATTTATTTCAACAACACACCACGAGGGCTTACAGCCTAAATACTATCGTACCGTGGGTGTCGACAAGGAGGAAAGAGGCAACTTGTTAATTCTGGACTTGAAGGTTTAGAGGTTCGGGGGAGAAGGAAAAACATGTGCCGGCAAGGAATTCCACAACTTGGAAGTCCTCGGGACAAAACAGCGGGCATAACAAGATGTTCTATGTCTGGTGACCTGGACAGTAAAAAGGTGCATTCGCTCTGTTCCCCTGGTAGATCTGTTGGGGGCAGCAGTTGTAGGAACTATGGAAGAAAGCGCCTCTGAGCAGTGCCCATGCAGATATCTATAAAAGAGAGAGATAGAGGGAGGTCACCAACGGCAGGTCGGTGGGCAAGGGATGGAAGCCTTTGGGTGAGGGTATGGTAACCGATGAGACGTATAACTCTCTTCTGAATGGAGTCCAGGATACCGAGTGTAGAAGCGGCAGCAGCACCCCAGATGTGGGAGCAGTATTCGAGGTTTGGTCTTATTTGTGAAGTGTATAACGTATAGAGATTATCTGGTGAAAAGTATTTGCGAGTCCGGAAGAGGAAACCTAATTTCTTGGCAGCCGCTTGATGTGACATGTTGGTGCCAATTGAGATTTTGATCCACACAGATGCCAACAAGTGAAAAGGACTCATTACTTTGAATAACTTGGTTGTTTATTGTGATGAGCCTAGGGCTGGTGTATCTCTTATGAGAAAAAAAGCAAGACTGTGATTTGGTGGGGTTGAATTTTGCAAGATTTCTACTTCCCCAGGCTAATATTTTTTGGAGATAGAACGGAGATAGAACCCTCCATGAGTCTGCGATCCTCATCTAATTGGGCTAATTGAGTGGAGGGTGCTGTCGTCCGCGTATCTGTGAACTGGGTTGGATGTGCTAGAGAGGAGGTCATTGATGTGGAGAAGAAACAAAGTAGGGGCTAAAGCTGAACCTTGAGGAATTCCTGCATTAATTGGATACAGTTTAGAGGATTGGCCATCCACGACAACAGAAATGATCCGGTTGGAGAGGAAATTTGCTGTCCACGTACAGAGTTTTGGTGGTAGTCCATAGGCCGATTGTCATCCTCCAAAAAGCGAATGCTTCAAAAAATGTCGGTAATGCCACCAAATAGTCGCAAATAATCTGTTATGCAACCCTACATATTTTGAGTACGATGACTTTCTCTGTTTAAAAGATATGACGCTACTTATGCGTAACCCTGTAGAACAAGTACTGAAAATGCCATCAAATTAATTATTAACCAACATGCATGCAAAATAAATTCCAAACTAAACATTATTTAACAGGCAGCAGTTGAGGCCATTCATGAATAGGGCTTTAGATAGTAGAATATTCTACATCGTCCACTCAAGAATCAGTTTTTATAGAGCCATCATCAGCCCTGGGACCGATATTCCAACTAGATGCAGCTAATTTAATTAAGATGTATAATGATGAAAGTGGAGAAAGGCCGTTGCTGTAACGCTGTAAGAGGTGGATATATTATTTAGAGAGACGATGTAATGTGTGTGGTTTAGAGATGCCAGAGCTTTACGCTGCAATTTAATCGAAATGTTCCAAACATTGCTCTCATCTCTTGCCGGGAAACGCTAATTCCTGTTATGGATATTAGAATTACATAATAGGTTCACTGCTGAAAACTAACTAGTTCTCAAACTGCAACGTGCACCACTGTATAATTGGGTTTTACTGTAAATTTTGATGCATATTTTGTTTAGGTGTAAAACAGTTCCAGTACATTGTAGCATACACTTCATTTCATTGTAAATTATGAACTTCATCAAATGGGCAAAGTTCTGCAGAAGTTTTCTTCGTGGCTAGCATCTTACCTTTTTAAGTGTTTCCCCTGCAGCGACTTATAGCGTACATGTGTGCATGTATATGTATGCGGGTGTATGTGCAGATGAAGAAATAATGTGCATTTTCTGTCCTGCATCTAGTGTTAAGTACTGGACGTATAAATCCTGTTGACGTGAGTGCGTATACGTGAGTGCGTATACATGAGTGGATTTGCACTCGCGTACGTGTGTGAGTGCAAGTTTTAATATCTATTTTTAGTAAACAGCCAGTTTATATGGAGATAAAAGAAATAAGTTAAAGGAGCTTCATTGATTATTGTTGCCCTTACTTGGTGAAACTGGTCCATACATGATTTTCTATCTTTTGAGATCTCGATAAAAATAATCGCGTTATAATTATAAAAGTTATAGGGTGTTTCTATATATAAGAAGGGCCACACAAAAAACTTCCCTGAAATGGTTGATAATTCTTTTTTTTTTTGTTGGTATGTACCTATTTCGAGGTATGTCAAATGCAGTATCGTACTTATATTCTTCCTAAACATGGCCCTGACCCTTTTTTCAATGTTATGGCATAGAAAAAATGCATTAGTAGGCCTTGGTCAGGTGACATTGAGAACAATTTTCTCAGCATTTTTAGATTTTTTCGTTATATCTTTTGCTCATCAAAATCTAATTATGAATACAAAACTTACAGGGGTGTTTCCATCTTAAATGGGCCACACTGTATATATATATATATAATCATCCGTTTTTATGACGGTAATATTATTATTTTCTTTAAAATTGTAGGATAGCTGTCAGTTGTAAAACAAAAACCCTTCATCCAGTGCTGAGCTTTCGGAATAATTTATTCCTATATCAAGGCTACAACATGGAAAGAAATTTTTTTTTACAATTTACATAGGAAAAATACAAAGGTTTTTTATACGTACATATAACGCGAGTTTTACTTGAATTTGAACTTGAGTCGATGACTTTCCAATACGGACTCAGGGGTCGACGGTTCGAGACTCACCGGCGGCGGATGTTTTTTCAAATCACTGTCGTCGTTGAGATCGAGCTCAAGGTGGAGAGTAGGTTAGTTTAGATGAGCAAAAAGGGTCAGCAATGGCCTAATTGCCAGTAAGCATCTTACCTTTACCTTACTTGAACTTGAACAAATTATTAAAGAACAAGGTGAAAAAACTTTGTGATAATTGGAATGAAGTCGATAAGAGACACACTGACATATGTAGTTAGCTATTGTGTGTTTAAATTTGTTTTCGTTTAGTTTTTGTCTAGGAAATATAAATAAGGGTAGTGATTTATAAAATTATGATCTTAAGTTTATTAAATTGTCGTTAAAAGTACTTCTAAACACATTCTTCACTATTTCAAGTTTTACAATATAAAATAGAAACCTGACTAAAATTTATATTGTGGCCAGTATCGAGATTATGTTCAGACAAAGCACTTCTTTTTTGTATACGTATATCACTTTTGTGCTGTGTTAATCTATCTTTAAGGGCTCTGCTTGTTTGGCCAATGTATTTTAAATTACAATTACTACATGGAATACACTATACCACTCCAGATAATTTCATCCTTACTTATAAGTTAACTGAAAATAATATTAATTGCTTTTAAATATCAAAATGTTATTTTAAAATTGGTTTCATCGCTAAATATAAACTATAATCTATTGGAATTTTTTTTTTACATTTCATATCGTCAGACAATTCGTCCGCGCCAGGCACTTTTCAATTTTTATGTGTTTTTAAGTGCGTATGTTACTTCTTATCTTATTTTATTCTTATCTTATCTCTGGGCTATCTCTTTCTACATTATCCACTAAATTAAATTAAAACGTCATTTTTCGTCTCGCACAAAATTTACAATTTCGGCAAAAATATGGGTAGTTGAGAAGGGTTTGCAGTTGGAAAAGTATTATGGAGTGATTGGTATTAATTGTAAATGGAGGTATCAGATGAAACATTAGAAGAACGAAGTGGAACAGGAAATAAATTTTTTGGAATGTCAAAATTTTAAGGTTATTGAATTTGGAGTGTTGTCAAGCAGTTTTGGATGCAACTATGTATAAAATTATGTTAATATTCACCAAAAGTCTTGGACTTATTGAATAAACATGTTGTATAATTTTAAGCAATAAAGGTAATAATAATAATAATAATAATAATAATAATAACTGAGGTCTGTTTCGATCATCTTGAAACAGTATTTCAGTACATTTCTTCCATGTTCTGAGTTTGTATTTTAGGTCTAGAATCACATATCCATTGTCATCCATCAGTGTGCTGTTCTGTTTCTTTCTGAAGCCTCCGGTTATTTCTTTGACCCTCTTATGTATGTTAAAAGAGTAGTGTATCAGCCCTTCAATTTCAATAAATTTCTCGTTCAGCCACCATTCTTTTGCTTCCCTTACCGTCTTTTGTGTTTGTCAATGTAGCTTTTTGTAACTTTGCTTGTTACAGTTTTAACTTCTCTTCTTTTTTTATCAACCCCAAAATTTACATTTTTTTATTATTTTCAGCTTCTTGGTTTAGTTCTCGTTTACCTATCGCCAGCATTGTGTTCTTAATGTTATTCCATTTCACGTTCTCTTCATCTTGGTGCTTTCTTTGCATTGTGTGCACCTACTTCGTTATTTACCTGCTCTTCAACCTTATCTCTGATTTCTTTGTTTTTCAGTTTTTATTTTATTTCAACAACACACCACGAGGGCTTACAGCCTAAATACTGTCGTACCGTGGGTGTAGACAAGGAGGAAAGAGGCAACTTGTTAATTCTGGACTTAAAGGTTTGGTGGTTCGGGGGAGAAGGAAAAACATGCGCCGGCAAGGAATTCCACAACTTGGAACTCATCGGGACAAAAGAGCGGGCATAACAAGATGTTCTATGTCTGGTGACCTGGACAGTAAAAATGTGTATTCGCTCTGTTTATCTGATAGATCTGTTGGGGGCAGCAGGTGGAGGAACTATAGAAGAAAGCTCCTCTGAGCACTGCCCGTGCAGATATCTATGAGAGAGAGAGAGAGAGAGAGAGAGAGAGAGAGCGCACCAACGGCACGTCGGTGGGCATGGGATGGTAGCCTTTGTGTGAGGGTAGGGTCACCAATGAGACGTATAGTTCTCTTCTAAATGGAGTCCAGGATAGCGAGTGTACAAACGGCAGCAGCACCCCAGATGTGGGAGCCGTATTCGAGGTTTGGCCTTATTTGTGAAGTGTATAAGGTATAGTGATTAGCTGGTGAAAAGTATTTGCGAACCCGGAAGAGGAAACCTAATTTCTTAGCAGTCGCTTCTGCAATTGATGTGACATGTTGGTGCCAATTGAGATTTCGCTCCACAGAAATGCCAACAAGTGAGAAGGGCTCATTACTTTGAATAACTTGGTTGTTCATTGTGATGGGTCTAGGGCTGGTGTATCTATTATGAGAGAGAAAGCAAGACTGAGATTTGGTGGGGTTGAATTGTACAAGATTTCTACTTCCCCAGTCTAATATTTTTTGGAGATCCACGGAGACAGTTTTAGGATGTTAATTTTAAATCTAAATATCTAAAATATCGCGTGTTATAAGTGTTTGTTACAATAAACCAAATAAAACCATAAACGTTCGAATTTCCCATGTAGCTTTTCGATTGGAAATAAATTTCTATTTAGCTTCACCGCAAATACGTTTTTCTGGTGAAATATCTGTAGCATAACATTTCTCGTGCATCTGATTTTACCGGAATCATCAATCTTATGCAGTATAACACAATCTTAATATTGAAATCGGAATAGAAATTTTCTTTTATAATAAAGTTTATCGAACAGCAAGAATCGAAGGAAGTGTATATAGCGTGCCGTTGGTTGGAAAATGCCGAGTTACAAGGCTGTATTAAATTTACACCACTCGTGTTGATTGTAGACCTTTCAGAAAAGTGGTGGTGTGTTCTGTTCTACTCATCGTTGCGTTACCAAGGTTATAATTTAGATACGATATCTGGATTTATACAAGGATGGTTCAAAAACTTTTTTCCAACATAAAGGAGAAATTCAGTAATTGTTGTTGCCCTTAATTGGTAGAACCGTTCCATACTTAATACAGATGTAGAGACTTTTGGTCTACCTTCACAAACGCTTGTTCTCTACTCTGTAACCAGTTTCGCCTTTCACGGCCTCGTTAGTTATGAGAAAATTGAATTTATTTATACGCACATATCACAACTATAAATAAATATCTTTAGGCTATTTTGAGAAAAAAATAAGAAACTGGATGCAGCAAGTGCGTTATGGTAGTGAATTTTCATAAAAATGTTTTTAATAGCAAATATGTGTGTTTTTTTGAGAAAGCAGGCATCAAATTTGGTTACCAGTATAACCTATATAGTAAAAACAAAGTGCCATGTTTCATCAATATAACTTTATTGTATGAAAATGTACAAAAATTTCCGAAAGTAAACTTAAAGTGTTCCCGAAAAAACTCGTTTCTTGGTCAACCTGATAGGTTAATAGCAAATTGATCTATTCAAATATGAAGCGTTTGATCAAAATTCGCTACCATAACGCACTTGCTGCGTCCAGAATTTCTTTTCATACAAACATGCATTATATTTCGATGGAAAATGCAAAAATGCAATAACATAAGGCGTGTTTGATTAAAAATAAAGAGAATTTGTATCACCAACGACTAATGGGCCAGCCTGTGATTGTAGAAATATTTTTTTAAGATGTAGCTAAAGACACCCTATAATTAATGTATACATTTTTTTCATATCTTGTATAATAACGCATATATTGAGCTTTATTGATTCTTTACGAAAATTCGACAAAAATTATATACCATTAAACGATAAACTCTATAGCTGAGGTTACTGCCAAACATCAGAGAAAGGGTCAATTTGAAATGAATTTTCTGAAAATATTTGAGTAAAATGAAGGACAATGACGGTTGAAACTAAGACTTCACGGTTTGTAAAACATTCTTCTTGAGCCATTTTCTTTCCATAGCCCGTATTATATTCAAGTTCTTTGCCTAAATATTACCAATTTTGACGTTTTAAATCGCAACTTTGACGTTTTGAGGAAAACCCCAATTTATTCTTATTTAAATGCTTATAACTTTGTCTTTTGACCTACAGAGCTAAATTTTGGTAGGTAACCTACCTATAATAATGTAAACCCGTGTACAAAATTTGGTTGCCCTTACTTTGTTAATTCTAAAGAAATAAATTTTTTTCTAAAGAAAACACAAAATTTTCCGGGAAAACCTGTGCTGATTTTCCTGGATAACGAACTTATCCAGGCCATTTGCAAAATTTGCATATAAAAATTGAAACTGACCCCGGATATGTGTTCTGGGGGGCCAAATTAGCGCTCATTTCAAGAAATTTTTTAATATTCAAAAGTCGGGATCTCCTCATTAGTGAATTTTTTAAAGAAAATTCTCTAAAAAATATAAAAAAATGACACTTTTTCCTAATGGACTCTTGGTACGTAAGAGCAACAACAATTAATGCATTAAAGAGGTTTCTGTTGAAGAACTTGCTCCACGAATTAAGACAACCCAGTGACTAATTGCGTATTACGTATTTTCTAATAGTGGCTTTCTGGTACCGGTTTTGTCCATAAATTTGGCACTGACTTTTTGCAACGAAAAAACAGGGAAGTTCCTAAAATTTTTAGAGGTCTATGATACTGGTCTGTGGTTATTAAATGGATGGGTATCGGCTTTTCCTATAAATTTGGGACTGACTTCTTGCATCTAAAAAAAAAAAAACAGGAAAGTTCCTAAAATTGTTAGAGGTCTATGACACTGTTCTGTGGTTATGAAAGGCATGGGTAACGATTTGTCCATCATATGCATTTCTATTGGCGGTTTATTTATTTATTTATTAAAACTGCCCCCTATATCTCTACAAGAAGGCGGAAATAGTCAAAACACAAAAGAGCTTATCAACTCTGAAATTTAAAATTAAAATATTCGTCCACAGAATAAAAAGAATGCTCTCTAAAAAACGATTTCAAGCAAGCTTAAATTGCCTGAGGCTGCTCAAAATTTTCACGCTATCAGGTAAATAATTATATAAGCGTATTGCAGTGTTTCGAGGTGCCCAATTAATCTGTTCAATCCTATAAGGGGGAATATACAAATCTTTAGCCTGTCTTGTTTCATACGCTGTAATATTACCGCAGGTACTAAAAATTGCAATATTTTTTCTGACATAACAAAGCGCCTCAAGCATATGTAGGCACGTCACAGTTGAAATTCCAAACCGTATAAATGATGGTCTACAAGATGCGGAAGACGACAGGCCAAACATGGTGCGGACAATTCTCTTCTGCATCAGCAGAACCCTCCCCAGATGCATGCAGCCGCCCCAACACAGCAAACCATATGCCAGGAGACAGTTGACACTACCATAGTAGCATGTCAACAACGCCTGAGTGCTCAAGGAATCGCTCAGCTGCAGCAACGCGTAAATCCCAGATGCAAGAGAGGCCACCACATGGTCAACATGGACATCCTATGATAAGTTAAAATCCAGATGGAGCCCCAAAAACTTTACAGACGTGCTCTGTCTCATTGAACCGTTATCAGATCTCATATATAGGCTCAGATTCGGATGCACATTCACCGGAGAAAAGAGAAGCAGTTCAGTCTTCCGCGTGTTAAGAACCAGACCATTTCGCGAACACCAGGCTGACACCTGAGACACACACACACATTAGCTGCAGCACCAAGCTCTTCAAAACTTTTTCGTGAGATTGCAGCAGTGGTGTCATCTGCGTACAAAGTTAAGTGGTATTGTAAATACCACGTGTATTTATTTTATAATGAATAACAAAAAAAAAAAAAAAAAAAAAAAAAAAAAAAAAAAAAAAGAACAAATAGGGCACTGACAATAAGCAAAGTTACCTACCTTTATTCTCCAATAATGCAGGAACATAAGCTTCGTTTTTCTGTATTCACACACAACACCTCTAGGGACCTCGTGTCTCCCAAAGGACTTACAAACACAATGGATATTTAGAGACCTCGTGTCTCTTCAAGGGGTTGAAAGCAATTCGCTTTCTCGAGACCTCTTGCCTCTTCAAGGACTCAAAAACAAGTGGCAGAGGGATGCAAGCTTCTCTCCCTTCTCTCATTCTTCTTCCCCCTCTCTGGTCTTCTGGCGGAAACCATTAGTAACACTTACTCTATGTCAGTGTAGCGCGCGACATTTGAATTTAAAAGTGACAGAACAACGAGCATGAACATTCCGCCCACCAAAATAAGGATTTATTTTCACAATTATATTGTTTCTCAAATAAACAAACAAAACAAAAATTTACAATAAGCACAAAAAACAAAAAACTGAAGCTATTGGATTTATAATTAACTGTACAAAAAAATTTCAAGGCAGACGTATTACTGCGATGGCAACAGACATAACTTCGTCAGAGGCCTATCAAAAGTGCCACTACTAGTGCGAACTTGAGCTACCCGAGCTATACCATCACGGCCTGGGTATAGTTGCATAATGCGTCCGAGCTTCCAAACAAGAGGTGACGAAGTCTCATCTTTAATCACAACTAAAGCTCCGATCGGGGGGGACGTTTGCACAGTATTCCACTTACCACGCTGCTGCAGTGTATGCAGGTATTCGTTCTTCCAGCGGCGCCAAAAGTCCTGGTGGATCCTTTGCACCAGCTGCCAGCGTGACAAGCGATTCATACTTAACAAAGTCAAATCAGCATCAGGAGGAGCACCTAACGGTTCCATTGTAAGAAAATGTCCTGGGGATAGGGCTAACAGATCATTTGGATCAGTACTCGCACTACACAATGGTCGAGAATTCAAAACTGATTCCACTTGGGCAAGCAACGTGGACATTTCCTCAAAGGTCAGAATCTGCAAACCGATCACCCTTCGCAAATGAGTCTTGACTGAGCGCACTCCTGCCTCCCACAGACCTCCAAAATGCGGAGCTGATGGGGGGTTGAAATGCCACTTAATGGTACAAGCATCTGCTGCCCCCTTTGCATAGTTTAAGAGCTGCTTATTTGAGCCGACGAAGTTGGTACCTCTATCGCTATACAAATTGTCACATCTTCCTCTGCGAGCCACAAACCTCCGAAGAGCTGCCAAGAAGGCTTCAGCTGAAAGATCAGACACTACTTCCAAATGGAGGGCCTTCGTTGCCATGCACACAAACAAACAAATATATGCTTTCACCTTTCGGACACCTCGATATCTGCCCTGTGTCACAAAAACTGGACCTGCAAAATCAACTCCGCTGTGTGAAAACGGCTTCAACTGAGAAACCCTGGCAACTGGCAAATCAGACATCATCGGTGCCATGGGAGTAGGATTCACTCGAAAGCAACGATAGCACCTTGACAAAACATGATGAATAGCTCTCTGAGGGGACAAAATCCAAAACTGTTGCGAAAGCAAATGAAGCAATGTGCGAGGACCAGGATGAAGATTGACATGGTGTGTGTGTGCAATGATTAACTCGGTGAGACGATGTGAGCGGGGCAACAATATAGGGTGTTTCACTTCAACTGGAACATCAGCTTGACGAAGGCGACCGCCCACCCTGAGGATACCCTCTGTATCCAGAAAGGGGGCTAACTTATTTATTGCCCTCGCACACCTCTCACCTTTAACCAAGGATGCTATTTCCCTTTGAAATACTTCACCTTGAGCACATTTGATAAGCATATGAAGCGCCTCCTGTAATTCGGTGGCTGTCAGAGATGCAGTAGTTCGGTCAGATGGAGACACCCTACAATTTCGCACAAACCGCTGACAATATACAACAACACCCTGAATTTTCCGTAGATGCGAAAAGCGATTCAAAAGTTTACTGAGCCACTCCTCATTTGCCAAAGTAACTAGTACGGGGAGAGTTCGTTGCTCCGCCAGGCACTCTTCTGGCGGCTCAAAACGCAACGACTTGGGCCAATTTTCTCTTGCCAATTTTAGCCAGGCGGGTCCCGCCCACCATAGTGGATGCTCACAAAACCCAGACGGTAACATGCCTCTCGATGCACAATCAGCTGGGTTTTCTTGTCCACTTACGTGATGCCATGACTCTGGAGGAATCTTCTCTTGTATGCTTGCTACTCGATTCCCAATAAAGGTCTTCCACCTATTGGAAGATGATTTTATCCAGGCAAGTGCCACCATAGAGTCTGACCAAGCATACATAGAGTTAAACTCAAAACGACCTTCATACACCCGACACACAAATTCCAGAAGCTTTGCCAACAATAAACACCCACACAATTCGAGACGTGGAATCGATATTCTTTTTAAAGGTGATACCTTGGACTTGGCACACAGAAAATTGATCCAAACTTGACCCTCCTCTGATACTTGTCTTAAGTAAACAACTGCAGCATACCCTCGCTCCGATGCATCACAGAACCCATGGAGTTCTGTACTGATGATATTATCGTGTTTTACGCCTCTGGGAATTGATAAACCTGCTAGCGCACTGAGTTGTGATTTATACTGAGACCACTGACCAACAATATCCTTTGAGGGCTTATCATCCCATCCCACTTTTTGCTCCCACAAGCACTGCATAAGATATTTTGCCAACAGGGTAACAGGAGACAAAAAACCCAGGGGGTCATAAATTCTTGCCAATTCCGAAAGAAGATTTCGTTTTGTGCACGGACGATCAATAGGTTCAACATTAAAAGAGAATGTATCACCTATGGGACACCACTGCAATCCTAAAATTTTCAACACTGATGGATCATTTAAATCTAACGATCGAGGTTGCTGACTATCAGCTGATACTGTGGACAACAGTTTCGAATTATTGCTGGCCCACTTCTTCAATTCAAAACCCCCCTTAGCAAACAACCCAATCAATTGCCGTTGCAACTCAAAAGCCTCTGACAATGAGTCGACTCCACTGACTACATCATCCACATAGAGATCGGACCGAACTAGCTTTGCTGCCAATGGAAAAGATGATTCCTCATCATCACAAAGCTGCATCATTGTTCGGATTGCCATGTGTGGGCTTGAGGAGACCCCATATGTGACAGTATTAAGGCGATATTTCTGTACAGGTTCCCCCTTTGAGAACCTCCAGAGAATTCTTTGATAATCCCTATGATTATCTACAACCAAAATTTGTCGATACATTTGCCGAATGTCAGCAGTAAATGCAATTTTGTTTGAGCGAAATTTCAACAACACAGTGGCAATATCTGTCTGCAACTTCGCTCCCACTAACAACGTATCGTTCAGAGATACACCATTCGTACTTTTGGAACTAGCATCAAATACCACCCGCAGTTTGGTCGAAAGGCTGTGAGGACGCAACACACAATGATGGGGAATATAGTATGCATCAGATGGTTCCACAGCTACATCTGATACCAGAGACATATGGCCAGACTCATAATAATCCCTGATAAACTCCGAATAGGACTTGTGCAACGCTGGATCCCTACTAAGACGTGCTTCCAGGGAGTAAAACCGCCTCAATGCAACACTGAAAGATTCTCCCAAACACGGAGTACCCTCACGAAAGGGCATATTTAAAATATATCTCCCAGCACTATTTCGGTGCTGAGTCTTCTTGAAGATTTCCTCACATTTTTTATCTTCCGGAGACATAACTAAACCTTGTGGTACCTGTTCCAAGCTCCAAAACTGTTTCAAGGTATGATCCAAGTCGACCAACGTGCATAAACTATTCACAACAGAATGAGACTTTGACTGTTCTACACTGCCCATAAGCACCCAACCAAAAACAGTATTGATGGCCACTGGTGCACCTCGAGGCCCTCTCTTTATTCCAGGTCTAACCACATGAGCATAAACGTCAGTACCCAACAAAATTTCAATGTCCCCTGGTATACCAAACTCTGAATCTGCCAACTCTAAGTTCTGAATATGTTGCCAGTGGCACTGCTCAATTTTAGCAGAAGGGATCTTGGAACAAATGTTCGGAATCACAATCATGTCCAACTCTAACTTTGTTGGCTCATAAATGGACTCTACTCGACATTTGAGAGTGCCTTGGCTAGCAAGCGAGCTCATTTGGTTCAAGCCTTGAACCATCACTGAACGAGATGAGGTGTTGAGTCCCAATTTTTCAACACACTGCTGCGAAATGAAATTAGCCTCACTCGCACAATCCAGGAGAGCTCGACATCTCCTAACCTTTCCATTTTTATCTCGTACTAATAGCATTATAGTTGCCAGTAACACGGACTGTTCCCTTTTTACCACACTTGCCAACACACGCAATTGCTCTGCACCTTGTGGCTCTTCCACAGGTGGCTTGTTTGAGTCACTCTCATCTCCCGATGCCGGTGCTTTTGGGAAGTGCAATAATGTATGATGGTGTTTATTACATACACGACAACTTGATGACTTGCACTCCCTGCTGGCATGCGAGTTTGATAAACAGTTAAAACAAAGATTATTTTTTTTTGCGAACGTATACCGTTTATGAGAGGATAAAGATAGAAATCCATCACACTTGAGCATGGGGTGCTCCTCCTTACAATAAGCACATACAAGCTTTGTGCTGGTAACAAAGGACGAAGCGGGCCTAGCAGTGGTTGCTGAAACATGCTGCCTTCTATTAGTCACATAATTGGAAGTTAAGGCAGTTGTCTCCATTGCTTTACACTGCTTTTCCAAGAATCTACATAAACTACTAAAACTGGGAATGTCCGATTCGCAAAACTCAAGCTCAAATTTTTGCTTAAGACTCATATCCACCTTTTGCAGCAACATGTTGAATTTAGTGAAATCCCACATGTCATGTTCAAACTGCTTCAACGCTTCCAAATTTTCACTGAATACAGACAACAACGTTCGTAGGGAAGAAGCAGATTCACTATTTGCTTTGGGGGCCTGTACAATACCCTGCCAATAATTGGTCAACAAAACCCGGGTATTGTGATACCTTGAGACCAGAGACTTGAATGCAATCTCATAATTGCTTCCCGTTAGCGGTAAATTCTTGATTAGGCCAGCTGCATCCTTCACTAACGAAGCACTCAAATATTGGAACTTTTCAATATCTGACAATGATTCGTTCTCATGAATCATTGTTTTAAACAGATCATAAAAGGTTGGCCAGTTTTTCCAATTTCCATCGAATTTTGGCATTTCGATTTTCGGTAACCTCAAATGTCTGTTTAAATTTGAAGTTGACATAATCGCGTTTGCGTTCGTTACTTCCTTTTCACTGAGAGATCGAGCGTTCGATGATTTGACCGAACACCGCGACTTACTCGATGCTCGACTCGATTTCGAACTACCGTGAAAAACGGATCGAGCTTGATTTTCAGCGGCTTTATTTGCATAACCTCTCAGTTCTCGATAGATAGTTTTTATAGAGTATTGCAGTTCATCGAATTTGTTCTGCATTTCATGCTCGCTCTCCAACTCTGATCGATCAACTACCGACACGATGTCCAAATGCAATGAATCAAATAGATTGACCAACTCATTCAACGCCTCAAAACGAACCTCAAATCTATTCAACCTATCTAAATCCACTACTGCGTCTATTTTGACCTGTTGAGCCACGTGCAATATGGCTTCTACTCGTGTATAAACGCTTTCGCGCTTATTTTTTAGCTGAGTCAACTCCATTGTTCAACGCAAAAAAAAATTCCTAAACGCGATTTAAACAATATGCAAACGTGATTTCAACAATATGCAATTCGAGTATGTACCTAGTTATATACAAGCAATAACGTCACCTTGAAATTAAATGACTCAACACGGCAATAAACAATTACAAATTTACTAGACTAAAGGAAACAAGTAAAATTACTTCAAAAAATGGACTGTATCAACTAATAACAAAACAAAACAACTATAAAAATCCGGCTCGATGGGCCAAATGTAAATACCACGTGTATTTATTTTATAATGAATAACAAAAAAAAAACAGAACAAATAGGGCACTGACAATAAGCAAAGTTACCTACCTTTATTCTCCAATAATGCAGGAACATAAGCTTCGTTTTTCTGTATTCACACACAACACCTCTAGGGACCTCGTGTCTCCCAACGGACTTACAAACAAAATGGATATTTAGAGACCTCGTGTCTCTTCAAGGGGTTGAAAGCAATTCGCTTTCTCGAGACCTCTTGCCTCTTCAAGGACTCAAAAACAAGTGGCAGAGGGATGCAAGCTTCTCTCCCTTCTCTCATTCTTCTTCCCCCTCTCTGGTCTTCTGGCGGAAACCATTAGTAACACTTACTCTATGTCAGTGTAGCGCGCGACATTTGAATTTAAAAGTGACAGAACAACGAGCATGAACAGGTATTGTTGGAGATCATAAACAATATCGTTAAGAAAATTTGTAAACAAAACAGGGCCCAATATGCTACCCTGCGGCACGCCGCTCGACACGGATGAAAATCCATACATATAGTTGTATCTCTATACTGTCGTATCCTGACTTCTCCCAGACAGGTAGCTTTTTAGCCATAAATGATTTGGTGGAATCCTAACATTTTCCTCATCACAATCCGATACCAAGCACCAATATATCTCGGTTTACTTCATCTCTCACCGACTTCCCTTTGGCTTTCTTTGCTGATTTTATTTTTCTCCTAAGCTCTTTACTGCTGTCATTGTATTCGTCCCAGCGTTGTTGAATTACTGATGAATTCTGCTTTGTACGACTTTTCATGTACATCCTCTTCCTTCTAATGCTGTTTCTACGCAGCGTAGCTATTTCTTCATTCCACCAAAAAACTGGTTGTCGTTTAATCGATATATGTCTGCTAGACATCGATTTATTACATAGATACTGTTGGGTTAGTGAGAACTGTTCACATGTTATGTCATCTTCCACTTCTACATCTAGTATTTCTTGCTTTATCCTTTCATTGTCCAGCTTGCGCACCTACCAACCCTGTGTTTCACTTTTCATAGGGAAACGCTCTAGTTTTCACAGCTCGAATAGTATATAATTGTGTTCACTTAAGGATTCTAACATCGATACTTTGTGATCTGGGTCCCAATCATGTCTGTTGCTTCTGTTAGATCTAGGATCGATGACACATTACCTATTTGGAATGTCGGGGTATCCCCTTTATTGATGACTATCAAAACTAACTCCGCCATTCTTTCTGTCATGATTTCACCTATTTCATTCTAATATTCCATTTCCCACTGGATTGATTTTGTATTAAAATCACCGGTTACCACCGCCTCTTTCTTGTTTGATCTTCTTCTCTCTGTTAGCTGATGTAGCGTGAAATAAAGGTCTTCGATTTCCCCATTTGGTGATGAGTAGCAATTGTACAGTGCAATATTGTCACTGTTACAGATGAAAAACCACGCCCACAGCCCGATTATGAATGGGGATGCGCAGATTCATTATCCCAATAGTCGTGTCAAGATCATCATCGTAGATCCAATCTTTCTGCCCTCTTATCAAATCTCGAATTAACAACTGTTGCACATCACTTTACTTTAAAAAAAATAATTTCACTACTTAAACCAACATAGTAACAGCTACAAGACTTATAATAGAATGAATATTATAATTAAAACTACATCGTATTTATATTATAACTAAGTCTGGGAAGGTGCGGACGGTTGCCGTTCTCATGAAGATATTCAGAGAATTCAACGTGCTGGTCTGGCTGTATCCACGCTTACTGCTGAATGTTCAGATTGAAATATATAGTGTAATTTGATATGTTGGCCGTGTTAAATGTAACGGATATTCATGAAAAGCGATTGTGTGCAGTGCATTGGGACCTGTCCTGTTTAATGTATATATATATATATATATATATATATATATATATATATATATATATATATATATATATATATATATATAATATTATCTATTATGACGTTTAGCGGGTTGTAAATTCCTAATGTGTATTTATGTTTATTTGGTTATATAATGCAAGAAATATAATGGTTTAATGCAAGTGATATTCATAAATGGTTTGTTTTTCGGCACAAAGGGAGGTAATGGCTGAAATTCGGGATGGAGTCGCCGAATAGAAAAATAACACTTAGTAATTTGGTACGTCAAAATTCACATTAATGTCACTATTGAGGTTTTGGTATCAATTTTTGAAGCTGTTCCGTCAAAATTACATCTTGGACAAGAACAAGTATAAAACTTATTTGTCAAATGATGTGCTGTAAAATTAGTTACAATAAATATTACTATTACTATTACTATATATATATATATATATATATATATATATATATATATATATATATATATATATATATATATATATATATATATATATATATGTAAATGATATGTTGGCTCTTGGCTGTAGGGGGAAAGTCATAAGTTACGCTGACGATGCTGTGGTATTCTGGATCGATCAAACGTGGAGCAGGCTGAAGTGCAGGGCAGAGGCAGGGTTTGCAAGGATCGTGAACTGGTTCCACTCAAACATCCTGACCATAAATCGGGAGAAAACAAAATTTTTGCCGTTCTCAACGTATAGATGTAAGTTACCCAGTACGGATTCATTGCTAATTAAGCCTGAAATGGATCAGAGTGTCGTCGAGATAGAGCAGACAAGCAGTATAAAATATTTGGGCATCATAGTGGATAAACATCTTAGGTGGGATAAACAGCTGGATCAAGTTGTTGGAAGAGTCAGGTCCCTTATTTACAGGTTTAAATTTCTAAGGGAATACTTGAACATAGATGAAATGAAGGTGGTATATTACTTATTGGTGCAATCTCAGCTGTCATACGTAATTATCGGTTGGGAGCGCGAGAGATAGCGTATTTAATCGACTAGACGTGGTCCAGAAATGGGTGCTTAGAGGAATGTACCGTAAGCCATTGACTTATGCAAGCGAAGATCTGTTTAGTGAGTCGGGGCTCCTGGACTACAGGAGACTATTTTTATACGGTTTTGGTTAAGTGGTACAAACATCCTGATGGCCTCATACCATCGCTATGACACCAGGCGTAGAGGGGATTGCAGGAATGATATATGTAGGAGAGGTGTCAGTCACAGAAGCCACACGTACTTGCGACATAAACTGTATAACTTACTGCCGCAGAGTCTGAGAGAAAGTGTTTCAATGGAAAGTTTTAAGAGACCTATGAAGGTAGGGCTGGCCGCAATGACGAGAGGGGACGTGGGACGAGTTGCCAACTTTACTTTGTGCTGAGTTTTCGCTGGGGTGGCGGCTGTGTGTCTGTTTGATCTGTGCCTGTTGCAGTGTGTCTGGTGTTTCTTTGTGTCATGCTGTTGTGCTGGGATGTTAGAGTCCTTGTTTGGATTTTTTTGCCTTCTTTGTGTTGTGTGTGTTGTCCTTGTATGTGCTGCTGGCGTCCGTTGGTGCTCTGTATATACAGTTTTATTTTTTGGTTGTGTGTATTTGCCTGTGTATCTTATTTCCATTTTTTCGAGTATGCTAATATGGGGAGATCTCGGTGGTTTTCCGGTCGGGATCTTTAGTGGGAGAGCGCTCTACTGATGTCTGGTGAAGTATATTTGATCATGTAGAGATAGTGCTTGCGTATTGTCGTAGCGTAGGTTAGTGGTAGTGTTAGTTGAAAACTAGGATGTATACTCACAAATAAGTAGCAAGTTGGAGTACTTCGTGAGTAATTGCTGTTTATTCAATGATTGAATGCTAGGAAATTATTTAGTTGTAATATTTTCTTATTGTACGAATAAACATTATTATTATTATTATTATTATTATTATTATTATTATTATTATTATTATTATTATTATTATTATTATTATTATTATTATTATTATTATTATTATTAAAATTGTCTCGCGTTTTGGCTCACTGGTCAGGAGTACGTTAATCCCGAGTGACCGGCAGGTCGCAAGAGCCATATAATGTGCTTGTAGATTTCTATTCAAGTTGATTTGAAGAGCTTTCATTACTTAACAATTGATTTTTTGTCCCATTTGCTTTAGTTATACCTGCTTTCTATTTTTTGATGGATTTCAAATCAGCTATTAGTTTTCTATACTTTATTTTTAACACTTGACACTAACTTAGTAGACCTTTGCTCTTTCTGTAGCTGTTGAGATACGTTGTTAACTTGTGTTGCTCTTATGTGACACCTACGGGAAACCTAGTTTCTGATACAACCAACTTTTGTTATCTAGGTATTAACCTCTGAAGATGGTTCGATGAAGCTGAAACGCGTAGTTTTTTATTAAACAAATCTGTCTAGAAGTAGAAGCATTTGATTTAACCTTCAAGTATGTCAACCCCAGATGAAATGACCGTTAGAAAATATTGGCGTTAGTCTTAAAATGCTTCCATCGCTCCTTTTAGTGAATTTCCGTAGAAAAAATTCACTAATGGGGATATCCTGACTTTTGAAAAAAAATGCAAATGAGCACGAACTAGGACCCCTAGAACCCATATCCGGGGTCAGTTTCAATTTTTATATGTATATATATATATATATATATATATATATATATATATATATATATATATATATATATATATATATATATATATATATATATCACACCGATAACTCAAAAAATAATGGGCCGATTTTGATAAAATTTGGCACATATCTTCCTTTTGTAAATGGCTTGGATAAGTTCGTTAGTGAGGAGAATCGGACGAGGTTTTCTGGGAAAATTTTAAGTTTTCGTTCTAAAAAAATTTATATCTCCGGAATTAACAAAGTAAGCACAACCAAATTTGGTAAGCGGGTCATATCATCATAGGTAGGCCACCTACCAAAATTTAGCTCTGTAGGTTGAAGGACAAAAAAGTTACAGGCATTTAAAGAAAAATAAATTTAGGTTTTCCTTAAAACGTCAAAGTTGCGATTTAAAATGAACCTGAAGATAATATGAGCTATGGAAAGAAAATGCCTCAAGAAGAATGCTTTACAAAGCCTGAACTCTTAGTTTAAATCGTCATTGTCCTTCATTTTACTAAAATATTCCCAGAAAATTCATTTAAAATACACTTTCTCTGATGCTTTGGCAGTAGTGTTGGCTATAGAGTTTATCGTTTAATGGTATATCATTTTTGTCAAATTTTCGTAAAAAATCATTAAAGCTCAATATATCCGTTATGCAAGTTACGAAAAAAAGGGTATACATTAATTATAGGGTGTCTTGAGCTACATCTTAAAAAATATATCCACAATTACAGGATGGCGCATAAGTCGTTGGTGATTCAAATTTTCTTTTTTTTTTCAATCGAACACGCCGTATTGTATTGCATTTTTGCATTTACCATCGAAATATAATACATCTTTGTAAGAAAAGAAATTCGGGACGCAGCTAGTGCGTTATGGCAGCGAATTTTCATTAAATGCTTCAAATATGAATAGCTCAATTTGCTAGTAACCTATAAGGTTGACCAGGAAACCAGTTTTTTCGGGAACAATTTAAGTTTACTTTCAGAAATTTTTGTACATTTTCAAACAATAAAGTTATTTTGATGAAACATGGCACATTGTTTCTACTATAGAGATTGATGCCTGCTTTCTTAAAAAAAATGTTTGCTATTAGAAACATTTTTATGAAAATTCACTACCATAACGCACTTGGTGCGTCCAGAAGTTTTTAATAATTAGATACAAAACATCGAGTAACACTTTTTAATTGGTAAAATGCGGGAACATGAATGTTTGTATGATTAAATATCATGCCGCTTTAAATTAATTTTGCAACTGTGCCAAATTCCATTAAATATCATTGGTCACAGACACTGGGGACCATTTTTCATCCCGTAAATAATTAAACTGGAATGATCAATTACTCCAAACGCGATTGTGTTTGCACATTCGACGTGCGTATAAATGAAACTATCGTTTATTGATAAACAGTATCAATATTTATTATAGCCTGTGAGTTTTTTTTAGATAGAATCTGTAATGTTTGTTTATTTTGGTTAATTGGTTAATTTGTAGTTTAATGTGAGACGTTAGTAAACAGAAATAGTCTTCCGATGTTCAATGTGAGGACTCTTGCTGAAAAACTAGAATCACAGGTCAAAGGTTTGCTGAAGTTTGGGATCTTTATAATCTTTTTAGGAGATGTGGCATAATTGTATGCATATGTAGTAGTAGCAGTGGTGGTGAGGCCAACGCTAAGCAAGAAGGCCGAATGGGTCATTTTTGCCAACCCCAGCAACCCAGGAACCATGCTCTACTCCCCCTCGGTTCCGTTGCCAAACCGCCTCGACCTCGAAATGTAACATCGACCTACCGTATAGCTAGCCCTTATCAATTTCCTCGACCTCGAATTGAAGGCCGTGACGGTCTTCAATTGGACGGTACTTACCTGATTCTTCTGCAGAGTCCTCGATCCGAACAATTCTGCTCGAAGACTCCCAAAAGCCTCGCATTCACACAGGTAGTGGTAGGACGTTTCTTCATCCTCGCCGCATTCCTGGCAAATGGGATCCCCCTCTACCCCTATCAATGTGAGGTGTCTTCTAATGGCGCAGTGGCCTGTCAGCACCCCAACCCAGCATATAAACCCCATTTAATTTTTTAGCGCATTCCCTTAGACAAAAACTCGCTAATGAGGAGACATTTCTTTAAGTGAGCGTGAACTAGGGCTCCTACAACCCATATCCCAGGATATTTCCTCCATCTCCCCCCCCCCCCCTCTCTCTCTCTCTCATATATATATATATATATATATATATATATATATATATATATATATATATATATATATATATAATATATATATATATATATATGTCACGAAGTGACGTAATGGCCATTAGAAATCTAATTAGTTAACAGGGGAATAGATCCGTACCATCCGTATTTAATTTAATTTATTTTTGTTATTAAAACATTTAATAAAGTATAATTTCAAGAAAACGTCCCGAGATCGGTGGAAGGGTAAGGAGTATAGCGGGTTGAGGTCGCCCAGGCGGGTCCTGCGGTATGCGAAGCGATGAAAGCAGGGACGGATGGGCTGGTCCACTGCATACCTATGCGCACCTCGCAGCGCATACTTTGCTAACCGTGCGAGAGCCAGGAGATCGACTGTAACGCGCTCGACAAGTTAGTTCTTTTTCAGCAGTCGCAGGGGCCGTCACGGAGAGTAACCAGCCACCGTCCGCGTCTTGATTCTTGGTGTTTGGTTGTATTGTGTATTTCAGTAGCGAATCCAGCAGGCCGGCCGTGGGAGTTTAGTTCTCTTGCAGTGAGCGCAGAGCCAGGTCACAGAGAGGAAGCAGCCACCGTCCGCGCCTTGATTCTTGGTGTTGGGTTTTATTGTGTATTTCAGGCCGGCCGTGGGAGAGTACGCCGCGATTCGTTAGGTGCACCAGCTTAGTAGAGTTAGCAGCTGTGGCAAGTGGAGAACGCCGTCTTCAGCAGGCCGCTCATTTCCGCTTCGTTTGGGTAGGTCGCTGTCTCCATAGCTGTACGGTGGAGGGCCTGTATGAAAGGGGTTTTCCACGGATCGACGACTCTCTCTGGCGGCGAACACCTAGGCGCGCTTGGTGGCCTTCGCCAGAGGTGACGTTAAAAGTCCAGGTGTGGAAAAGATATTGAATGTTGTTGTGTTTGTTAGTGGTTTTATTTCAGAGAGACTGCAGCAAGGAAGCTTCGGATAAATAGGTCCATCGTTCGTTTCTGTCTGTATCCGCGGGGCGACCTGGGGGAGCCGGGGCTCGCGTTCCTTGGCTGGAGTCTTCCGGAGAGCGCGAGAGCACTGGCAAAGCGGCCGACTGCACGTTGATTTGAACTGGGGGGCGGTCTAGCCACGACCAAATCATCCCAAAGCGGTCTCCCGTGGCGCAGCTCTCGTGCTCCTGGATCTGGACGCCAGCGGGGATATTTCGGGCTGCCGTGGGTCTCCACCACTCCTGGCGATCGAAACAGTCTGGCGATACCCGGTGTCCCGACCGTCCGGCTGACATTATTGGGAAAACCTTGTCGTTTTCAGTCTTCGGGGGAAAAGCTTTATATGTTTCCGTCGGGAGACGCAAAGGGGTCGCGTTCCTGGGCTGGAGTCTTCCCGAGAACGCGAGAGCACTAGCAAAGCGGCCGACTGCACGTTGATTTGAACTCGGGGGGCGGACTAGCCACGATCAAATCATCCCAAAGCGGTCTCCCGTGGCGCAGCTCTCGTGCTCCTGGATCTGGACGACAGCAGGGATATTTCGGGCTGCAGTAGGTCTCCACCATTCCTGGCGATCGAAACAGTCTGGCGATACCCGGTATCCCGACCGTCCTGAAGGCACCGTCTGGAGGCTGTGTTTTCTTTTAACTTGATAGTGAGGACTTCCTTTATTTTGTCGAGGGGAAATTTCCATCTCCCTAGGGAGACACCTCCTCCGGTCGTAGAGAGTCTGTATGACTGCAACGCATGCTTGAGGGTCCGTAATTAATATTGCATGCCCGCTTAAACCGACCACCTGTCCGGTGCCTTGCTTTGGCGATCCTGGGACGCTTCTGCCCGCTTACAACCCGCGAGTTTACCACCCCTATTCGTGATACCGTCCGTATAACTCGCAAATATTTCAGTTTCTGCCTCTGGTCTCTAATAAATTGATTAGTTGTCAAATAAGTTAGTCTAAACGTGGGGTATACCGGGAGAATCCCTTGTGTAAATATTTCTTTGTATATATTTTGTAAATATTTCCCCACCAATGCTTTTGTAAATAGATTATTTGTTTTATACGGTATTTCATTTAAAGCTTCCCAACCAATCCAACCCAACGTAATACGTAACATCCTGATCTCTAATACATAGGCCATAATTAAGGAGTCCTGAGGGACTTCGCCTGAGGACTTAGGTGAACCCTGTCTCCACTGAAGTTTACCCCGGGTCCGTGTAGCTGTAAATAGCAACCGAGGACAGATATATAGTCCTGAGGGAGCGCAGCGTCTTCCTTTAAACCACGCTGCTGGCGCCTGAGCAAACCCCGTAAATAAAGCCGTATTGATAAGGTTATCCCGTGGGAACCTCCCCATATTAGGGAAAGATAACCTTATCCCGATTTGACCCCTCACAATATATATATATATATATATATATATATATATATATATATATATATATATATATATATATATATATATATATATATATATATATATATATATATATATATATATAAAGGGTTTTTCAATAGGGAACCTCGAACTTTGACAGTTTGTATCGGCCATCTTGGATAAGCGATAGCTGTCAAATTTGGCAGGAATACATATTTATTCGTGACATTTCACCATGGAACACTACACGCTTCAACTACGCGTAGAGATTGTTGAAGTTTATTATCAAAATGAGTGCTCTGTTCGCCTAACGTTCCGTGCGTTGCATCAAATTTATGGCATTCATGGTGGTCCACAATCCGTCGTTTAATGAATACATTTGGGAGAACCGGGTCGCTTCTGGATAAGGCTGTGCCTGTAAGTCAAATAAACGCAAGATCGTTGGAAAATATTGTTGCTGTTCGGGATAGTGTGCGAGAAAATCCCAGACAGTCCATTCGGCGTCGTGCGTAAGAGTTGGGTCTTTCTGCCACATCAACTTGGCGGATTTTGCGTCGAGACTTGGGTTTTCATTCATACAAACTTGAATTGACTCATTAGCTAAAGCTCAACGGCCACAGACGGCGCCCTTAAATACGCGGAGCATTTTGCGGCTGACCCTGATTTCGGGAAGAACATCATCTTTAGTGATGAAGCTCATTTTTGGCTGAGTTGTTTTGTTAATAAACAAAATTGCCGGATTTGAAGCGAAGAAAATCCACGGGAGATCCATCAGGTGCCTCTACACTCCGAAAAAGTCACTGTTTGGTGTGGATTTTGGCCCTAATTTCTTCGAAGGTGCGCAAGAACCCGCGCTCACTGTCAATGGCGACCGATATCGGACGATGATAACAAATTATTTGTTGCCTAGAATCAATGGTATGGATCTCACGAACATGTGGTTCCAACAAGACCGCTCCACGTGCCATACTGCACGGGAAACATTAAATTTATTGGATGAGAAGTTGGAGGGCTACGTCATCTCGCGTGACATCAACTGGCCACCGAGATCGTGTGATCTAACACCGCTCGATAACTTTCTGCGGGGCTACGCAAAACCTCGAGTCTCTGCTGACAAACCGCAGACAATTGCTGCCCTGAAGGCCAACATAACTCGCGTTCTTCGTGACATTGAGGCCCATTAAGCGGAGTCGCGGAGGCCATTTCGGTGAAATTATATTCCATACATAATGTCATCAAATGTTCTTAAAAAAAATTGGGGCCATATCACTTAAACAGGTTGTTTTATTCCATTTCAAAGTTAGAGCGCTCTTAACGAAAAACCCTTTATATTTTATAATCTCTCCCGCCGATGTAGTTGGCTTGGGGAGTTAATATTGATTTACGTGTGTTATTTGTGTATATATCTAATACAACAAACATGTTTAATACGAGATTGTTTTATATATATTATAGTGAATATAGTTTTCTTTTTAATTTCATCCTCTCAAGGTAATGTTAACGAGTTAAAAAATAAAAGGAGTATTTTATAATTAGAATGACATTATATAATTGATTTTCATTTACTTTGCATGAGCTGAATACTAAGTTACTAAGTGAAGATTAGAACCCGTGATAAGCACACACAGGATGAAAAATTCTAAATATCTTATGTCTACAACTCTTCTTCTATTCTTGTGCAGGTATATATGTATGTCGATACTTTCATTGTATATAGTCCGCTTTATTACTGTTATTGTTTAGTTATTTTATTTTTGTAACTGTTATTATAGTTATTACTGTTATAGGCTAGTTATATTTTTATTCCGCAACTGGAGACTCCAACCTAGTGCAGGCAAGACTGAGGTGGCATGGTTTCACCTAAACAACCGCATGACCAATAGAGTACTTGACGTGTACTTGAGTGACAGGCTGCTTCACCATAACCGATATTCTAAATACTTAGGAGTAACTCTTGCTAGAACATTATCCTTCAAACATTATCCTTCAAACACCTGACAAAGACTGCCTCAAAACTCAAAACAAGAAATAACAGCCACCATTCAGATAACAAAAATAACAAACCTAAACAGACGAGAACTTATCATTATCAGAAGGGTAAGGATTGGTCATACTATGCTTACACCCAAACATCTACTAGAAAAAAGTGAACCTCTTTATGCAGCCATTGTAGTACTCATCTTACAGTAAACCACATTTTGACTGAGTGCCCGGGATATAGTGTTTATAACTTCTGTTTCAGATTTTTTTTGTCGGTGCCAATGGCAAAAAAAAGAAATAACATCATATAAAAACTATGCGGCACTTCATGGGGTTCCTCCGCTGCCATGCTTCGACGCTCCGGCTTAGGGCTCGTTTACTCTACGGCGGAGTATTGTGCTCTGGTCTGGAAAAACAGTCCACATGTTAAAAATGATCGACGTTCAATTGAATCATACGATGCCGTTAATCTCGGACACAGTTGGATCTACACCAGGTTACTGGCTACCAGTTCTGAGCCACATTCCACCCCCAGCGATATGGAGATCCACTGCACTTGTCAGAGAGTACAACAAGATTCTTCAAAACTCACAACTACCAATAAACACAGATATCGATGACATAGGAAGGAATAGGCTACGCTCAAGAAAACCCCAATCAGAACAGCTGGAGACTTGGTGGCCGATGACTTCAATCCAATAAACGAGTGAAGGCGGAAATGGACCAAGGCAGCCCAACCGAAGCTCCACAACATGCCGTGCATAACAACTACTCCAGCCGGCTCTAACCGCAAGACATGGACAATACTTAACCGGATTAGAACCAATCATGGCAGGTGTGCCGATGCCTTCTACAAGTGGAACATAATAGTGACCCCACAGTGTGACTGCGGCGCTGAAAGGCAGACGATCCGCCACATCACGGAGCATTGCAACCTGAGAGCATATGGGGGGTTATCCGGGTGATTTCCTGACAGCGACACCAGTCTCAATTGTTTATATAAATAACTTGGACATTCAATTGTGAATTTTATTATATTGTGTTATATTCTTATCTTCTGCATTGTGCTATATGCTGTACCATTGACTTACACGATATTGTTATGTGATGTGTGCCATACGATAAATAAATCTATTTTTATCTTAAATATTGACATACATCACGTAGACATTTTGAAAGCCTCATCCGTCATCTGTGTTTCATTTTACTTTCAATCTTGATGAATTTTTTGATCAAAACATCATATCATAACATAGCAACAGATCTTTATTTGTAGTTGTCGTGATTTCGTATTAATTTAATTTTTTATCTGTCTGAGGATGCTGTCAAGCAGCGAAACTGGTCACAGAAACGTTGAAGAGCGTCCTAAAACATCTAGAATTCATAAGGGCCGCTTGCTCCAGTTAGATACGTCCTTCACCTACAGAAACGAAACCCAACAGTTAAACCAGAGGAGTATTCTCCAAGTCTGTATGCAATATTATTATTATTATACTGATCTAAAAGTTCCTTCGAGTAACAGTAGGAAAAAAAGCCAAAACTAAAATCTATAATTCTGACACAAATCATTTGACGCACGCCTATATT
Organism: Tillus elongatus; assembly: GCA_964006375.1. Taxonomy (NCBI): domain Eukaryota; kingdom Metazoa; phylum Arthropoda; class Insecta; order Coleoptera; family Cleridae; genus Tillus; species Tillus elongatus. Next base: position 18,619,574 of record OZ023265.1, on the reverse strand, counting down.
TAATGACGTCAGCACGGTGATGCACATCACCAACCTGCCCAGCCTAAATAAATGACTGTAGACAAATTAGTGAGTGAAACACCATCAGATCGTGACATAGCTGGTAGTGCATACGAGCCATTAACTAGTGGGGGGGGGGGGGGGGGTCTAACGATGGCCCAGCGGTGGGACATTGCGAGCCCTACACACACGGGTCAAGGGGTGGCCCCATGGAGCTACAGTACCCAACCTCTCGTCACCCACTAACCGTGTCTCATCCGATCTGACACATATGAAAATTAACGGGACAGACTAAATGCTTTATAAGCTGAAATTAATGGGGTAGGTTACTGTGTCACATCTCGTGAACGTCACAAGTCACCTTTATATGTTTATGCGTGTTGGTAAGTCTGTAGGTGTGTACATTGCCTATGATATTTGAAAAACCTCCATGATGCGCGATTAATCCCTTACACAGTTTTCTTTCTTTTATCTGCGGAGCGAGCGTTTGGTCTTAAAAGTGCATTGTGGTGAAGTGGGTTTTCCAAACTGTTCTTACCAGTATTCATCATAGGTTGCAGTATTGACTTAGTCAAATAATATTTGTTATAAAATATCTTACGAGAGATCCTATACAGAAAAAAATTACTAATGAGGAGACCGCAACTTTCGAATTTTCAAAAAATATTCTTCAGACGTGCGCGAACTAGGCCCCCTAGTATCCTGGGTCAATTTCAATCTTTATATATATATATATATATATATATATATATATATATATATATATATATATATACCCAAGCAACATTTAAAGTCAAATTGACGTAAAATCGCCCTACCAATAGGTCGGCGACCAAATCACCACAGGTCATTTTCAAGTAAAATTTAAGTGTATATTACCGAGGTGGGGAATAAAGTCAAAGTAATATAGAAGTCGATAATAGGTCCAGCAAGGCGTTTCGACCAAGGCGTTTTAGTTATATTTAGGGCATTTTCATTCAACATTGGGCCAATGGACGTAATATATAGGTAAATATGTGCTACGCTTTACTTGAATCTGACATCTAGGCGCCGAGTGCCGTGACGTTCTTAACAACGAACTACGCATGTGACATTATCCGGTTCTGCAGGATCTGTGGTTATGTATGTATAAACAAACAGTAGAGTAGTAGAGATATTGTCCATCTTTGTCAAAAAGTGACATCTTGAATGATCAAAGAACTTACTCCAAATATTTGCAACAATGATAAAGGTGATTCGCACTGCATAAAGACAAAACCCACTGCGGTTATGTTTTTTTCTGTTAACATGATGATGATACTTCGATAAAATTCTAGCGCCCGTATAAAAGATAAAATTGGTGAAAATAAAAAAATTATTCAAAATTCTTGAAATTCTGATTTTGGAGGATTGGTGATGTAAACAACACAAAACTATCTTGTTGTCATAGTATACAATCATTATTTAATGTTTTTATCGAACTAAAATTTGATTACACTATATTTAACAAAAAATAATTTTTCATTTTCCAATACAATCAAGATGGATGCCGCAAAATTAATTTAATATGGCTGCCCTTCTAACATTATTGACCTGAAAGTTAATTTTACCCAATTTTTTTACCTATAAATCACAATTCCTAATGACAGGGCAAACTGACCAAACTTTGAAGGCATTTTGTCCTATTATGGGAATTTCAACTATATGGTAAACGAATTTTTGAATTTATTAGAAATGAAACATTTTCGTGTATAGAAATATATATTACTTATATCCGTGCACAGCCGAGAGACATATAGGAATGATTATACAGCGCTTTTGGTCTTTGATTCCATAATATATAGACATTAATAGAAAATAGAAACAAAATAAAATAAGTAAATAAACATAAACATGACAGCTGACCGTGTTGCCACTGCTTCACTCCATTTGGCATGAAAATGGATGTATTATATTGAAGAGGGAAAGGTGCTGATTTGATGTAAGCCACTTTGAATGATCAGCATCTATCACTATTTTTCTGTGAGCATTATTTACTACTTTATAATAGTTTGTAGTACGTCTGTAAACTTTTATTGGTTTCAAAGGGGCATTGTAACACTGTATTTGTTACTGGTGCACGCACATTAACAACAAGAATAAACTTTAATTGATGAAGTTTATCAACTGACACACCTTTAAGATTCACAAATGTATTTCACTGCTGTACACTTTGCACTTTGAGGACAATTTTTATTTCAAGTCAGATTTTATGGTTATTTTTAACTTGAAGGTAGGCAATTTGACTTGGAAGACCATTTCTGCAGTAATTATGACTTTATAGCCGATCAGAAAGCCATTTTAGGTTAGCTCAGTGCCTAAAATATTTCCTGTGCTGTATTGCAATGAAATTGGTTATATATATATGTAAGCTGGACTTCATGAGAAGACCTCCAATTTACTATACCACAGAGACATATTGCAGGTTAATATTAGGTAATAAATTACCTTAAAGTAGGTATTTCAGGTATCTGGGCTTAGTAGTCGATTTTCAGTCCAATTTAGGGCACACTTCGACCTAAAAATTACCAACTCTGGAATTGAAACACAAAAGTATATTCAAGTATATTTTATGAGTAAAATTAAACCAATTTTTTCCCAATTTAGTTACTTGTAAGTTACTGACTTTGGAGTAATTTTAATAGTCAAAAATAAGCTAGTTCGGAGCCGCATTTCCAAATCTGTAGTCATTATGACAATTAAGGCAACATTGTGGTTAATTATTACTAAATTACAACTTGCTTAGGTTATTTGGACTCGAGTGCTGGTTAACATGCCTTAATTTGTTGCTTGGGTATATATATATATATATATATATATATATATATATATATATATATATATATATATATATATATATATATATATATATTGTTTATGACCTTCTTGTATTCGGCCATTATACTATATTCCCATTCAGATTAAAATAGTTGCACTACTCTAGTACTTCCGGTTGTACCGGAAGTGGCCACTAACTTCGTTATTTTAAATGAAATACCCTGTATATTTTTTCATCTTCAGAATGGCGATCCAATTTGCGATAAATTTTATGTAGTACTCTTAACACCTAGCGTTATTAGTTTTTATAATATTGGCGAGTTTTGAAAAAATATTCGTAGTCGTAGCTCTTTTTATAATTTGATGTATCTTTGTAAAGTGTAAATCTACAAAATATATTTTTGGACAAGAATAATGTCATTCTTAATTATATGAACAATCTGAGGTGTATTTAACACGTTGCTTAAAATTTTGTACTAAATAGTTTATTTCATGTTTATTTTAAATATTATTCAACAATATGTTCAGTAATCAATATTTTGACATGTTGGAATGTTATATTCGTTCTAACCGAAATACTGAGGCAGCTGCAAATTCATATCAAAACACCTACCCAGAAAGACGACAACCAAACACCAAAATATTTCGCAGGATAGTGAACGACGGTAGCTTCTACGCAAAGAAACTACCAATGCCTAGAAATGAAGAAAGAAATAATGCCATCTTACAGGTTTCAAACGAAAACCCCCCGCAATATGTTCGGTTTTATGGTGAACAAATTGACATTCCAAAAAGTACGGTACACCGTGTATTAAAACAAAGTCATTACCATCCATACAAACCTACAATCGTACAAGGATTAAATGTTAACGATTACCCTAAGCGACTTCAATTCTGTAGATGGTATCAAGGACAATGTCAGCAAGATGAAAATTTTCATTTGAAAATAACATGGACTGATGAATCCAGATTTACAAATTGTGGTGTGTATAATAGCCATAATAGGCATTATTGGGCAAATGAAAATCCCCATCTAAAGGAAGAAAGACGATTGCAAGAAAGAGACAGATTTGGTACTAGTATTTGGTCGGCTTATTATGTAAAAAACTGTTATTTTTATTTGTAAATTACACAGTTAATTTTAAAAACTTTCGGGTAACTTCATTGTTGGTCCCTTCTTTTTTGAAAATTATTTAACTGGGGAAAGGTATCTTAATCTATTGAAAAATGATATGATACTAACAATTAGAAAAGTTCATGATAATTTAGACGAGATTTGGTACCAACAAGACGGTTGTCCAGCTCACAATGCTAAGATTGTCAAACAATTTTTGTACCAAAATGTTAATAATCGTGTAATTTGTAACAATGGGCCGGTTTATTGGTATGCTCGAAGCCCTGATATAATATCCATGAGTTTTTATTTTTGGGGTACTCTGAAGAATGATGTGTATAAATTCGATTCACCACAAAATATTAATGAATCACGAAACAAAATCACGAAAGCTATAAATCATATTAACCAAAACACCCTCACGAGAGTTCGCAGGCATGTTTCAAAAAGGTGTATAAAGTGTATTGGTCAAAACGGTGGCCATATTGAACAATTTTCTATTTAGTGTATTTTTAAGTCTATATTTTATTATTTGTCGAGTTCCGTTTCTAATTGTGTTGTTTTGTGGAGTTTAAGTGTCTATTTGTTATTGCCGGGTTTCGTAAACTGTTTCACAAAATATTAGCATTGTAAATTAAATCACAATATTTTTTTATCGTGAATTATTACGGAAAATTATGTTAAAAGTAGAAGTCTATTGTTAGACTCCATGGCCTACTGATTTTTGAACACCTTTTTTGCCATTTGTTTTCTGGTATTGGATTTCATAGCCTACTATTCTCAAAACGGTTTTTCTCAAAATTGTCAGTGCAATTACAAGATTTCTCAAGCATGTTGTACATCATTAGGAAGCTCTTTTCACAGGCTATCACATGAGCAAAAAAATCCAATATGGTTGCCATAATAAAAACAAACGTTGATACCTGTAGATCCAAAAGAAATGACAATCCAAAGTTGAAAATAGCACAAAAAGATTACTCTGTAAAAAGTGTCCTGATAATGTGCAAGTCTTATAGACATGTCAGATCAACGCGTAGGCGTAGTTAGATATTAAAAAAAAAGAAATCGATAAATTTTGGTTTTTCAAAATAACTCGAAAACTAACAGAATCAGGGCAAAATACAAGTCATAGTTGGAACGAGCATGAAATTCTATAAACCATTGCTGATTTAATCGTCTCCCTAGCTCTAATAATAACGGAGAGAGCAATACATTCCCATCCAGTTTGGGACACAATGTATAGGGTAATCAAATTTGGTGCCTGCTTAAAAAAAAAAAGGAATATTTGCTATTAAATCATTTTTATGAAAATTCACTACCATATGGCACTTGCTGCGTCCGGACGTTTTATTTTCTAGTAGAATGTCATAAATTCATGCCATAAAAGTCTGAAAATAGAAAACAAAATCCACATCCAATAACACACTATCCTCAGAAGTAATATGATATTCACTCCTAATGATATTTAGTTTGAAATACGACCACAATATCATTTGAATATCCCTTTTTCGATCATAATATATAGGGTTTTTCTATTTTATGTTTATACGGTTGCAAGATTTATACACCCAAAATACATTATTCTGTCCTGTGCCAAGAAAATAAAAATAAAAAATGAATATGTGGGAAAGCATCTCATAAAATAAAAACCTATAATGCACACATCGGCAGTTTTCCCGACAGCGAACATGTAAATTAGTTGAATGAAAATATTTAGGAATGAGCGGATTGTATGTTTCTGAATAAAATTAAAGATATACTTAATTATTTGGTGGGTGGCGCTAAAATACAAAAAGCCCGGACGCAACAAATCCCTTAGGGTAGCAAACTTTCAGACGACTGGGTTTACATTAAAAAAATAATCTCTGGAGGCAGCAAGTGCGTTATGGTAGAGAATTTTCTTTAAAATATTTTTAATAGCAAATGTCTTTCTTTGATGAAAGCAGGCATCAAACTTGGTTGCCTATATAGTAGAAACAATGTACCATATTTCATCGAAATAAATTTATTGTTTGAAAATATATAAACATTTTTCAAAAGTCTAGATGCAGCAAAGGTGTTATGGAAGTGAATTTCCATAAAAATGTTTTTAATAGCAAATGCGAGCAGGCATCAATCTGATTATCGCTATAGCCATGTAGTAGAAACAATGTACTATATTTTATCAAAATTACTTATGGTTTGAAAATATACACAAATTTTTCCGAAAATACACTTAAATGTTGGTTTTCTAACCAACAAAGCTTACGTTAATAGCAAATTCAGTTATTGAAATTTGAAGGATTTAATGAAAATTTGGTAAATTTGCAGATTAGCTCCCGTACGCTTTTCAACAAATTGTTTTCAGAAACATGACTGGGACCCCACCTGGATGCACAAACCACAAGAAAAATTAGCTAAAAAAATTATACACCCCTACTCACTCCCGGTCCCGTAACCTCCGTGGGGGGTGTGAACACGAAACTTTTCTTGGGGTTTGTGGATTCAGAGGGAGCCCTAGGCAGGTTTCTGAAAACAGTTTTCTGAAAAGCGTTCGGGAGCTAAACTGTAAATTTACCGAAAATCCATTACCAAAACGCACTTACTGCGTCTAGATCTTTTTCTTACAAACGCATCATATTTCGATAACAAATTCAAAAATGCATTAACGAATTTGTTCTACGAAAATTAGCTAAACAAATTTATACACCCCTACTCACTCCTGGTCCCGTAACTTCCTTGGGGAGTGTAAGCAGCAAATTTCTGGGGGGAATAGGGGTGCTGTGCGGGGTAGGCAGGGTTTAAGGGGGATATGGCTTCAATATGTGAAAAAGACAACTTTCAAGCATTTTCTGCTCATATTTCCTTTTTACTACCTACCCCACACAGCACCCTTATTCACTCCTGGTCCCGTAACTTCCTTGGTGGGTGTGAACAAGAAATTTTCCTTGGGGTTTGTGGATCCAGGGGGACCCAAGGCAAGTTTCTGAAAACAGTTTTTTGAAAAGCGTTCGGGAGCTATTTTGCAAATTTACCGAAAATTCGCTACCAAAACGCACTTACTGCGTCCAGATTTTTGTTTAATAAACGCATCATATTTCGATAAAAAATGCAAAATTGCATTAACAAATTTGTTCTACGAAAATTAGCTAAAAAAAATTATAGACCGTTAAACCATAAACTTCACTAAACCTACAAATAAATATCCAAAAAGCGACCAAACTTAACTAAACTGACAGCCAAAGCACCCAAGAAAGGGTCTCTTTTAAAATGAATATTTTGTAAATATTTTAGTAAAATGAAGGGCAATGACGGTTGAATATGAAACTTAAGGGTTTGCAGAACACTCTTCTTCCAACATTTTCTTTTTACGATCGGTATTTGTTTCACATTCTTTGCCTAAACATTGCCAATTTTGACGTTTAAAATTGCGAGTTTGACGTTTTGAGGAAAACTCCAAAATTTGTTGCTTTAACTGCCCATAAATTCTTTGTTTTTAAAGATAGGGACCTAAATTTTGGTACGGAGTTCACTCTTTATAATACTAACACGCGTACCAAATTTGGTTGCTCTTACTTTGTTATTTACGGAGATATGAATTTTTTTAGAAAGTAAACACAAAATTTTCCGGGAAAACCAGGTCCGATTTTCCTGACTAAGGAAATTATCCAATTCACTTGCAAAAGGAAGGTACTCACCAAATTTGATCAAGATCGGTCCATTATTTTTTGAGGTATCGGTCGGATATATATATATATATATATATATATATATATATATATATATATATATATATATATATATATATATATATATATATATATATATATATATATATATATATATATATATATATATATATATATATATATATATATATATATATATATATATATATATAACACAGATCTCCTCATTAGCGAATTAAAAAAAAATTCGCTAAAAACTGTCGAGTTAGATAGTTAATAAATAAAGTTAAAATAAAGACGTTAAATTCGGAAACAAAGGTATTGGTAAAATTATCTATTGATTCATTTTGTGCCTTTGAGTGTAATAAAAAGCCCTGTAAAACCAGCTTGTTGTTCTAGTGTTGCACAAACTACAAGTTCAATATTACATCAGGAAGTATACGAAGTTATTTAATTTTCGATCAGAACACTTAACTTTTATCATTTCTAAGACAACAATTTGCTCCAGCAAGTTGACGCAGACACTAAACTACAGCTTGTATAAAAGTTGAAAATCCTGGTACAGCAATGTCTTTCGAACAAAGTAAAATATGACAAGAACTTTGGCCGCATACCCTGCTTTTTACCCGTTATTAGAGAAAATTCACCAGCATCTCAATTATGAAATAAATTCCCATCAAGAATTTATAAGGTTTCAGCTTGGGTAAAGTTGACTTTGTGTTTTTATTGCTTTATAAATATGACAGAGGCTTCAAGGTATTTAATTTTTTACAACTCATCTAAGTTTACTTACTCCTTTCTTCTCTCCTATTATTAAAACGAATTGGTTAAGTACTTAAAAAAGGTATAAGTAAATGTACCCAAAACAGTCATTACATTTAAATAAAGCAAAAATACACAGAGTAAAATCGTTAAAGTTTTACATAACAAATAAAAAAACACGTGATAATAATAATAACAATAGTAAAAATAACTGCCCACGCCGTGTGAAGATTTCCGAGAAATGAGGATGTTGTCGTTTAGGGCTCTATAACTTGGGAAAGGCTCCATCCGAGCTCAGTCCCTTTGGTATCTGAAATACATGGAATGACTGAATGTTCCCGTTTGAGGAAGTGTGAAACCCTTTCAGGCTAAAGTCGATAATAAGCCACTCAATAATAATAATAATAATAATAATAATAATAATAATAATAATAATGAGCCAGAGATCTCTTCCAACTCCAAAAATATTGTCCCATAACTTGCCCTAACACGCTGTATTATACAGGTGATTCATAAGTGGTGACCAAAAATGAAACCCCATGTTCTTTGAACAATTTTAGAGAGGGTATGTCGTATAAAATTTTTTCCTATAATGCTTCATTAAAAAGATACAGGGTGTTGAAGTTGAATTTTAAGAAATAAAATTTCCCAATTTTTAAAAAAGTAGTACATATATTTTGCTGAAACTTCGCATGTGTAGGCTGTTATGAAAGGCGCGTATTCTTCCATAACAATTGAATCGGCTAATCCAGCAGTGGCGCGCGTACCCACATGTCATTGGTTATCCCTCAAGAAAAAAACGGGTACGCCAATGATATTTTTTAAATTTTTTGAATCTTACTTTCATTCGTGAACAAAATGACTCTCTTGGTAATTTTCTGTACGACGCTTATTTGTCGAGTAAGCAATGAATCAGGTAAGTGTTTTAGAGCACAGTTCATGATTTTTAACCAGTCGTTGTTTGGTAGAAAATCGCAATGATACACTTTTATGCCTCCATTGGCCTGAATACACGCACGACATCTTTTTGATATGAAAAATTTAATGCCTTGATAATTTTTTGTACGACGATTATCTTTGTGGAATTTTAGTAAGTCTGGTTTGCCAAAGTTGTCATTAAGTGTCACTTGACGTTTAGGTTAATAAGTTATTATTTTGAATAGGTGTAAGTAGTAAACTTTATAAAATTGCAAAATTTTCTACTTTTTTACTTCTTATAATGGAGTACACCTCAAAAGAGTATGCAGATATAATTTTTATCTACGGATATGCTGATGGAAATACTCTACCTGCTTGTCGGGAATATCAACGTAGGTTTCCCACTCGCCGTCAACCTACACCAAGGGTTTTTCTCGATCGTTTTCAAGACTTCGGCAGTGCGATATTGGACAACGTCCTGACGCTAGAGCCAGTGGTAGAAGACAACATCAACTTGAAGACGAAGAGAGAGTGGTGGATGCAGTGATGGATCAACCTTCTACAAGTACTCGGAGGATTGGCACGCAGTTACAATATTCTCAAAGCTTTGTTTGGAGAACATTACATCGAGAAGCCTTACATCCATATCATCGACAGAATGTTTATTGCCTTCTACCTGGAGATAATGTGCTTCGACGAGTCTTTTGTGAATGGATGTTGGAAATGAACAATCAAAATATCTTATTCCCTAATCTAATCTTCTGGTCTGACGAATCAACATTTACAAGAAATGGTATTTATAATTCTCATAATGAGCATGTCTGGTCATTGGAAAATCCACATGCAACAAGGACTCGCACATTTCAACATAGATTTTCCATTAATTTATGATGTGGTACTTTTAACGGCTCACTGTTTATGGAAGTCCTGCCACAACGTTTAAATGGATCATCGTACTTAGCGCTCCTAGAAAACCGTGTAGAAAACATTCTAAATGACATTCCACTAGCAACAAGATGTATAATGTGGTACCAGCATGACGGTGCACCACCGCATCATAGTCGAAACGTTGTTACATGGCTACATGAACAGTATAATGAAAGATGGATCGGCAGAACTGGACCAATACATTGGCCTGCAAGATCACCGGACTTAAACCCACTTGACTTCTATCTTTGGGGTGATTTTAAGCGACTGGTCTACAGTGAACATATAAATACACCAGAGCAGCTACGACAACTGATAAATAATGCTTTTCGTCATATTCAAGCAACAATGAATCCTCAAGACATTAAATTTTCCATATTGAAAAGATGTCGTGCGTGTATTCAGGCCAATGGAGGCATTTTTGAACATTTATTGTAATAAATAAATTATTATAAGCCTGATATATTGCGATTTTTTACCAAACAACGACTGGTTAAAAATCATGAACTGTGCTCTAAAACACCTGATTCATTGCTTACTCGTAAAATAAGCGTCATACAGAAAATTATCAAGAGATTCATTTTGTTCACGAATGAAAGTAAAATTAAATAAATAAAAAATTAAATAAAATATCATTGGCGTACCCGTTTTTTTCTTGAGGGATAACCAATGACATGTGGGTACGCGCGCCACTGCTGGATTAGCCAATTCAATTGTTATGGTAGAATACGCGCCTTCCATAACAGCCTACACATACGAAGTTTCAGCAAAATATATGTGCTACTTTTTAAAAAATTGGGAAATTTTATTTTTTGAAATTCAACTTGAACACCCTGTATCTTTTTAATGAAGCATTATAGGATTTTTTTATAGAACATACCCTTTCTAAAATTGTTCAAAGAACATGGGGTTTCATTTTTGGTCACCACTTATGAATCACCCTGTATATTTACCACTGTATCGAACAAATCAAACCTCAGAATAACACTGCCTCTTTGAAACAGCATTTGAGAACAGAGAGAAACGAGGAGATCCGCCGCCACTCCCAAGGAAAATCTCCTAGTTGGTGGGTGTATCTGAAAGAATACCGTTTCTTTTAAATGCAAAGTGTCAATGGCCTGGGTAGATTACAAGAAGGCATTTGATTCCACATTTTACATGTACCAAAATTCAGTGAGATGCATCGACGTATTGATCTCAACTTGGCGTACAAGATTTGTCATCAAACAGGACAGACGACAGATTTTTTTGACAGGCTGGGTGAATTACAAGAGAGGAGTATTTCAGGGTGGCCCCTCTCGATTGAGTTGATGGTCGGACTGCCAAAAAACGAAGATCTGAGCTCCCATTGGCTTTATATGGATGGCTTATATCTTTGCTTCCGACGCTAAGGAGTTAGTATGTTTTTTTTTACAAACTCTCTACCTACTCAATGGCGGTCGGGATTAATTTGGTGATTGAAAAAAGTCTACCACCTTCGTCGAGGCAGATACTGGAACGCGACAGACAATGTTGTTATGTCACTTGTCACCTTCGGTTTGCATTTCTTGAGTTAAAAATATCTAGAAATCCATGGGACTCCATTTTGTTCGTTTGATAAAATTAAACTAAAAAACAAGCGTCTTTTGCATTCATCCTCTGGTTTCTTCAAGTCCTGTGATGTTCCTACCTTCGTGTTTTACGCAGTGTCTGTTTGGTATCCTGAGGACAATAGATGAAAAGCAACATTTCATACAGCATCTTTCTGTAATTGAGACAGGAAATTTGTAAGTATTAACCCAAATGTAGCATCTATTTTCCTTCTTTTCTTTCTGAATCTGACATGCTCAGATGTTCTCGGGGAGTTCTGCTCAGCTGTGCAGCCTGCTTTGCTTTTATGTTTGTGCTTGTCTGTAGCTTTTCATGTACTTTGACTAGTTTGAATTTAATGTATTGATTGCAACTCCATAAGAGTGTTGTTCATATTTGTGGGACCCCAGTCCCGTTTAGTTTTAAATCTTAAATTGTACGTTTTAATAGAGATGTTTTATAACTCCTGACACTAATGTCAGTTTAAATATTGCATGGCCGTTAGGGCTAATCTGTATTTGACATTTAGCTACGCTGGACTTTGTATTCTTTCTGTAGTTGCGGTGTTAGTCACTCGCATGTTAGGCCTACCAGAAACATAGTTTCTGACAACCACCTTTTTACATTTTAGGTCTAAACCCCTGAAGATGGCACGTTAATGTGTTGAAACGCGTAGGGTTTTGAGAATAAATCAGTTTGTCTGGTAGTAAAAGCCATTAATTTCCTTTAACCACGCGACAGACAATGTTCAGTTTGTGGACGGTAGCATGATGAAACACCTCGATGCCGGGGATAGATAGAAACTTTTCGGAATCTTGCCTCCGAAGAGTGGAACGTGCGGACATTCGAGTTTCGCCAATACAATGCCACAACCTCGGTTGATGTTAATTTCACAGTATATACTGAAAATGAGAAAGGCTTCACTACTGGGAGTCGAAACCAGTACCCTTGGGTTCAGTGGCACACGTTCTGATCACTAGAGAGCAGAGGCTGCAATAAAATAACTGAAGAATGGTTTTCTACAAACAAGTCCGCTGTAGTATAAATATTTGCATGCATCAGCTCTCGAGGCTGGTGAATAAGTGGTCTACTTGGACAGAACAAAACCAACAGATATAGCAGTTTACTACAATATACCACATAGAGTTGTCATTGATACCGAAAAGAAGACTGGAGTCATCATCGATATAACTGTCCTACTATATTTATACCACAAAGAATGAGGTACACGAAATCATATTAATAATAGAGAGGTATCGATGGTGAGACTTTGCAACAATTTTTTCAAATGAGCGCGAACTAGGACCCCTAGAACCCATATCCGGGGTCAGTTTCAATTTTTATATGTATATATATATATATATATATATATATATATATATATATATATATATATATATATATGTATATATATATATATATGTATATATATATATATATATATATATATATATATATATATATATATATATATATATATATATATATATATATATATATAATTTCTTCGTGTGCTTCGTCGTGGGATTTTTCCTTCCCCTCTCGCGTGCATACAACCGCCCTCGTTGCATAAACCACAAGAAAAATGTCTTGTTCATACCCGCCAAGGAAGTTACGGCACCTGGGGGACTAGGGGTGCTCTGTGTGGTAGGCAGGGTTTAAGGGGGATATGGCTTGAAGGTGTGAATAAGACAGCTTTCAAGCCCGTTTTCTTCGCATTTTCTGCTCATATTTCCTTTTTACTACCTACCCCCCACCTACTCCTGGTCCCGTAACTTCCTTGGGGGTGTGAACAAGACATTTTTCCTGCGGTTTGTGCATCCAGGAGGGGGGGGGGTAGGCAGGTTTCTGAAAACAGTTTTTTGAAAAGCGTTCAGAAGCGAATCTGCAAATTTACCCTATATATATATATATATATATATATATATATATATATATATATATATATATATATATATATATATATATATATATATGGAGAAAGGTTAAGGGCAAGGCCGCAAGGAGACAACCGCAAGCACGTGTTTCAAGCTTATTAGCTATCATCAGTACGGTATAGCCAGGTGATGATGGGAACACTCTGGATGAAGAAGCAAAAATACACGAGTCACAACAGGCAACCAGTATTTCTGTATACTGGTTGCCTGTTGTGACTCCGGACTCCGTGTTAAAAATCCTGTTATGTATGTATATATGTATATATATATATATATATATATATATATATATATATATATATATATATATATATATATATATATATATATATATATATATATGTATGTATGTATCCATCCGATAACTCAAAAAATAATTAACCGATTTCGATTAAACTCGGCAAAAGCCGTTCTTTTATTAATGGCTTGGATGAGTTCGTTAGCCAGGAAAATCGTACAGGGTTTTGCGGGAAAATTTTGAATTTTCTTTTGAAAAAAATTGTTTTTTCCAAAAATTACAAAGCTGTTTTAATGAAATTTACTAATGTTGCCTTGGGAGAGACGTTACTACGTACCAAAATTCAAATTTCTAAGTTGTTAGAAAATTGAGCGATTCCAGTTTTGAATTTTCTTTCGAAAAAAATGTTTTTCTTCGAATATTACAAAGTTATTTTAATGAAATGTAGCGGATATTTTGCCTTATAAAAGACCTTACTACATACCAAAGTTAAATTTTCTAAGTTTATAGAAAATTTAGTTATTCAAGTTTGAAGCATTTAATAAAAATTTACTACCATAACGCACTTGCTGCGTCCCGAACTTTTTCTTATTTAATACAAGCATGTTTTCATTTCTTCTTGTGCGCAACTTTAATTTTAAGACACTCTGTAGGGGAACTGGACTATACAATCGTTTACTAAAAAGACATATTAGACCTTATTTGCTAAAGAAAAAGTAACGAGACAGTCCCTTATCAACCTTAAAGAGCACAACGTCAGAAGACCACCAAGTTTGATTACCATTCACAAACAAGAAACACACAATTCAACCCTTGCGGATCAAGATCTGACTTTTCCATTTCAACAACGTATATATCAGGGACGTCACACGGTCAAATGACTTTCTGTCAACGTTTATTTGAAGTTACTGTTTCGAATATCCAAGCTGCGTCATGCACCGGGACACGTTCCTATTCTGTGGAATAGATTCAGAGATGAATTACTACTGGACTCTACTTTACGCAGGGACAGTAGACATTATAGTGCAGTAGCTACTCGTGGCAGAAAATGCAGGTACAATCCAAAACAAACTAAAGAAATAACTACATCGTTAGTAAGTTAGCTGACGAATTTGGATATGGAGTTTTTAATCCCACCACTGGTGATAAAATTAGATTCAATTTGAACATCATTATTTACCCGACCATCACCCATACCACCAGTGGCCTAAAAAGTCGACAAGTCTTTCAAAACACAAAGTCTGGACGCAGTAAATGCGCTATGGTAATAACTTTTTATAGAAATGTTTTTCGCTCAAGAAAATTATGAAAAGTAACAAACTTTTCCACGAAAATTTAACTTTTTGTTGTAGAAATTTGCTAAAAAATATTTCAAACATTCTCCAAAAATTTTTTAAATGCCAGAAAATTTCGGTATCAACTTTTTTAAAGAAACTTAGCTAAAAAATGTTCGAAATCTTGCATGATAATGTTCGTACACAAAAAAAAACTAAATATACATTTTTACGATTATTTGATAATTTTAATTAAAAAAATAAATTTACTGAAAAATTTTATTTAAAAGCTTTTCACATAAAGTAGCAAAAAATAGTTTAGAATGATGCATTAAAAAAAAGCATATTTTTTTTCAAATGCTAAAGTCGCGTTTTCCTTATATTACTGAACTTTTAAGAAAATTCACTGAAAAAAATAATAAATACCAAAATGACTACGGAAACAAAAGAAAAATCACAAAGATAAAATATGTTTAGTGAAGATTTATTAAAATACTTCATAAACGTAAGTTCAATTACTTCATTAAATTTGTAGTTACTTTTTTAGGGACTGATAAACTGAAGTTTGATATTCAGTATGAACGTATGATCCTTTTTTTTCTACCTCAGGGCTCGTCCGCGTCTTTGCTGCCCCGATAGCACCGCACCCTTTGGCTTATTGTGCATGCCCTTTGTTTTTTCTACTCCACCCATTCCAAAATCACTGTGCCTTGAACTAATCTGCACAGCAATTGGTAGGGTGAAGTTTTATATTGATCTGTCTCCGGTCTAGACTGAGCGTAGATCAGTTGTCTTTTGCAGTTCAGAGCTTTACACCCGCACAAGATGTGCCGGGCTAATTCCTCCGCCTCGCCGCAGAGTCTGCATGCCAGATCCCCATCGAACCGCCCCATTTTGTGTAGGTGTTTCTTGAGGGCCATGTGTCCCGTCAAGAGACCTGTTATGTTTCTGATCTATCCATTGCTAAGATTTAGCAGCTCCATAGCTCTCTTTGAACTGGGTCCGTCAATTATTGACTTCCCATGTCTGAGCCCTGGACAGTCTGCCCAGTACACCTTGTGTTCGTTTCTGCCCCAGGACCTAATGGCTCCCCTGGCAGTGCTCTTTGCCACGCACAGAACCGGTTCTGGTCCCATAAATAGTTCTGCTGATCCTCTCTTCGCGAGTCTGTCAGCTTCTTCATTGCCTTTGACCCTCGAGTGACCCGGCACCCAGATGAGGGTGACCTCATTTTGCCCAGCCAGGTCGCTCGTCTCGTCTCGGCATTCACTTACCAGCCTGGAAGTTACCCGTGGGCTACTTAGGGCCTTAAGAAGGGCTGTCTGGCTGTCTGTGGCTATGAGGATCCGCTTGTTGGTGTCGCCCCTCCTCTTGTTCTCCCGCACACAGTGCAGGCTGGCGTACATTTCGTCCTGAAAGACCGTTTCATGGGCCCCGAGGGAAATACTATGACTTACCCTCGGCCCAACGCATCCATATACACTGGGTATGCTACTGTATAGTTAGAACAAAGCATTGTGTAATATATTTGTAGCACATATGATACATACATTTTATCTTTCTGCTCTCCTTCTTTATATGAACTTTAAGTATGCCAAATCTCGCACTGATACTTGCTCGCAGTGTGCTTAAAAAGGGACACAACGTTTTTTCTTCATGTATTAATATATATAGAATAAACCCCATAATTCAAACTACTACCAAAGCATCAGAGAAAGGGTCTATTTGAAATTTATTTTCTGCAAACATTTAAGTAAAATGAAGAAGCATGGTGGGTGAAGCAGAAACTTAAACCTTTATATAACACGCTTCTTACGACATTTCTTCTACATAAGCCTTATAAGTTTCAGGTTCCTTATCTAGAACATGTCAAGTTTGACGTTTCTAGTCGCGACTTTGACGTTTTAAGAAGAAATATAATGCTTATATTACCACAATCGCCGTAAACTTTCCTCGATGTTCCACAAATATTTAAATCCGCCTAAGAGATGCCGGTATCAGAAACCGTGCTGCTACCAGGAAAATATTTTTTCGAATGTGTATAAGGAAATAATATAACAAATTGCCGGATACTTTGTAAGTGAAGCATACGTTTCCTACAATACGATAGTAATTTTTGAACGAAAAGGTGTTCCAATCATACACCAACGTTAGATTGAGATCCTGCAGACTAGCTAATTTGAGATTTGAAATGATATAAGTTTACCATATGAGTGGTAGTGGGCGCTTCTCTGTGAATGTATGGGGGGATTGGGACTTGTGCTAATAGTATTGGTGCACTACATAGAACTGCAGAACGTGATCTAGAAATTCTCGAAAACGTAGTGCTGCCTTTGGTTATGAAAATCTATTCGTATCAGTTCACTTTGTACCAGGAAATACAATGTTATACTGATATTATTCAAAAGCAGTTTACGGAACAGTCAATGGCATATCAACATGTTTTAGGACAGTCGCCCTGTTCACACCGCAGGATGGGTTCAGCAGTGGTTAATTGATAACGGCGTTCGCATCACAATATCCAGCACGCAGCACAGACATAAACCCTGTCGAAAACATCTTGGGATATTTAACAAAAAAATGTATTTAAGAAATTTTCAGCCTGATAATGCTCATAAACTGTGGGACGTCATACAAAATGCTTGGAAAGACTTATGAGAAAATTACAATATGGCCATATTGTATGAACATAGGCAGATGCTAGTTGCAGCAGGCAATGACGCTTCTCTAAAATAGTCTTCTTTTTCTTTGGGTGCCATCTCCGCTAATGGAGGTTAGCGACTACAACAGCAAACTCCTCTCTATTCTCCGCCGTTCTCATCAAGTCCTCAAAGCCCAGACCTGTCAAATATCTTATGTTTCTCAGCCATGACAGTTTCTTTCTGCCTACACTCCTTTTCCCCTCTAGTTTACCTTTAATTATGAGCTGGGGGATATAATATTTGGGATTGCGCATTAAGTGGCCCAGATATGCTGTCTTCCTCCGCTTGACAACCTGGAGAAGTTCTCTGTCGCTGTTCACTCTGCGTAAGACCTCTTCATTTCGCACTCTTGCTGTACATGGTATTTTTAGTATGCGCCGATAGACCCACATCTCGAAAGCTTCCAGTTTACTCATGCTCGTTATTTTTAAGGTCCATGTCTCTACTCCATACAGAAGGACTGACCATATGTAGCATTTTGCTAACCTTAACCTTAGGTTTATGTCGAGATGCGAATCCCAAAGAAGGCTTCGTATTTTTGTAAAGTTGCTTTTGGCTTGTGCAATTCTGGAATTTATTTCTTTTTCTGGGTTTAATTGGCTGTATATCCAGCGTCCCAAGTATTTATAATGGTTGAGCTGTTGTAATATGTTATTATTTATAATGAAGGGTATAGGTATATTCTGTCTCCTCTGCATTACCATTATTTTCGTTTTCCTCTCGTTGATCCGCATTCCAAATTCCGAACATGTCTCATTTAGCTGATCTAGAATATTTTATAAGCCGGTATCAGTATCTGCCATTAATACGGTGTCGTCTGCGTATCTAATAGTGTTTATCCGAACGCCATTTACTTTTATACCTTCATTAACTTTCTCAAGAGCCTTTTTGAACAGAAGCTCGGAATACAGATTAAACAACATAGGTGACAATACGCATCCCTGTCTTACTCCTTTCCCAATATTTATGCTGTTAGAAGTTTCGCTCTCTATTCGAATTTTGGCCACTTGGTACCGGTATAAGTTTTTGATTAATGTTAAGCTCTTGCCATCTAGACCTATATTTCGTAGGGCGTCTATCAATTTCGGATGCTTCACTCAGTCGAAGGCCTTTTCAAAGTCGACAAAAAAAGAAAGATGTCCCTGTGTTGATCGCAAAACTTCTGGTACAACACTTGTAGGCTAAACAGCGCTTCTCCCCCATACCACTCCTAAAACCGAACTGATCATGGCCGATCTCTGCTTCGCATCTTCTAAATAACCTGTTATGTAATATCTTTAATAGTATCTTAAGTGCATGGCTCATAAGACTTATCAGCCTAAAGTCCTCGTATCTGTGTGAGTGTGGTTGTTTTGGCAAGGGTACGAAGATCGACTCCATCCATTCGTCTGGTATTCTTCCTGTCTCGTAAATTTTATTAAACAGGGAGACAAGTAAGTCGAGGTTGTTCTCGTTTATCAGTTTTAATATCTCCTGGTAACTTTCGTCGGGTCCTGTGTTTTTATTTATTTTAAGCTGTTTAATGGCGACTTCTACTTCCCTCTTCAGAATTGTTGGGCCTGCGTCGTTCTCGACTAAAAGTTCTTCGGTTCTGTCCTCTTCGAATAGGTTCTGGATATAACTTTCCCATTTCTTCAATTTATCTTGAGTACTCTGTATTATAATGTCCGCTGTTGTCCTCTAGTAGATGTTGTGAATGTTTCCTGTCGCTATGCGTAAATTCCCTAATTTCTCTGTACATATTGAAAAAATCATGTCTGTCCTGTATTTCCTCTATTACCCTACATCTCTCATTTATCCAGTCCTCTTTTGCTACCTTTATTTTTGTTCTTATTTCACTGTTCAAACTTTTGTAATGCGATGTATTTCTGTTCTTGTATCGTCTTCGTTCATCCATCAATTCTAGTATCTCCGCTGTCATCCAATCCTTCTTTCTGTTCCCCTGTGTTCTTGGTAACTGTGTTTCCGTGGTGTTTATCAGTATTTGCTTTATAGGTTTCCATAAGTTGTTTGTATCTGTTGTACTGCTTGCTTGTTGACGGTCTATTTTTAAGAGACACTTATTTAACTCTGTAGCAACTTTATCTCTAGTTGTTTTATTTCTCAGTCTTTGTGTGTTGGGTTTAGTTTTGGGCCTAGTTTTCTTTATTATCTTTTCTAAAATAGTAGACCTATGCAATTTGTTGTTTGTGCTTCTTCTCAAATTTGTCTCTAAATAGATACTACTGAGACCTCGCCATCCGAGCTTTAGTCCACCAAATATTTTACAATTTGCAATTTGAAGTAAACAATTATTTTTTATAAAGACTCCACTGGTAAAAAGTCACTTTCAAATGCTTAAAAATAACAACCGCGATTACAGAAATTCCTGCACATTTGGGTGTTTGCAACTGTACAAAATATATTTTGATAAATTAATCTGAGCGAAGCGATGCAGCAGAGCAGAAATTCAAAATACGAGTGGCAGTCAAAATACAGCTACCACACTCAAAGACCCGCCACTGGTGCGGTAAAATCCTGCAAGCTAGGTAACATAAGAGAGATAGAGATGATTCTGCGGACATGGATGGTGCGATGTTATCTTGGTGTGGTCTAGAGCCGGCCAGCAGCCGCCAGTGTGTGACTTGTGATGGTATTGTGGCCACTCTCGGCTCGTTATTCAGGATAAAGTGACGTGAGGTTATTGGTAGGTAGGAATCTCGGTGTCCTGGAGGGCTATTCTCACTCGGACCCAGGCCTGTTTTATATCTATCTAATCGCTGCCCGTGGTATTAGTTGGGGAAATCAGATAGCTGCCTTGAAATGTAAATTGCATATTCAGATTAATGGCTGGTGAATTGGGGATTTTCAGGTTTTGGTTACTTGGAGGCGTAATGAGTCGCTCGGTCTGGGGTGTATCAGTAAATAACAGAGCTAATTACAAGAATATAATTAATGGCATCCAGAGAATCGAAATCTAATATGTAAGGCTAATACTCAATAAAAATTGCGATTTATATAAGCATTTTTAACAGGTCTAACAGCTGTCTCTTCTACATTAAACACAGAATTCTTACTCTACTATTTTTAGTGAATTTTCATTGGGAAAATTCACCAATAGAGAAGTATCGATGGTGAGACTTTCGGATTTTTTTTTTAATTAGCGCGAACTAGGGCCCCTGGAACCCATTTCCATGATCAGCTAAAATTTATATATATATATATATATATATATATATATATATATATATATATATATATATATATATATATATATATATATATATATATATATATGAGACATAATTGGTTCTCTATTAGTGATTTTTTTTAAATAAAAATTAACCAAAGATGAAGGAATCGCCTCTTTTTTCCCCGAAAATGTATTATAAAAAAACCTACTTACTAAACTAACTAAACTTAATATCTATTAACTACTAACCAAGTTTTCCTCTAGTTAGTTATAGGTTATAGTAGTTAAAAAGTCCTTTCCTTTGATAAATACTAACACAAATCACAATTATGTCAACACTCAGCATTTACTTTAGTTCATAAGTTATAACTTTAAATCTGGTGTAGGTCGTCCTAAATTTTTAATCTTTACCTTAGAATTTAAGTCTAACTGTGAAAAGTGAACATTTAAAATATTATCCACTGAATTAGTTACAGTATCACAATTATTTTGTCCACTTATTAAGAAACCCGAAGTAGTAGACATCAAAATAATAATTGTCTTGTTAGAACATGTAAACAACAACGAAATTATATAATTATACTCAATCCGACGCGAAGCACTACACAAAAATTACTACACCGCTCTGCGAAAAGTGCACTGCAAACTGCAAGTGTGGAATTTTAAAGCGCACAACCAGATTGCTTATTCGGTCGTTTTCGACGAAGATAGTCGATCATTTCGCATTGAAGTATCGCATTTCCCCAGAGCGCCGAAAAATACACACCGCTGCGCGACTGATAAATATGGATATAGATGTATATAACGTCTGCAACGATTAACACTATACTTATTCTGATTCTGTATTCTGTATGGCTGCCGACTCTCTGCGATCCTCGATATACTAATTTTGTTTGTTGAATGCAGGAGGTAAAAAAGTAAATAAAAATTAATTAAAATATAGCATAGCAAAAATTATAATTTTTCCACGGCAGGAGGCAGTGCGCGCGCACGGACGCACTCATTGAGGAGCCGCCCCTGATATATACATATATATATATATATATATATATATATATATATATATATATATATATATATATATATATATATATATATATATATATATATATATATATGATGATGAAATGATAGAAATGTTTGAGGCTTTGTTATGGTCTTTTGAAGTATCATGTCCAGCAAGAAAAATAACTGTTAGTACCAGCTACAATACAAAGCATAAAGTACGAGTTTCAGAGACTTTCAAAAAGAAACTTGACGATCTAATAGGTTTAAATGTGTTGAGAAAGATTGGAAATAATGAAGAAATCAAACAAATCTATCAGACTTTGAAAAAAGGAAATAAAAGAAAAAGCGAGGATAACAAAACAAGAACATTTTTCAAACGTTGTCGAAAATGCAGCTAACGAAACGATATAGTCGATCATTTCGCATTGAAGTATGGCATTTCCTTAGAGCGCCGAAAAATACACACCGCCGCGCGACTGATGTATATGGATGTATATAACGTCTACAATCATCAACACTATACTTCTTCTGATTCAGTATTAATGGCTGCCGACTCTGCGATCCTTGATCCTCGATATACTAATTTTGTTTGTTGAATGCAGGAGGTAAAAAAGTAAATACAAATTTATTCATGTATAGCATAGCAAAATTATTATTTTTTCCACGGCATGCGGCAGTGCGCGAGTACGGGCGGACTTATTGAGGAGCCGCCAATGGTAGGTAGGTATGTATTTTTACACATACAAAATAGTAGGTTTATAATTTTTACAATCCAAATCTTCTACAATTCAACTCCACCAACTCTCAGTGTTGCTTTCTATCTCATAAGAGATACACCAGCCCTAGACCCATCACAATGAATAACCAAGTTATTTAAAGTAATGAGTCTTTTTCACTTGTTGGCATTTCTGTGGATCGAAATCTCAATTGGCACCAACATGTCACATCAATTGCAGAAGCGGCTGCTAAGGAATTAAGTTTCCTCTTCCGGGCTCGCAAATATTTTTCACCAACTAATCTCTATACCTTGTATACTTCACAAATTAGACCAAACCTCGAGTACTGCTCCCACATCTGGGGTGCCGCTGCCGCTTCTACACTCGCTATCCTGGATTCCATATAGAAGAGAACTATACGTCTCATCGGTGACCCTACCCTCACCCAAAGACTGCCATCCCTTGCCCACCGACGTGCCGATGGTGACCCCCCCCCCTCTCTCTCTCTCTCTCTCTCTTATAGATATCTGCACGGGCAGTGCTCAGAGGAGCTTTCTTCCATAGTTCCTCCATCTGCTACCTCCAACAGATCTACCAGGGGAACAGAGCGAATGCACCCTTTTACTGTCCAGGTCACCAGACATAGAAAATCTTGTTATGCCCCCTCTTCTGTCCCGAGGACTTCCAAGTTGTGGAATTCCTTGCCGGCACATGTATTTCCTTCTCCTCCCAACCTCTAAGTCCAGAATTAACAAGTTGCCTCTTTCCTCCCTGTCGACACCCACAGTACGGTAGTATTTAGGCTGTGAGCCCTCGTGGTGTGTTGTTGAAATAAAAATAAAATAAAAAAATATTCAGCATGAAGTAGGAAACCTTACAATTTATAAAACAGAAAATGTCACGATAGTTGTGATACTTTTGAGGTTAACTGTTAACAGATGCGTGTGACGAGGTGAAGTGAAGCTGTGGTGCGCAGTAATCAGTGCGGCTCTCGCAGTGGTGCGAAAAGCGTTGCGTTACTTGGTCCCTTATTCATTCTTCCCATATTATTAGCAAACATTTTAAAATTTCTGATAATAAGCTTTTGCGGGCCACAATAAATAGCACTGTGGGCCGCAAGTTGTACAACTATGCTACAGAGTCGGGCGTTCGAAAATAATGTAACGGTGCCTATCACATCCAGAGCGAATCGCCAGCAATTGGATGTAATGTGCTTAATACGGGCAGCGGTAGATACGGGGAAACGCTTGCCCAAGTGTGAATCAAAATGAGCTATTCCTTGACAACAAACTTTGCAAGATCGAAACATCAGTGACCCCAAAGACGCTCTCAAGTCTAACACGCAGGGAAGAAGTCGTTATCAGAAGAACTCGTATAGGCCATTGTAAGTTCACCCATGGATACCTATTTATCCAGAAACAACAACCTCAATGTGAAATATGTGACAGAGTGATTACTGTTAACCATGTGCTTCAAGAATGTCCACTATATATCTATATACCTAAACGGGAAAACACTATCCCAAATTCTTGACTTGAGTGAGCCAAGTGTGACTAACTTACTCTGTTTTTTAAGACAAGCCTCACTATTTGATAGCATTTACTTACAGATACTTTAATTAGCGAAGCAAAATGTACCGACAGTGTCAATGACCTTAGATGTTAAGACACTTTAAACTTCCAAATAAAAAAAGAGCTAAACAAGAATATGCTTTTGCTACGTTTACCTCATAATAATAATAATACTGGTCATATGCATGTCTCCAAATATACGTAGACATAAATTACTGGATGACGTGGTTTTATCGGTTATTCGTTACGTTGCATTTTATAAAACCAGACTAAAACAACACCGTAAATTCATTTTATTTTGAGAACTGAATCAGTGGCGTTTTATCATTGTCACATGTGTGATTGTCAAGTACACATACACTGTGTAGAGGAATATAATTGAACGACGAAAAGAGAGATTAGTTGGACATGCCAAGCGCGTCGAGCATGGCCTGCTTTGTGCTAGACGCTCTCAACGTCAACATAAACGATGGACCGATGTGACAGTCACATAGGGACAAAAGAAACAAGAAACTATTTGTTAAAATAGTAGGAACGGCAGGAAAACGTGACACTAGTGCTCTAATAGTTTCAGTAATAAATCATTTTCGACCAGTAATAATTAAGAATAATACAGTATTCTTTCCCAATCAAATTTGAACATTTTTGGTAGACAAATCATAGTTTGAAATTGCTTTCTGGGACATTTCAGACCGCGATTTTTACTGGTTTTAAAACTATTCTAACGGAAGCTCCTCCCGGTATCTTCTGTATGTTATACAATATAAGTTTTAATTCTCATCACACTATATCTTAAAAAAGTCTGTACGTAGCCAGTACTTTATGGTAGATGATAATGTATAGAATAAGGTAGTACTCAGCAGAATACACTTAGTTTTGTTGTAAACGTTACGGTAAAAATGTACACCCTTTAGGGGGACTTTACGTGATTGGCAGACTAAATGACTGAATATATATACACACATCGGAAATGTCTAGGGATATTTTTAAAAAAGCACGTATTTTTATCTTGATATCATTTAAGAAGAAAACAAAAAATATATGGTATATGTAAGTGTTTAATATTACATAAAATCAAATGTTTTATTCAAAATAACCTAGAAGATTATCAATATATATATATATATATATATATATATATATATATATATATATATATATATATATATATATATATATATATATATATATATCCTGAAACACAGAATTTTTCAAAAACTTCCGAGCATGTGCGAAAAAAGTTTAATACAAAGTATGACCTCCAAGTTGAGTAATTACAGCTCTACATCTATTACTCATAGACAAAATTAGATTGTCAAGGTCTCCTTGTGGTAAACGTGCCCACTCTGCTGTCAGAAGCTCCTGGAATGTAAACGCATTGTTGATGTTACCCATATGTAGAGTAATTCTTCGTTGAAGCATATCCCAGACATGCTCTATCGGATTCAGGTCCGGGGATTGTGCTGGCCATGGTAAAACTTCAATTCCTGCATTATCCAACCAGTTGGTTACGATGCGTGCGGTATGCGGACGGGCATTATCATGCATTAGGTGGAAATCTTGACCAACAGAGCCTGCAAATGGACGCACGGTGGGTTGAAGAATGATATCCAGATATAGCTGAGCTGTTAGGAAACAATTTGCAAAAACGAGTTCAGTTCTGCCGCCAATAATTATTCCGCCCCATGCCATTATTGTACCACCTCTGTATGTGTACACTTCCTGAATATGTTTAAGCGTTCCGTATTTCCAGATCGTCTCCACACCCTTATTCGATGAGAATCCGGATGGAAACCAAACCTGGATTCGTCTGTGAATAAAACTGTAGCCCAGTTATCTGCAGTCTAATTCATATAATTTTAACACCAGTCCAATCTTGCAGCTCGATTGCCTCTGAAAATAGGTGGACATCTGAGTGGACGTCTACTAGAGATGTTTGCATCGTGAAGACGATTTCTTACAGTTTCTCGGCTAATGGTTACATTATGCGCCCTTTGCAGAGTCGTAATCAATTCAGGTGCCGTAATTGTAGGCTGCCTTCTGGCAGTTAAACATAAAAATCTATCATGCCTGCCGTCGTTGAGCGTCCCCATCCTAGATGTTGCTCGGCCGGACTGCCAGTTTCCCTAAAACGCCTCCATAAACGACGTATCACACTTTGGAAAACACCTATCCGCTCAGCTACTTCATTCTGTCCCATGTCCGCTTGAAGACGGCCTACCGCTCGATTCATTTCGTCTAAAGCCAAATGTCGCCGTTCCATGGTAAAACACAATATTTTATATGCAGATACTAAACAGCAACTGAGGAATGACTGAATTCGAAACTAAATTCAACGGTACATATGAAAATTCTACTTTTATCATATATCGGGTTTATTAATTTTGAGATAATTTTAACTTTTTTTAACAATAGATGGTTATATATTGAGTGATTGATTAAATATATACACCGTGAGTGCAATTTGATCGATTCCAAAATTAATTTGTTTCCTTTTTTGTATAATTAAAAAATATCCCTAGTATTTTCCGATATATATATATATATATATATATATATATATATATATATATATATATATATATATATATATATATATATATATATATATATATATATATTACCAAAACGCACTTGCCTCAAGGTTTTTTATGACGCGAAGGAAGACATTTTTCAAAATGTCTTTGAGGAGTGATCTCGTCATAATTTTTTCTACGCAAATTCGTTAAAAAAATGTGCCTGGAAAAATCAGTTGAAAATTGTATCCACAAAATTGTATTTCTACAAAAATTGGTTGAAAAACATTTACGAAAAAAAATTGACAAAATCTTTTTCACGACAATTCCGTAAAATAATTAAAAAAATTTTACACGAAAATTTTATAAATCAGTTTACACGAATTTTGTTAAAAAAATGCTTCATTAAAATTCTGCTAAACATTCATTTACACAAAAATTACAAATTTTTCTTTCAAGGAAATTAAAAACACTTCTCTTTCAAGGAAATTCACTAAAAGTCTTTTGTAAGAAAATTTGCTATTACAAGAACATTTGTTATACATGAAAATTTGCTAAACAAGTCAATTAAAAATTATATAATTTAATTTAATCACAGTCCTTTTTTTTTGTACTTTAACGTTTGTCTATTTCTGCGACTATGACCAATCACCGAAGCCAGGAAGCAGTTTCACCCCACTATCCTGAAAATGTGGCCGAACACCTACCTTTCTGTAAGGAGGGGAGGAATATTTAACATATCCAACATCGTATTACAGTATGTACTGAAAAAGAGAAGGGGGAACCCTGGGAATCGAGTCCCGTACCTTAGATTTAGAGGCACACGTTCTCACTGCCAGACCACCGATGCTTTAGGCACATACCTACATACCTTTTCTGTGGCTTCAGAGACAAAACTTTATTTTTCTTGAAGACGCCGTCAGACGCGAAACCAGTTGCAGGATAAAATGAGCGCTATTTAGAACCCCTGGAACCCAAATACGGGGTGGGTTTCAGACTTTATATGTTTATATATATATATATATATATATATATATATATATATATATATATATATATATATATATATATATATATTTATATATTTATATATATATATATATATATATATATATATATATATATATATATATATATATATATATATATATATATATATACAGGGTTAGTAAAAAGTTCCCAAACGGTCGAATATATCTGTTTTAATGACGCAATTTTATTTGGATTTTTGTAATGACGAATGGTCACAGGTAAGTCGTTTTTTTATAACACATTACTTTTATATATATATATATATATATATATATATATATATATATATATATATATATATATATATATATATATATATGTATATACAGGGTCGCTGATAAGTCTGGAAACGGTCGATTATCCGGGAAAATATACAAGGTGTCGAAAAAAGTTTTATACAAAAGTTTTTGGGTTCTTCAATGTCTACTAGGCGGTGATAATTTTATTTATACAGGGTTGGTCATACAGGCGTGGCACACCAATATTAATTTTTTTTTAATGGAACACCCTATATATTATTCGATATTTCAATCCTTCTCTTAATTTTGAGCAACATTTATGAGAAGCATAATGTACCTAAACTCAATCGTTTCCGGGTAAAAAAATAAATAAAAATAAACGCTACTGTTTTTAAAATCTATTGGATGAAGAACAAAAATAAATGAAAAGTAGAATATCTCTTGAAAACAATCTGTGAGTGTGAAAAGAACCGGTTGCGATGTTTTTAACATTGTTTGGAATCCCAAGATAAGATAAGATGCCCATAAGAAACGCAGTATTATTCTTTTGTTTTAAAATGTTTCCAGGACAACGAATGTCAAACATTCATTCAGTGTGAACAGTTTTGAAACATTAGTAATTTAGTGTCAACAGTTTTTGTGCAAAATGGCAAGTTTAAGTGAAACCGAACGTATCGAAATTTTAATGATGATAGGGTACGGTGATAGAACACGAAGTTTTGCTCAAGTGGTGATTATGTTCAATGAGTTGCATCCTGAGCGGGAATCGATCTCCAAATCCACAGTTTCGAAAACTTTGCATCGTTTTCACGAAACTGGCGGTATCAAGGATAAACCTAGAACTGGAAGGCCAGTAACCGTTACAAATGAAGAAAATTCTTTGAATGTAATATTGGATGTGGTGGAAAATCCGAAAACTTCGGCACAGCAATTGGCTTTAAATCACAATATGAGTCGATATTCAATTCAAAAGATTACGAAGCGGGAAAAGTTCCGTCCATATAAAATTCATTTATTGCAAGAACTGAGTGAAGACGATTTTGATCGCAGAATCGAGTTCTGTGAACTTATTATGGAGAAGTTACGCCAAAATTTTAACTTTGCCAACCACATTTTGTTTTCCGACGAATCTACATTTTGTTTAAATGGACAAGTCAACCGACACAACTGTAGGTACTGGTCAGACGAAAACCCACATTGGATGGAACAAATTCACACCCAAAGACCGCAAAAAGTAAATGTTTGGTGTGCTATTATTGGTGGACATATCATAGGACCTTATTTTATACACGGTAATTTGAACTCTGCTCGATATTTGACACTTTTGCAAGAATCAATTGTTCCAGACGTTAGTCGATTATTTCCGAACAATAACGACCCAAATCTACCAGCGGAAGAAATATGGTTTCAGCAGGATGGGGCACCCCCTCATTTTGGAATTGAGGTACGGGAATATCTGAATCAAACCTTTCCTGGCAGATGGATAGGGCGCAGGGGAACTATTGAATGGCCAGCTAGGTCTCCCGACATGACGCCGCTTGACTTTTTTTTGTGGGGTCATGTAAAAAATTTAATTTACCAAAATAGACCGCAGAATATTGAAGAGTTGCAAGCAAGGATTGTGCATGAAATTAATAACATTCCTCAAAACGCTCTTGTAAATGCAGTGCAATGTTTTGTTAAGCGAATTCATTATTGTC
The DNA here is from genome assembly GCA_964006375.1 of Tillus elongatus. Classification (NCBI taxonomy): domain Eukaryota; kingdom Metazoa; phylum Arthropoda; class Insecta; order Coleoptera; family Cleridae; genus Tillus; species Tillus elongatus. The sequence continues at coordinate 18,589,715 of OZ023265.1, read as the reverse complement.
AGGAGGTCAATGGAGAACACTTTGAACATCTTATAAAATAGGATTTCAAACAATGTTAAAAACATCGCAACCGGTTCTTTTCACACTCACAGATTGTTTTCAAGAGATATTCTACTTTTCATTTATTTTTGTTCTTCATCCAATAGATTTTAAAAACAATAGCGTTTATTTTTATTTATTTTTTTACCCGGAAACGATTGAGTTTATGTACATCATGCTTCTGATAAATGTTGCTCAAAATTAAGAGAAGGATTGAAATATCGAATAATATATAGGGTGTTCCATTAAAAAAAAATTAATATTGGTGTGCCACGCCTGTATGACCAACCCTGTATAAATGAAATTATCACCGCCTAGTAGACATTGAAGAACCCAAAAACTTTTGTATAAAACTTTTTTCGACACCTTGTATATTTTCCCGGATAATCGACCGTTTCCAGACTTATCAGCGACCCTGTATATATATATATATATATATATATATATATATATATATATATATATATATATATATATATATATATATATATATATAACTGATCTCGAATATGTGTCCTAGGGGTCCTAGTTCACGGTCATATGAAGAAAATATGCAGAAAAAAATTCAAGTTCTCAACAGCAATATTTTTTCTGCGAAAATCTGCTGAAAGTAAACAAAACAATAGAAGAAAAAAAGGCAGCAGATAGATAGTACCTAATTTCCTTGACCTTCTCTAGCCAACGACCGACCTCTTAAAGCCACAAACTTAAGAAAGTGTAAAATAAAATTTACGGTCGGTCACACAAAGGTCCATAGATTCAATCATAAAGTTCTGGAAGTTCGTACTTATCTTCATATTAGGATGGAACATGAAATTTCACTCGAAGGTGTGATAATATCAGGATATTGTCCTTATATGTGCAATAGGCTAAATTTTACAACGTCGTCAAGTTTGCGAGAATAACATAACGCACAATGACCCAGAAGCCCGCTACCACTCGCAACACCCCTGAGGGACATTAAATATTCACGTATGATATTTTAGGGCACTAAAACTTCGAATCTTCATTATAAAATCCACCAGAACACTTGCAGGGATATTAAATAAAGAAGTTCATACATATTTTTTTATACGCTTTATAAATATCTATTTCATTTTCGAAATATAAGGTTTAATGAAATATTTCACAACCCAGGACAAGAGAAAACCGGTATATTAAAATATAGATATTTTCCTACAAATACCTGAGAATTGGACAAATTTATGTAACACGTTTGAAAGCGGCACTCAATTTGCAGTATATTTCCAACCCAGGGGCGGCTCTTCAATAAGTGCGCCCGCGCGCGCACTGCCGCCTGCCGTGGAAAAAATAATATTTTTGCTATGCTATATTTTATTAAATTTTTATTTACTTTTGTACCTCCTGCATTCAACAAACAAAATTAGTATATCGAGGATCGCAGAGAGTCGGCAGCCATTAATACAGAATACAGAATCAGAATAAGTCATAAGTATAGTGTTAATCGTTGCAGACGTTATATACATCCATATCCATATAAAGCGGTCAGGCTGCTGTGTTTATTTTTCGGCGCTCTCCAGGAAATGCGATACTTCAGTGCGAAATGATCACCGATCATCGTCGAAAACGACCGAATAAACAATCTGTTGTGCGCTATAAAATTACACACTTCCAGTTTGTAGTGGACTTTTGGTAGAGCGTGTATACCTACTACCTACTTTTTAAGAGAATTTTTAACTACTATTACTATAACGTATAACTAACTAGAGGAAAACTTGGTAAGTAGTTAATAATTATTAAGTTTAGTAAGTAGGTTTTTTTGTTAATATTTATTTTAAAAAATTCACTAATAGAGAGGTATCAATGGTGAGACTTTGCAAAAAAAATTTCAAATGAGCGCGAACTAGGACCCCTAGAACCCATATCCGGGGTCAGTTTCAATTTTTATATATATGTATGTATCCAACAGCTAACTTAAAAAATAATTAACCGATTTCGATGAAACTCGGTAAGTGCCTTTCTTTTATTAATGGCTTGGATGAGTTCGTTATCCAGGGAAATCGCACAAGGTTTTCCGGGAAAATTTTGCGTTTTCTTTTGAAAAAAAAAAAAGGTTTTCTCCGAAATTTACCAAGTTATTTTAATGCAATTTGGTGGATATGTTGCCCTGGGTAAGACACTACTATACACCAAAATTAAACTTTTTAAGTTTATAGAAAATTAAGTTTTTCAAATTTTGAATTTTCTTTCGAAAATCTTTTTTCTCAGAAAATTACAAAGTTATTTTAATGAAATTTGATAAAGGCCTTACTACATACCAAAATTCAACTTTCTAAGCTTATAGAAAATTAAGTTTTTCAAATTTTGAGTTTTCTTTCGAAAATTACAAAGTTATTTTGGTGAAATTTGGTGGATATGTTGCCCTGGGTAAGACCCTACTATACACCAAAATTCAACTTTCTAAGTTCGTAGAACTTGAGTTATTAAAATTTGAAGCATTTAATAAAAATTCACTACCATAATGCACTTGCTGCGTCCCGAACTTTTTTTCTTGCGCACCACCAATGCATTAGGGCACGAGCCGCTACTGTTCCAACCATACTCTAAAGACTTAAATAGGCGAGGATTAACTTCTGATAATTTAAAAGTCTGGACGTAGCAAGTGCGTTATCGTAGCAAATTTTCATCGAAATAAGCCCAAATATGAAAAATTTAAAAAATGTAAAAAAACTGTATCCAAAAATACTAAAGTTGGTTTGACGAAATATGATACACATTTTCTCCTGATACAGATTTTTGTGAAAAGTTTTGTCTTTGTGATGAGTACAACGTCATTTCAATGTTTTTACTTTGCTTTTTGAATCGTCTCTTTTAATTTTAGTTTTATAAGTTTCATTTCTTATTTTTATTATACATAACTATTTTTGTGTGTGTTTATCTGACCTGACCTGAGCTGGTCTATACAAATTTAATTGTCGACTGGACTCATGCAACGTTTTTTTAATCAAAATATAGCTTTTTCAGACATGACTTTTTCAACGATTCATTGGCCGCGTTCACCAAAACAAAACGGTTACCGTTTGCGTTGACCAACAGTTGGGAGTATTTTGTTTGTTCTGGTGAACGATCTGTTGCTGTTTATGTCAACTGCTAACTGTAATGATGAACAAAAGTTATGTTGTTATTCGGTGTTTTGGATTGTAGGTAGATCTTTGAGAAAGAAAAAAAAACGCATTTTCTAGTTTCGGATTGCGCACTAAGTTGTGTAGTGTACTGATTAATTATTATTTGAAATAGCACAAGAGAAATACCACTTAGTCGTGGGTTTTTTCGTCCCCTCCTGCGTGTCTACAACCACCATCAATAGTAAACCACATGCCAATTTCTTTGGAACAACCCCCAAGAAAGCTACGGGAGCTGTGGCGAATGCGGGGTAGACATGGTTTAAAGGAGGTATGGCTGCAAAATGTAAAAAAAGTCTCGACGCAGCAAGCGCGTTATTACTATAACGTGAATTTTCATAAAAATGTTGTTAATAAATATGTATTTTTTCTAAAGAAAAGTAGGCATGAAATTTGGTTACCAGTATATGCTATATAATAGAAACAATGTACCATTAAGTGAAGATTGGAACCTGTGATAAGCACTGATAAGTACACTTGGAGAACCCAAATCACCACAACACATTTTAAAAGACCTGACGATCGCTTCACTAACCGAGTTAGCGTTATCAGAGGATGAAACATTCTAAATACTTAAAAACTAACATCAACTTATATACCGGATCTCAGGTAAAGAGACCGAACCGAGATGAGAGACTAGTCGTAGGCAAATTCCACGGTGTATTGTATTTTTATCGCCGGACAAGGTCTTTGCGCTATTAAAACTATTACAGATGGACACTTTTTAGGTAAAGCAGTCGGGATAGCGCAAAGACCTTGTCCGGCGATAAAAATACAATACACTGTGGAATTTGCCTACGACTAGTCTCTCATCTCGGTTCGATATCTTTACCTGAGATCCGGTATATAAGTTGATGTTAGTTTTTTAAGTAATTAGAATGTTTTCTCCTCTGGTGACGCTAACTTGGTTAGTGAAACGATCGTCAGGTCTTTTAAAATGTGTTGTGGTGATTTGTGGTGACAATATACCATATTTTATCAAAATGACTTTATTGTTTGAAATATACAAAATTTTTCCGAAAATAAACTTTAAATGTTTCTGAAAAAACTGGTTCCTGGCCAACGAACGTTAGGTTAATAGCAAACTGAGCTATTGAACTTTAAAACTTTAATGAAAATGCGCTACCATAACGCACTTGCTGCGTCCAGTAAAAATTGAAATCGGTTGCAGAAAAGAACAAGCACTTGTGAAGCCACGGGAAAAGTCTACAGCTGTTAGGCCAATAACAAACAACCAGATGTGCTACTCAAATTGAATTAAGTCTTAAAAGTTTTCATCTCGTCCTAATTGAATTTGTCATACAAAAACCCGCTAAAAAATTCATCGGAATTACACAAGCTGATCAGATAACGGTAAAATGAAATAAGACTAAAAATATTATAAAAAAGTGAAGTTACTAACTGAGATTAGAACGCGTGTTATAGGAGTGCATTATTAAATCACACTGCTTCCTCTACTTCACGGCCATTCTCGACATGACAGATTTATGTACTAACAGGTATATATTCTTGCATATTAATTTTATAACGTCTTAATTATTTACACCATACAATTTTTGTTTAAAATTGCTAAAGAGCTAATGTGTACTTATGTACGACTACCAGAATTATCAATTTTGACGTTTAAACTTTATATACATATATATATATATATATATATATATATATATATATATATATATATATATATATATATATATATATATATATTCTTAAAAAAAATCACTAATGAGGAGATCTCAACTTTTGAATTTTGAAAACATTTCTTCAAATGAGCGCTAATTAGGCCCCCTAGAACACATCTGCGGGGTCAGTTTCGATTTATATATATATATATATATATATATATATATATATATATATATATATATATATATATATATATATATATATATATATATATAAATATATATATATATCACACCGATAACGCAAAAAATAATGGGCCGATTTTGACTAAATTTGGTGAATACCTTCCTTTTGCAAGTGGCTTGGATAAGTTCGTTACCCAGGAAAATCGGCCGAGGTTTTCCCGGAAAATTTTGTTTCGGAAAAAAATTATATCTCCGGACATAACGAAGTAAGGGTAACCAAATTTGGTATGCCTGTTTGTATTATAAAGAGTGAATCATCTACCGAAATCTAAGTTTAAAGACAAATAAAGACAATAAATAGCGAACCACGTACCAAAATTTAGGTTTCTAAGTTTAAAGTTAAAAAAGTTACAGGCAGTCAAAGAAAAAAAAGGAGTTTTCCTCAAAACGTCAAACTCGCAATTTTAAACGTCAGAATTGGCAATGTTTAGGCAAAGAACAAACATGGTACACGGGTTTATATCGCTAGAGGTAAATTACCTACCAAAATTTAGCTCTGTAGGTCAAAAGACAAAAAAGTTACAGGCATTTAAAGAAAAATAAATTGGGGTTTTCCTCAAAACGTCAAAGTCGCGATTTAAAACGTCAAAATTGGCAACATTTAGGCAAAGAACTTGAATCTAATACGGGCTATTGAAAGAAAATATCTCAAGAAGAATGTTTTACAAACCCTGAAGTCTTAGTTTCAATCATCATTGTCCTTCATTTTACTAAAATGTTTTCAGAAAATTTATTTCAAATAGACCCTTTCTCTGATACTTGGCGGTAGTCATAGCTACAGAGTTTATCGTTTAATGGTATATAATTTTTGTCGAATTTGCCTTAAAAATCAATAAAGCTCAATATATCCGTTATTATACAAGATAGGAAAAAAAGTTGTATACATTAATTATAGGGTGTCTTGAGCTACATCTTAAAAAATTATTACTACAATCACAGTGTGACCCATAAGTCGTTGGTGATACAATTTTTTTTTTTTTTTTTTAGTCGAACACGCCTTATGTTATTGCATTTTTGCATTTTCCATCGAAATATAATGCATGTTTGTAGGAAAAGAAATTCTGGATGCAGCAAGTGCGTTATGGTAGCGAATTTTGATTAAATGCTTCATATTTCAAAAGCTCAATTTGCTATCAACCTATAAGGTTGACCAAGAAACGCTTTTTTTCGGGAACACCTTAAGTTTACTTTCGGAAATTTTTGTACATTTTCAAACAATAAAGTTATTTTTATGAAACATGGCACATTGTTTTTACTATATAGATTATACTAGTAACCAAATTTGATGTTTGCTTTTTTAAAAACACATATTTGCTATTAAAAACATTTTAATGAAAATTCTCTACCATAACGCACTTGCTACGTCCAGATTTTTTTATGATGCAATCATTATCTTAGTCCATAGAGATGACACCAAGATTATCGGTTTTGCGCCTCCATTTTAGTCCCACTTGCAATATTGTTCTTGTTTAAAACATTGTGTATACACCAAAGCATTTGATTTTAGTGAATTTTCTTAAAAAAAAATTCACTAATGAGGAGATCCCGACTTTTGAATTTTGAAAAAATTTCTTCAAATGACCGTGAACTAGGCCCCCTAGAACACATATCCGGGGTCAGTTTCAATTTTTATATGTTTATATATATATATATATATATATATATATATATATATATATATATATATATATATATATATATATATATATATATATATATATATATATATATATATATATATATATGTATGTATCACACCGATAACTAAAAAAAAATAATGGGCCGATTTTGATAAAATTTGGCATGTACCTTTCTTTTGTAAATGGCTTGGATAAGTTCGTTAGTCAGGAAAATCGGACGAGGTTTTCCGGGAAAATTTTGAGTTTTCATTCGAAAAAAATTCTTATCTCAAAAAGTAATGAGCCGATTTTAATAAAATTTGGCACGTACCTTTCTCTTGCAAATGGCTTTGACAAGTTTGTTAGTCAGGAAAATCGGACGAGGTTTTCCGGGAAAATTTTGAGTTTTCATTCGAAATTTTTTTTTATCTCAATGAATAATAGGCCGATTTTGATAAAATTTGCCATGTACCTTCCCTTTGTAAATGACTTTGACAAGTTCGTTAATCAAAAAAATTCTGGACGCAGCAAGTGCGTTATGGTAGTGAATTTTCATAAAAATGTTTTTAATAGCAAATATGTGTTTTTTTTTTTTCAGAAAGCAGGTATCAAATTTGGTTACCAGTATAACCTATATAGTAAAAACAATGTGCCATTTTTCATCAAAATAACTTTATTGTTTGAAAACGTACAGAAATTTCCGAAAGTAAACTTAAAATGTAACCGAAAAAATCCGTTTCTTGGTCAACCTTATAGGTTAATATCCAATTGAGCTTTTCAAATATGAAGCATTTAATCAAAATTCGCTACCATAACGCACTTGCTGCGTCCAGAATTTCTTAACTTACAAACATGCATTATATTTCGATGGAAAATGCAAAAGCTTAAGGCGTTTTCCACTATAAAAAAAATTATTTGTATCACCAACGACTTATGGGCCACCCTGTGATGGTAGCAATAATTTTTTAAGGTGTGGCTCAAGACACCCTATAATTAATGTATACAATATTTTTTCATATCTTGTATAATAACGGATATATTGAGCTTTATTGATTTTTGACGAAAATTCTACAAAAATTATATACCATTAAACGATAAATTCTATAGCTAAGGCTACTGCCAAGCATCAGAGAAAGGGTCTATTTGAAATGAATTTTCTGGAAATATTTTAGTAAAATGAAGGACGATGACGGTTGAAACTAAGACTTCAGGGTTTGTAAAACATTCTTCTTAAGACATTTTCTTTCCATAGCCCGTATTAGATTCAAGTTCTTTGCCTAAATGTTGCGAATTTTGATGTTTTAAATTGTCACTTTGACGTTTTGAGGAAAACCCCAATTTATTTTTCTTTAAATGCCCATAACTTTTTTGTCTTTTGACCTACATAGCTAAGTGGTATGCACATCACCTATAATGACATAAACCAGCGTACCAAATTTGGTTGCCCTTACTTTGTTAATTCCGGAGATATAAATTTTTTTTGAAGGAAAACCTAAAATTTTCCGGGAAAACCTAGGCCGATTTTCCTGACTAACGAACTTATCCAAGCCATTTGCAAAAGGAAGGTATTCACCAAATTTAATCAAAATCGGCCCATTATTTTTTGAGTTATCGGTGTGATACATACACATATATATATATATATATATATATATATATATATATATATATATATATATATATATATATATATATATATATATATATATATAAACATATAAAAATTGAAACTGACCCCGGATATGTGTTCTGAGGGGCCTAATTAGCGCTCATTTGAAGAAATTTTTTCAAAATTCAAAAGTCGGGATCTCCTCATTAGTGAATTTTTTTTAAAGAAAATTCACTAAAATCGGACAAGGTTTTCCGGGAAATTTTGAGTTTTCATTTGAAAAAAAATTTTCTTAAAAAATAAAAAATCTATGATAACCAAATTTGGTAGGTGGGTTTACGATATAAAAAGTAAACTATACACCAAAATTTAGATTTCTATGTTACAAGAAAAAAAAGTTATAATAAAATATTTTGTGCCAGATCATTTCTATGAAAATTCACTACCATAACGCACTTGCTGCGTCCAGGATTTTTACCTTCATCAAATCGCGTGCAATAAGGAACAACGTTGGCGTGATTTCTCGAACTTGAAGCCACTAAGTCAGCTGTTGGAGGAATAACTGAACACGTGAATTCATATTTAATGTTCCATAACTCGCATTAATTCCAGCTAGAACGGCAAGAACAGTTATTACACCATAATAATAAAACTATTATTAGTATTTACTTATTTCTGGGAACACCATTATAATACCTGCTCCAATAAAATGCACACGGCCTACATTCCAATAGTGATTACTTGACTAAAGAGGGTGATGTGGTAATATGTGCTATTAATGAAAGAAGCACTTGACTTTTTGAAAAGGGTATGCAACTATTTATTTTTAGTGAATTTTCATTAAGAAAATTTACTAATAGAGAGGTATCGATGGTGAGACTTTTGGAAAATTTCTTCAAATGAGCGCGAATTAGAACCGAAATCAAAGGTCAGTTAAAAAGTTTATATATACAGGCTGTCCCAATAGTGTGTAATTCCTCTATATATCCCTTACCCTTAGAGCTAGCCAAAAAAACAAAATTTCTTGCGATTATCTAAGCTATATCTAGAAAATATATTCAGCTCCATGGAACTTCCGGTTGCACCGGAAGTAGCTATCAACTTCGTTATTTTAAATAGAATGCTATATTTTTTATTACATTTTTGGATAGAGATTAAAAATTAAGTGTGACTTTGTGTAGCATTCTCTATAGCGATCCTTGATATTTTTGAAAATATTACGCCTTTTTTTTTAGCTCCGATTTATGTGTTATTTGAAACGTCTGCCGTGAGCTGAGTTTTGAGTTTTGCTACTTTACATTCTAAATATCAATAGACGACATTTAATACTTTAAAATGGTTAAAGAATAATTTATCATTATTGTACAAGGGTGTATTATTTTGAGGTTACAGCATATCTAACTTTAAAGCAGCATAACTTGTGTTTTTCAAATGGAACACCCTGTTTTTTATGGATTAATCAGGTAGACCACTAAATTCTGCATCGACGTAATATAGGTCTTTCTATAGCTATAGTTGATAGTTTTTGAGTTATAGTGGTTTATTTTAGTTTCGCTTGTAAAAATATTGGTACTGTCAGATTGTCAGTGTATGAGGCACAAAGCATGTGAACAATGTCAGGTGACACCTAAACGTCTCCCTGACAAGGAAGTCAGCAGTTTTTATATCTCCATTGTTTGAGCTTACTTCCGTCTAATAAATGTTTGTTTTAACAATAATTTGAATAGAATTATCAAATAAAATGAGATATTCACGATGCAAATCACTTGATCATATCCTCGTAACTAGATAATGTGTCGACAAAAGAACTTATCGAATGCAACTACATGCAATGATTGTTATATAATGGACTTAGTCATATTTTTACCATACAAAAAGTGAAACACAGTTTAATAAAGGTAGTTGTAATTATGAGAACCAGAAAGTGAAGTAAACTATAATAACATAACTATAATAACAATAATAATCCACAGTCATTAACAGAAAAAAATAATCTAAAAAAAGCGATACATTAGAACTATTCGAAATTTTGCCCATTGACGTGAATACACAATCTAACCCTCCTTAAGAATTCTTCTTGAACATTGCTCAACATTTGCGAAGTTATTGCCCTGCACGCGACTGCAATTTTATATTTTAGTTCCTGTGGGGTGTTGGACGGTGTTTGATACACAATTTCCTTGATATAGCCCCACAGGAAAAAATCTAGACATGTGAGGTCAGGAGATCTTGCAGGCCACGAGACGGGACCACCTCGCCCTATCCATTTATTGGGGTACCGATCATTTAAAAATCGGCGAACATTTATGTCATAATGTGCTGGTGCCCCGTCCTACATAACCCACATACGTCGATTGTTATCTGGAGGCAAATCTTCCAGAAAAGCCTCTACATCTTCCTCCAATATACGGAGATATCCCTGCCCGTTGAGGTGCCCATCAAAGAAATATGGCCCAATAAGATTAGTCCCAATTATTCCAGCCCAAACATTTATCATAAAACGGTGCTGGTTGTCAACTGATCTGCAAAAGTTTGGATTTTCTGAAGCCTAATAATGAAAGTTGTGCCCGTTAACCCTACCACAACTTGAAAATGAAGATTCATCACTGAACATCACGTAATTAAAAAAAATCTCACTTTCATTGTACTTAGCTACTGCCCACTCACAAAAACTGAGGCGACTTCGAAAATCTGCATTCGTCAATGCCTGCTGCAGCTTCATTTTATATGGATGAAACTTGTATTTTCTTAATGTTCTGTTCACTGAAGATTTTGATATTCCTATTTCGTCGGCAACTTTCCTCACGCTTGTGTGCGGATTATCTAATGCCGATGCAACAATAGAAAATTCGTTTTCTTCATTGCCGCTTACTCTCCCTTTGCGTGTGGTCATTTCATAATTGGTGTTAGCATTTCGCAAAAAACGGTCCAACAATTTGACGAAACATTTTTCCTGAGGATGTCTTCGTTTCGGATATGTTTGTGCGTATACACGAGATGCTAAAAAACAATTTCGCTGACACTCGCCTATAATAAGTGTCATATTAACTAATTCTTCAGTATTATGATTCATTTAAAATTAAATAACACAAAGGTTAGCACATAAAACTTGGCTCAAACACCTGAGAACTGAAAATAGTTATAGTTTTGGTTAGGTGACATTTATCTGTCATCTGACAATAAATATTAGTTGTTTCATTCTCTGCGCCTACTGTATCTGACAGTACCATTATTTTTACAAGCGAAACTAAAATAAACCACTATAACTCAAAAACTATCAAGTTGTAATATTTTCAAAAATATCAAAGATAGCTATAGGAAATGCTACACATAGTCACACTTATTTTGTAATCTCTATCCAAAAATGTAATAAAAAGTATAGCATTCCATTTAAAATAACGAAGTTGATAGCGACTTTCGGTGCAACCAGAAGTTACATAAAGCTGAATATATTTTCTCGATATAGGTTAGATAATCATAAGAAAATTTTGTTTAAAGTTTTTTCGGCTAGCTCTAAGGGTAAGGTATATATAGAGGAATTACACACTATTGGGACATCCTGTATATATATATATATATATATATATATATATATATATATATATATATATATATATATATATATATATATATATATATATATAGAAAAACCTAAGATTCCGGGACCGAAATTACACAAAACGCTAGATACCGGGACCAGCCGAAGATTCCGGGACCGGGGTCGAAGATTCGAGGACCACCTGAATTTACACACTTTGCAGTTTCGGGGACCGGTCCTCAAATCTGTCGAATCTTATTAAAATTCGTAAATCTGGTGGGAATATAGTAATGTGAGGGGAGGTAAATACAGTATACTGCATAAATTCTATATTATAGTGACTGTAGGACTGCATAAAGAAAGGAAGTAAATTAAGATAGGTAAACAAATTTTATTTGCATTAAATTAAGATGTTCTGCACCACTAAACAATAAACTACTAAATTAAAATAATTATCCCTTATACATATAAAGAAATTAGTATTCCCAGGCAAAGAATTTTCACCTTTGTTTTGAAAACCTAAAGTAAACAGTAACGAAATATTTATTTAATAACAATATCATCCCCATTGATTAAAACATAAAGGTGGTACGTTTATATGTAATCAAATATAATATCTCTCCGAGTAAAAATTATAATACAAATTTTGTATTTTAATATTTCCATAATTTGTATGGGACTAAGCACCAAATATTTGCACTATACATGCTAATTCGCGAAAACTTGTCCATATATGTATTTTTTTAACAGAACAGCCTCTATATTGCCATACACGAAAATTTTACGCTTTAATGGATTGTTTCGAAGTTATTCAAAAAGTAAAACTTTTAATATTTTCGTGTCACCAGAAAGTAAATAATATATCACTGCTTTCATAATACATGACCATTTCATTGTTAATTAAATAAAAATCCTGCTAACTTTCTGAATGGAGATAGTTGAAAAATACTATTGTGTGTGTGAGTTTAGGTGCACTCGAAAAGAACGAGAATTTATAGCGAATTGTTTGACATGTGGCTAATTGGCCAGTGAAGACGTGCGCTTTTTTGCTTAGATGAGTTTGCCGAGTAAAGGTTGCAAGTAAAGGTACCCAAGAAGCAATCTCTGAGAGGCCATATCGATAGAAGAGCAGAGATCTCCAACATTTCTTCTGAAATATAGAGAAGTGAGAGTGACCGTAATAGATGAAACTTCTATAAGGCACATAGTTAATTTATGAGTGTAATTATTATTAAATCTAAGAGAGACAAAGTGATCTTTGAGTAGCACCTCAGATATGAGAACAATATTTCAACTGTGAACGTTTCTGTGCTTTCTACAACGTAAGAAGCCGCAGCGTGAAAATATGCATTTTTAATCCAAAAGAGAAACTTAAGTTTGTTTGCTGCTGCTTTTGCAGTACTGGAAATAAGTAAGTTGGTTTTGAGAATTCTCTTTAATAAGGAGCTGGAAGTAAATACTGAGCCAGTGAATCAGAACGCATTGTTAATAGTGCTACAATAGCGAAGTTGTTAATCGAATAGTTGGCTGTTGATAGGAAGTCATTATTATACAAAAGAAAACTTTTGAAGCCAAAACCGAACCCAGTTGAACACCCGCATCAATTTGTTGTTTAGTCGATAAAAGTTGAAACAATTTGTTTTATTAATAATCATGCTTTGACATTCTTTGCGCAAGAACTTAATACTTGTTGTATGACCGGTGGATCAAAAGACTACTTGGGCAAAATTAAAACCCAGGTACATGTTAAAAAAGTTTACATTCCTAAGCAGCAAAAATTTCACTCAATATGAAACTTTTTTTCTGTTTGGAAATCTTTAAAAAAAAACAATGTTTGTATGTACGTTTTTTCTGTTGTCTACTGAACGTCGGTCTATTTCCGCGTCTATGGCCTGTCACGACGCCAACGAGCAGTTTCACCTCACTCTCCTGGAAATTTTGCCGAACCCCTACCTTTCTCCATATGGATATTTAACGTGCCCATCATCACATGCTACACGAAATTGAGATAGCTTTTAACCCCTGTTCCTCAGAATATACTGAAAAAGTTAATTGATATCATACTAGTATTTGAACCTAGTAATAGTATTAAGATAGAAAGCCTTCAGTGGCTTCTACACTTTTGTCGCTTTTTTGACTGAAGATGTTCTTGAGACAAAAATAAAAAGCGAAGAATACAGAAAATTAAAATTGTGTACATACATAAAATTATAATACACAATATGTTAACCGCTTAACTGCGATGCTTTCTGTTTACTGGAATGCCGGACGTAAACAAAAACGTAGTATATATGTATGTATATTTATTTATATCAGTATATAACTATTTTTCTTAAGTGATAATTAATTAGTATCAGATAAGCTGGTTAGGTGAGTGTATTTACAAGAATCTACACATTGCTATGAAATATTAGTTGCTGCGAAACATTTTTATTGACGAACGATGTTTTCATTATGTTGAAGCATCACTTAATTTTTCACGTGCGATTATGAATTTTTTTAATATCTTACCGCGGTGATCTACGCACCCGTGGTTTCTACAATCGCGACATTTTAATCTACCCGGGTATTATTTATAAAACCTTTCAAAGCCAGAATTATTGAAAAATGATGATATACTAAATATAAGCTAGAAGATTATAAAATATTGCCATTATGCGAAAATACTTACTCTAAATGTGATTCGGAAAATCATCTTTCAGGTCAGAAAAACAAAATAAACTGAACCTACAAAATCCTGTAGTTTTAATTTTACATAATTTGCTTTGCACTTTGAAGTAAACAATTCGTGTTGCCTTTGACGTTTCCGAATGCTAAATATCTATTTGATCTGGATTGATGTGTAATGATTGTGGTCTAAAAACATAGATTATTTTATTTTAAATTAAATGGGTTAACAAACATAGGTATATCTATTTTGTCATATTCAAAAATATTACATAATTTTGACTTTTTCTACCTACTACACTTGGGAAAATGTTACTAAAAATAAAATCTGCCTTTTCAATAATCAATAATTGATATGTTTCATTTTTCTTGAATTTGTAGGAAATAGTAACCAATAAAATACTATTATTGTATTTAAATCCAAAACAGAAACAAGTCTGGCTCATATAAAGTACATAAAACACTTGTTCTATAATCCAATAGTAAGTTGTATATACTTGTATACATATGTTTGCAATATTCTGACAATAATATTCTTACAAAAAAAAGTTGTCTTACGGTAATAATGTTTTTAAATTAGAGAATCGCAAAGCTCTGATAGAAATAAAAACCATTCAATGTAAAGACTTAAAAAACGCGGATTGAGTTAAATTATTTATTTAAGAAATATCTAACAAAGCAAAATCACTTAGCAAGTTAATAAATGTTATATTATAGCTTCAATATATATAGTGATATAGTATTTACTCATATTTATAATTTCACATTGTTTGTTAGAACTGCCAAATAAATATTTTTTACTGTTACATTCTATATTTTTTCAAAAATTTTTTGTCATTGACATTAAAAAAGAACAGAAATGACGAAGTGTGGAAAAATAATAGGTTGGTACTTAAAGTAGTATACTTTGGAGAACCCAATTCACCACAACACATTTTTAAGATCTGACCATCGTTTTACTAGCTACTGAACGCTTTTACACCCTCTGATGACGCCATATTTGTTAGCCAAATGATCGTCAGGACTTATAAATATGTTGTGGTAATTGGGTTTTTCAAAATGCACTTATCAGTGCTCATCACACAACTCCACTTAGGTAGGTACTTATCACATAATAAGTACACTTGAGAGAGAATAATTCTCTCTCCTCTAATGACGCTAACTTGGTTAGTGAAGCGATCGTCAGGTTTTCTAAAAAAAAGGGTGGGGCGATTTGGGTTCTCCAAGTGTACTTATCAGTGCTCATCACAAGTTCCACTCTTCACTCAGTCACTTATCGCATATCTTTGCTACACGCGGGCATGTCTCTCCTCTTTTTTTTTATTAATTTTAACCGGAAAAAACAATTAAAAAGTCGCGGTCTCCCTATAACGAATTTTTTCTACGAACATTCGCTAAAAGTTATAGACTATTAAAGCATCAAAAAAGGGTCTGTCTAAAATGAATTTTCTGCGAATATTTTAATAAAACGGACAATGGCGGTTAAAGCTGATACTTAAGGCTTTGTCAAATTAACTACTTACAATATTTCCTCTGCATAACCAGTATTCGCTTCAGGTTCTTTGTCTAAAAATTGTCATTTTTGACGTTTCAAATCGCGAGTTTGAAATTTTACAAAGAAAATGTATGAAATTTTCAAAGTAATTTTTTTGCTGTTTCTTGACCTTTTTGCATTTCTCTAGTCATCACTAGCACCTAAATTTGTTTTTTAAATGCCTATAACTTTTTTTTTTAACTTATAAATCCAAATTTTTGTATATATTATATGTTATACTTTGCGTAATATAAATTTGCATACCAAATTTGGGTCTAGAGCTTTGTTATTTCATCAGAATCTGCCCATTATTTTTTGATTTATCGGTAAGATAAGAGACAAACATATCTTGAATATAAATTCTAGACACTTGTGCCTTCATTTGAAAAAAGTATTGGATAGCCTTACAATTGAAATCTCGCCAATAGTTAATTTTTTCACAAAAACTCGCTTTAAAACAAGATATAGCACACATGCTGTGGATATAGCCTCAAATGAAAAACATTTATCTGTTTAATTTAAACAAAGGAAAGGAGGGAATAAGGCCCACTCTTTTTACAGCTTTAGTTTTCGTCAGGTAGGTACCAAATTTTATTATTTTATAATACAGTTTTGCTGTCTTTGTCAAAGATCTGGTTGTAAATTATCTAAAGATAAGAAGGCCCTTTGATACCCCCTATAGACTTTAGCCGAAGGAAGACGGAGCATATTTTTATTACACTGACAATGCAGTCGGCACTTTGCTTGTAAATTATGTCAGATATTTATGACACCTTAAACCACTTGCATTTTGAACTGAGCTACTTAGTTTATGATAATTGGATTATTAGAAAATAAAATCGCCTACCATGTAAAAATATTTAATATCTGTCTTATACTTCTCATACAAGCCGTCTTGCAAGTTTTCTACAATACATATCTTTTGACCTTAAACGACCAATTGTGAAATTAAGCTATTCTAGAAGTTTTAATAACTACACTTGGAGACCTAACGATCGTTTCGCTAACAATGTTAGCTTCATCAGATGATGAATTTTCAGAATAGTCATCATCTGATGAAGCTAACGATGTTATCGTTAGGTCTTTAAAAATATGTGTTGTGGTGATTTGGGTTTTCCAAGTGTACTTATGTGTGCTCATTACAGATTCCAGTCCACATCTAGAAGTTTTAACAAATTGGTAGGTCCATTTCGTGGAAAAAATCCAGTGTTTTACTTAATATACTATGTCATGTAAACATTTTGTAATTTTTAAAATTATTTTTATTTTTTTAGGTATCACAAATATAAAAAAACTTTCATTTCGTATCTATGTGTACATATCTTTAATCGGTTATTAACAAAACATTCTGTCTATTGCTTTTTATTTTTTTATGTCAGTATGATAAATGATTCACGACACCTGATTAGAACTTAATTGGCCGTTTTGGCTCTATACGTTATAATACTTCATTCGCATGACTTGATGAACCCCTTCTCGAGATTCAGGTTAAATAGCTAATTTTGTGTACTAAATGTTACTTTGCTATCGCGATCCTTTTTCTAACTTCTTTGCTACATTGACCACCTGCTATAATAAAACTCATTGTCTGATTTGCAATTTGTCATCAAAAATTACATTTATCAAACTTAGAAATAAAATGGTAAGTGTTCGTGTCAATTTTTAGGTATCATCCTATAAAATAATTCTGTCAAAGTTTGCACGAAAAGTGTTCTCGACAAGTGTTTACATGAAAGCTGACCTCTGTTTCCAAATTACTCAAGTAGCACACTAATTAAAAAAATAGCTTTTGATCATGTCTATTTTGTGCTGTATAGTAAAATCACAATTCTAACATCACCCGAACTTAAAAATTTATTAACAAAAATGATTTGACATAAATGCAGAATACTGGTTTAGACAGTCGTTTTATTATGAATGAGCAAGATTGACAAAGTTAATTTTTTATCTCTCAGTATAAAATGCTGTTTTACAATTATTATACGAAAACTAAAAAGAAGTTCTTACTTATCATACCTATGCCTAATTATATTCGAGTTACGATTTAAAAAAATTAAAATTTTGCTTCAATATTAACAAAAAGTTAAAGGAGGTAGACACACCTGTCGGTATATTCACATAGACTTATTCAGATATATTTTTCAAAACGCCTTGTACTTCATTGTTATTAATAGTTGCAGAACATAATATAATATATCACGGTTTAGGAGTTACTGTGAGTTGTTGCATTATCTGTAAATTGCCACTAGTCTTTGAAGTCGTGTCTGATGATGTCTGCTAAATCTATTTTTAACCACTGTTTAAAAATACAGCAGCAGCTATAACATAAGTTGATTATATATCAGAAGGATTAATTTTGCATCGAACTAAAGCTACACAACACTTAAATCCAAAAAATGTAATTTAAAGGCTGCAACAATGTTAACAGATAATTAGTTGAAAATAAAACTTTACCAAAGCAAACTGCTAGGGGACACCCCAAAAACCCCGAAAACCATTTTGTTGTTTGATCAAATAGTTAATCCAAATTGAGAAAAATAAAATAGAAACTAAGCACATAAGTTTTCATATAACCCCGAATATTAAGTGCTAGAAAATTAAATGAATTAACCTGATTTACAAAAATGTTTGTTCTGCCCGAAAATATTTTTAAAAATTGAAATTTAGGTAGATGTCTACTTTTCCGAGAATTTAAATCAAGAAACTATGTCTAAAGCTGATAAGTTGAAATGAAGAGGTAAAAGCATTACAACTAATGAGAAGTTACTTATAGATACACTAATGTTTATATAAACACCAAGTGTCATAAAAAAATTAATGTTACTTACCATTTAACAATGTTATTTCATACTTTTAAGCAAAATATTTTGACAGTTTAGTTTGGAACGCGACCCCTAAAAAAATGGTGTTGACTGCAAGCACAAGGTTATGCTTATTTGTATAACACACATTGAAAGTTGATTTAATAAAATTTACTATAAAATATATACTCCTCTACTTTTCCTCAAAATAAGCTTTAAATAATTTTTCCTTTGTCAATAAAGTAGGTACCTACATATATTTAAAAGAAAATTTTTCTCACGCACTTTTTTAGACCTTACAAAATTTTAATTATCAGGTTATAATAAATAAAATATAACAATCAACGATTACCACATTTTTCTCACAAACCATCAATGTAAGGTGAAAATAAATACTCTAAGTCAACCTTAGTGACGCTTTTTCACAAAGAAAATTTGAGTGGCAAATATACTCAGTGGTTTGCCATTGCCTTCCGAGAGCATTCATCAGCACACACTGTTCCTAGGTGGTCATCCATGCAAGTACTGACCACACCCGACGTTGCTTAACTTCGGTGATTGCATCGATATGTTCAACGAGGTGTGGTCGTTAAATGTATAATAATGTACATACGAGTACCTATAACGTATTCGGCGGTTAAATATGAAAATTTAATTGTGTGGGTATTCTTCGCATATTAAACATACTTAGAATTTATAGCTACTTTTCAATAATCCAGCACTGAAAAAATATTTCGCATGTTACTGGACTTTCTTACACATATTATCATATTATGTGCTTAAAACAGCACACTTTTTATGATAAACGTCCTTTATGATCATGACAAGTAATTCTATACTACTATATAAGTAATACTATATGCAAGTGGTGTTACGAAAAAAGGTTCATATTACTGATACATGGTCAACCCAATTTGCACCACCCATTTTTAGAGGAACTATGTCAAAAATCTATTTGAGTTTTTGATCAACTGTTTGAGATTTAACAATAAAGCCACAAGAGAATAGCGAACCAAAAGCAGACAAATTTGGAATATTTTAGAGAATGTTGCAGACAAAATTATACACCTTTAGAATGCGCAACCACAGATAAAACCTTGTGGGGTTTCGGAGGCAATTGTCCCTCTAAAATTTACATACCCAACAGGACAGACAAGTATGATCTAAAATTGGTTAGTATGTTTGATGCAAAAATATTATATCTGTGATCAAGCTAAGTCTTTTATTGGTAGTGAAGAACGAGAAAAACAATATTCCATTCCTACACAATAGATGATCTATTTGGCGACTGCCAATCAGTTTTTTTTTGTACTTCAACGTCGGCCTATTTCCGCGACTATGGCCAATCACCGAACAGGTTCACCTTACTATCTTGGAAATTTTGCAAAACCCCCGATTTTCTGTAAGGACGGTAGGGATCTTGAACGTGCCCAACATCGCATAGACACGGGACCGACGGCTTTACGCCCTGTCCGAAGGGCGGAACGGGTAGACATTCAACTTGCTCAAATAAAATGTCACAACCTCGGTTGATGTTAATTTTACATGCAGTATGCACTGAAAAATTGAAAGGAGAACCCTGTGATCGAACCCAGTACCTTTCGTTTCAGAGGCACATGTTCTTACCATTGTACCAACGAGGCCTTGCTATTCAGGGTTCAAACAGAAATTGTACCATGAATCATTAGTTTAGTTCTTACGATGTCGCGGAAAAATTGTTAGAAAATAAGCTAACCATTGTATGGACAATGAGGAAGAACAAACGTGATATACCGAAGCAATGACTGCAACCAAAACGATGTCGATTCATCTATGTTAGTGTTTGATGAAATAGGTGCGATATCCTTCTATGTGCGGAAAAACTATAGACTTGTTATTTTATTATCGACTATGCATACACATGGTGATATAACGAAGAAACCCAAAATACTATTATCATACAATAACACTAAAGGAGGTGTTGGCGCCTTTGATCAGCTGTATGATTTGACGGCTGTCAAAGAAAAACTCGCAGATGGCTACTTCGGATATTATATTCTATGGTTTACGCTGTAGCGATAAACTCATTTGTAATTAATAAGTTCAATCTCTACTAATTAAGCGTCTAAACGAGCAAAATTTTAAAATAACTTCTATTCGCTCTAGTTGAAGACTAACTGAAAAGAAGAATGTTCAGTGGTGAGCTCCCGCGAGAAATTAGGAGTACTATTCGACTCTAGAAATGCGATGAAGAAATTTTACACAAAGCTAAAGGTCCGGTTGGTTGTTGTGATTTTTGCCTGTGAAAAAAAAAACAGAAATGCACGTAATAAATGCGAAGGTTTTAATAAACAAGTATGTACCGAACACCGCTTTAGCATTTGCATTGACTGCAAATAAGAGATTTTTTTGCAATGATGAGTCATGAGCTTCGAAAATCAGGACCCGGTAGGGTAACACGCACAGATCGTTATCATGCGAAACCCTGTTCTATCAGCTAGAACGTTACGTAAAAAAAATTATTACAAAATATGTAAAGAAAAAAATCAAGAACTCATTTAATTAGAGAAAATGAAATGTTAGAAGTTTGCTGAAGACAGAAAAACTGGAGGTAGCAAAGAACATAATCATAAAAATGGATATAAACTACTTGTCATGTCGGAAGTAAGGTGGTTGAACAATAGAGACTTCAAGAGTGATAATATTAGAATTAGATATATAGTGGAAGGGAAGATTCAAAGAGCAATGGAGTCGCAATCTAATTATGGAACGAATACACCAATAAAGTCAGGCATACATACCGTGTCAACGATAAGGTAGTGATTGTGATAATTGAAGCAAAGCTCTGACATAGCACAGCGAAAAGAAGGATGTGGAATAGATAAGAAATATGTAATAAAAGTGAGAAAAGAGGCTCAGATGTTGGGGATAATTGGGATTTTAATGCGGTAGTGGAAGGAGCTTTAGCTGGAATGTTTGGTTTATGAGAAATGAAGAAAAAACAAAGTACTTAATAAATGACTTTGGAAAGTGGTCTAATTATAACACACAAAATGTTTGAAGTACCCAAAAGAAGACGATATAAGTATATGAACTAAAAAGAACTGTCACAAATAAAAATGCTGTGAAGCAAAAGAAGTATGGACGCAAAGAAATGGAGAAGACATCAAAAATAGGGTAAAGAAGGCACGGCTGGATCAAGCATACTAACCGGTGAGACGACTATAATATTGACCAGGGACAAAAAGTCAAAAGAACAACGATGGAAATTCATCACTAGACAATGAAGCCATTGGACACTGGTAAGCCTATTAGAAAAGTTTTGACACGGGGAGAAAATGAAATATGGAAAAGTGTATATGGGGGAAATGACAGATAAACCCAAATGAGATGTTCCCTATTTCAACACGTGATTTCGAAAAGGGCCCTAAATAACTTAGACAATGAAAAAGTTATTGTGTAGATGAATTAACAGCGGAACATTTAAAAAATCTGGTGAAAAAATTTAAACCAAAACTATGTAAACTGTTTCAAAAAAGGATACATCAGGAAAACTGCCCAGTTAGTTTATACAGAGTACAAGTATCACTATATCAAAAACACTGAACACATAAAAACGCAACCAGCATAGGATAATAAATGTACAGAGACATGTGGAGAATATTCTGCTAATCATAATAAAAAATAGAATAAAGAGCAAAATTAGAAGTTTCTAGGATGAGTATCAATTCGTGTTTGGAGTTGGACAAGGAACTATAGAAGCAATATTTGAAACGTTATATTACTTGAGTTTTATTCAAAAAATGTAAATTTTCAACAAATCACCCTATTTATCCCCAACGCCCTAAAGCGATCTTACCCAAAAACAATTCGAGGCGCTCCTTTGTCAGGTGCCAACTGGATACCAAATTTAAAGATAAGATCTCAATTCGTTCGAAAGTTATTGCGCCTATTAACAGACAGACGTACAGGCAGACCCACCGACCGACAGATCGACAGACAAAAATATTATCAGTTCAGAATCAAGTTTCCTATATGTTCTGAGACTTTTTATGCCGTTTTAGCAAAAAAAAAAATAGAAATTTTTGTCAACAATATTCCACCCCCACACATTCAACCTCTAATTTAATTTCAGCACAGAATACCAGATGTTTGATGAAATAAAAAGTTTTCTAATCAATAAACCGTAAGACGTTATACTACTCGAATTTTAACCAAAAAAAGGTCAATTTTCACCAAATCCCATACCCACTAGCCAAAAACAATCAGAACCGTTCGTTTCTCGAGTGCTATGAAATTTGAAGATGATATCGCAATTCATCAACGGTCAACAACTTGAAAAGTGTAAATGTTCTCCCACATTGAAAGTATTTTTATAAATGTTAGTAAATGCAACAAAGACCCGAGCAAGATTGTTGCGATTGTAAAGCAAGCATTCAATAAACACAATAGTCTTCTCACTAAAACATTTTAACTTGGATCTGAAAAAGAGGTTCATTAAGTCCTGCGTACCGAGTGTAGTAATGTATGTGGAAGAAACTTGGATGTCCACTTAGCATGCTATGAACAGAATATAGGATTTTGAACTATGACTATAGATAAAAATCACAGAGACACGATACAACGATAGAGAGGCGAATAAACGTGTGCTGGAAAAGGTGCAAGAAGAAAGATGCATGCTGAAAGTAATTGAAAAAGGAAAGGCAAAATTTACTGGTTCATATTCTGACATAATAAAATTCTAGCGACATTATTTGGAAACATTAGAAAAGGTAGACCTAGTGTAAAACATCTGGGAAAACTGGAACAACTTATGAAGTGTGGAAGCTATGAAATGAAGAAAGCTGCTGGAGAGAGATAATCATGGTTGCGATAACAGGGCGACTTCCCCTGTAGACAGTGATGATTTGAAACGCAATAGTATGAAAAAAAAATTGTGGAAGAAACACAAGTACCATTCTTAAATAAGTAGGTTCAGAAAAGAAAAACAAAAGAGGGGTTATGCTAATTGTTTTTAAGTTGCAATTGTTAACATATTGTAAAGAAAGATTTTCTCAATTAAAAGCAAATATGTTTTAGGGTCTGGAAAAAAAAAGCACCTTAAAATTTGCCGGTCTGGCTAGTTTTTTTATTTACTTTATTCTATAATTACGAAGACTGCAGTAAATGAGAATGAAATGATTAGTTCAAAAGGCTTTTTAGCGTCATTGCCTTAACCAGGTGGTTCTACATAATACACACAATAGCCGCTATTTTGAAATGCATCAGTTTAGTAAAAAGCAACTAGACTATAAATTTGAAATTTTTCATGTCAAGTTTTTTACGCTATTTATCCTTACTTACCTTACAACAGAGGCAAATTAAACTATTCACCAAAAAATCGCTCTCATTTAAAATAATCAAGTTTATTTAAAAGTCTTATTGCCTATCTTTGAGATTTTTCAAACTCATCATTTATTAAAGGGATTTGCTAGACTAATATTATAGCAATCTTTTTAATCGCCCTACTTCAATCTAGTTAGGTTTCTTATTAGTTTGGCTCCCTTCTTAATAAATTGCATACACCAATATGCATGCATATCCACACGCCCGCACGTACCTATGCATACTTACCTACACAAAATACACACACAAACATGCAAAGAGCGCACACTCACATTTATTTTGTTAAATAGGTACAATAATATCTGTTTCTAATGATCTTTTTGCTACCAGAAATGTCTCAGAGTGACTAAGAATGATTATTATAATAAATACGTTAAATTATTTAAAAATATGACATGGTCCTCAAATCTTGCGAGTTATGGTTACCCCTCCATATCCCCCCACTACAAATAAGCACGGTCCTGGAATCTGTCGAAATATGAAAGTTTATAGATCTATGCTAGCGGTCCCGGAATCATAGGTTTTTCATATATATATATATATATATATATATATATATATATATATATATATATATATATATATATATATATATATATATATATATATATATAAATTCAAACTGACCCCGGATGTGTTCTAGGGGGCCTAATTAGCACTCATTTGAAGACTTTTTTTAAAATTCATTAATCTGTGTATGTGTCCCTAATCGATTAACTCAAAAAATAATTTACCGATCGAAATCAAATTTGTCAATTCCCTTCATTTTGTTAATAGCTTGGATGAGTTCGTTAGGAAGTTTTGCTATCAAACACTTTTAGAAAAAAATGCAAAAAAGCTTTGGCTGTATAGGTGACAGCCCACTCTTTAGGTCCGATCTCACAGACACCTAGTAGTACTCCGATGCACGCGTTGCATTTGTATTGAAGCTTTGGTTGGTGTAGGTCTCCATGGAGTAATTGAGAGTATAGGGGACAGCTCACTGTTTACGTCCGGTCTTACAGACACGTAGTACTCAAGATACACGTATTAAATTCGTATTAAAGCTTTGGCTGTATATGTGACAGCTCACTCTTTAGGTCCGATCTCACAGACACCTAGTAGTACTCCGATACACGCGTTAAATTTGTATTGAAGCTTCAGTTGGTGTAGGTCTCCATGGACTAACTGAGAGTATAGGTGCCAACTGTTTAGGTCCGGCCTCACAGACACCCCTGAAAATCTCTCAGATACACAAGTACGTACTGAAGGTAGAGTAGTCTAATATACAACCGACATCGAGAGTTTAAGCGAGCTCCCTGATTCATCAAAATAGAAAGAGGGTGGTGCCCCCTTGAGGTATAAGATATTGATGGCAGCTTTAACGATATTGAGAGCTACAAATCTCAATATTAACGCGATGTGGTTTTAACGTATGGGTTTAAGAGGTTCAAATCCTAAATAGTAAAATTATGTATATTTATATGTTTCATCAACTATTGAGGCCTCGTCAGTCAACAATAGGTAAGAACTAAGGTAATGATAATACTGGAATGAAGAATAATGTCACAAAAAACATGCTATTTCCTATAAGAATTAACATGGTAAATACATAATTTTTTTATTTATTTTTACTCATATTATATCGTATTTTAAAGCGATTTATATTTGTTCTGGTTCTAGCACATGGTTTATATTTTCACAATCCGTATTTGTTTTACGTTCTTTGCCTAAGCAATGCCAATTTTGACGTTTGAAACCGCGACTTTGACGTTTTGAGGAAAACTCCAATTTTTTTTCTTTAACTGTCCATAACTTTTTTGTCTTTAAACTTAGATTTCATAAGATGATTCACTCTTTAAAATACGAACACGCGTAACAAATTTGGTTGCCCTTACTTTGTTATTTCCGGAGATATAATTTTTTTTAGAAAGAAAATACAAAATTATCCGGGAAAACCTGGGTCGATTTTCCTGGCTAACGAACTTATCCAAGCCACTTGCGAAAGTAAGGTACTCAACAAATTTGATTAAGATCGGTCAATTATTTTTCGAGTTATAGGTGTTCTTCAAATTAAGTTCTAAACGGACAGGCTACGAAAGTATGCCACAATAAACAATCGGCGTTGCCATTTACGACGACCCTAATCTGAATCTGTAGATATCAGAAAAAAGTAAATAATTAACATTTTTTATGAAAGTGTTTTAATTTAGCTAAAAGAAATCTAGAACTACGTTTTATTATGTATAAATATTAAGCCTCCTATTTCACGGCATTTAAAAGTCATCTCCATCTCTCTAGTTTAATCTGACAACCATTTGTCATTGTGTTAACTGACGGGAGTCATGGCAGAAACGTGTACGTTCTGCGCATACCCTCGAAATCGACTCTGCTAATACCTTATAATCTTAGAATATAAAACAACTACCTATATTCTAAGGTTAATACAAATAGTAGGTAAATAATAACCCAACTTTTAATTTTAACATAACTTTAATAAATGCCTTTGGCCGTCCACTGTAAGTATAGTATATTATCATTCTCACATCCAATCAAACAAATAAGAAAGTGGTTATGTGCATCAGATTCTGGTTCTTAATCAATGCATGTAGATATTGTATTCTAAAGTGAACTTAACTAAATTATGAACTAAATTATTTCAACAAGCCAACAAGAAATATACCTGCCGCCAACAAATATAAGTATAATGCCTAGGGTACCTAGATACTTATTGTTTTCTTTACTCATAGCTTTTACTCTTTATGGAACATTTGAAGTAAAGGAGCCTACATAATATCATAAAGCAGTTTAAATTGCATATATAATCAGATGTACAGTGTAGATTATTAAAATTTTAAATTCAAAATTTTGTATTGCTTATATTTATTTCATTTTCAAAAAGTATGGATACAGTAATAGTAAATAAGTGTTGAAAATAGTTTAGGTGCAGCACGTGCGTTATGGTAGCGAATTTTCGTAAAAATATTTCAGATAGTGATTACTCAATTTCCCACTAAACTAGAATCTTCATTTTGATACATAGTAAAACCCACATAAAGGCAGCGTGGTATTAGATTTGAAAAAAACTATAAATTTCTTTTACAAAACTTTTTTGTTATTTTGTTTGCAGAAACTGGTTCGATTGAGTTGACTAAAATGAATCATTCAAGCGATTAATAAGGAAAAATACCTGCCACATTTATAATTTGGCAGGCACATTCCTTTTGGAAATAAAAATTAAAATTTCGGTAAATTTGCAGTTTAGCACACGGGCGCATATGAAAAAAATTCGGAAAGATGCTTAGAACCCTTTCTGAATGCACATACTACAAGAAAAATCCCTAAGAAAGTTACAGGACCAGGAGTGAATAGGGGTGCTGGGTGGAGAAGAAGATAAAAAGGAAATGTGAGTGGAAAGTTCGAAAAAACCCGCTTAGTTGGACGTCTATAAGCTACCTTTAACCATTTTGCAGCTATACTTCCTTGAAATCCTACTTACTTTGCCCAGAACCCTTATTCACCGCAGGTCCCGCAACTTTCTTGGGGGTTGTTCCGAATAAATTCTTCTTGTTTATATTGTTCTTGTTTATGCATTGATGGTGGTTGTAGGCATGTAGAATGGGGAGGAGAATCCCTGTGACAAAGCCGAGAACCAAGATTTTTAATTTACGTTTAAATTATTACCGCATTTCATTTGTTTAAAACATTTTCCAAAAATGAATTTGAGGGTACCTTGTTTGTCAGTCTCACACAGAGAGCTACATTATTTTATCATTTAAAAAAGTATGGATACAGCAACAGTAAATAAGCGATGAAGAGGGTCTGGGTGCAGCAAATACGTTGTGGTAGAGAATTTTCGTAAAAAATTTCAAATCCGAAACTCAATTTCCCATTAAGCTACAATTTTCAATCTTGAGCCATAGTAAAACATATGGAAAATACCGTTTCAATTGTTTTGTTTGCACAAACTTGTTTGATTGGCTTAATTAAAACAAAACCATCCAAGCAGTTAATAGCGCTCATTTGAAGAAATTTTTTCAAAATTCAAAAGTCGGGATCTCCTCATTAGTGAATTTTTTTTTAAGAAAATTAACTAAAAACAATGTGCCATGTTTCATCAAAATAACTTTATTGTTTGAAAATGTAAAAAAAATTCCGGAAGTAAACTTAAAGTGTTCCCGAAAAAACTCGTTTTTTGGTCAACCTTATAGGTTAATAGCAAATTGAGCTATTCAAATATTAAGCATTTGATCAAAATTCGCTACCATAACGCACTTACTGCGTCCAGAATTTTTGTTCTTACAAACATGCATTATATTTCGATGGAAAATGCAAAAATGCAATAACATAAGGCGTGTTTGATTAAAAAAAAAAAAGAAAATTTGTATCACCAACGACTTATGGGCCATCCTGTGATTGTAGAAATAATTTTTAGTGAATTTTCGTAGAAAAAATTCACTAATGGGGAGATCCCGACTTTTGAATTTTGAAAAAATTTTTGCAAATGAGTGCGAACTAGGACCCCTAGAACCCATATCCGGGGTTAGTTTCAATTTTTATATGTTTATATATATATATATATATATATATATATATATATATATTTATATATATATTTATATATATATATATATATATATATATATATATATATATATATATATATATATGTATCACACCGATAACTTAAAAAATAATGGGCCGATTTTGATAAAATTTGGCATGTACGTTTCTTTTGTAAATAGCTTGGATAGGTTCGTTAGTCAGGAAAATCGGACGAGGTTTTCCGGGAAAATATTGAGTTTTCATTCGAAAAAAATTCTTATCTCAAAAAGTAATAAGCCGATTTTAATAAAATTTGGCATGTACCTTCCTTTTATAAATGGCCTTGATAAGTTTGTTAGCCAGGAAAATCGGACGAAGTTTTCCGGGAAAATTTTGAGTTTTCATTCAAAAAAAAAAATTTATCTCAAAGAATAATGAGTCTATTTTGATAAAATTTGGCATGTACCTTCCTTTTGTAAATGTCTTTGATAATTTAGTGAATCAGAAAAATCGGACGAGGTTTTCCGGAAAAATTTTGAGTTTTCATTTGAAAAAAATTTTTTTCTAAAAAATAAAAACTCTATGATAACCAAATTTGGTAGGTACGTTTACGATATAAAAAGTAAACTATACGCCAAAATTTAGATTTCTATGTTACAAGAAAAAAAGGTTATAATAAAATATTTTGTGCCAGATCATTTTTATGAAAATTCACTACCATAACGCACTTGCTGCGTCTTCGACTTTTTAAGATGTAGTTTAAGACATCCTATAATTAATATATACAATTTTTTTTCATATCTGGTATAATAACAGATATATTGAGCTTTATTGATTTTTTTTACGAAAATTCTACAAAAATTATATACTATTAACGATAAACTCTATAGCTAAGACTACTGCCAAGCGTCAGAGAAGGGGTCTATTTGAAATGAATTTTCTGGAAACATTTTATTAAAATGAAGGACAATGACGGTTGAAACTAAGACTTCAGGGTGTGTAAAACATTCTTCTTGAGACATTTTATTTCCATAGCCCGTATTAGATTCAAGTTCTTTTCCTAAATGTTGCCAATTTTGATGTTTAAATCGCAACTTTGACGTTTTGTGAAAAACCCCAATTTATTTTTGTTTAAATGCCTATAACTTTTTTGTCTTTTGACCTACAGAGCTAAATTTTGGTACGTAACTTGCCTATAATGATATAAACCCGCGTATAAAATTTCGCTGCCCTTACTTTGTTAATTTTGGAGATATAAATTTTTTTCGAAAGAAAACACAAAATTTTCCGGGAAAACCTCGTCTGATTTTCCTGGATAACAAACATATCCAAGCCACTTGCAAAAGGAAGGTACTCACCAATTTTGACGTTTAAAATCGCAATTTTAACGTTTTGAGGAGAACCCAAATTTATTTTTCTTTGAATGCCTGTAACTTTTTTGTCATTTAACCTACGGAGCTAAATTTTGGTAGGTAACTTGCCTCTAATGATATAAACCAGCGTATGAAATTTGGTTGTCCTTACTTTGTTAATTTTGGAGATATAAATTTTTCATATGCGGATTTATTTCATTATAGGCAAGTTACCTACCAAAATTTAGCTCCGTGGGTTAAAGGATAAAAAAGTTACAGGCATTCAAAGAAAAATAAATTTGGATTTTCCTCAAAACGTCAAAATTGCGATTTTAAACGTCAAATTGGTGAGTACATTCCTTTCGCAAGTCGCTTGGATAATTTTGTTAGCCAGGAAAATCCGCCGAGGTTTTCCCGGAAAAATTTGTGTTTTCTTTCGCAAAATATTTATATCTCCAAAATTAACAAAGTAAGGGCAACCAAATTTGGTAAGCTGGTTTATATCGTTATAGGTGTGCCACCTACCAAAATTTACCTATGTAGGTCAAAAGACAAAAAAGTTATGGGCATTTAAAGAAAAATAAATTGGGGGTTTCCTCAAAACCTCAAAGTGACAATTGAAAACGTCAAAATTCGCAACATTTAGGCAAATAACTTGAATCTAATACGATCTATGGAAAGAAAATGTCTCGAGAAGAATGTTTTACATACACCGAACTCTTAGTTTCAACTGTCATTGTCCTTCATTTTACTAAACTATTTCCAGAAAATTCATTTCTAATAGACCCTTTCTCTGATGCTTGGCAGTAGCCTTAGCTATAGAGTTTATTGTTTAATGGTATATAATTTTTGTCGAATTTCGTAAAAAATCAATAAAGCTCAATATATTCGTTATTATACAAGATATGAAAAAATATTGTATACATTAATTATACGGTGTTTTGAGCTACATCTTAAAAAATTATTGCGACAATCACAGGGTGGCCCATAAGTCGTTGGTGATACAAATAAATTTTTTTTGTCGAAAACGCCTTATTTTTTTGCATATTTTTTTGCATTTTCCATCGAAATATAATGCATGTTTGTAAGTTAAGAAATTCTGGAGGCAGCAAGTGCGTTGTGGTTGCGAATTTTGATTAAATGCTTCATATTTGAAAAGCTCAATTTGCTATTAACCTATAAGGTTGACCAGGAAACGGATTTTTTCAATAACACTTTTGGTTTACTTTTGCAAATTCCTGTACGTTTTCAAACAATCAAGTTATTTTGATGAAACATGGCACATTGTTTTTACTATATATGTTATACTGGTAATCAAATTTGATGCCTGCTTTTTCTATATAGGTTATACTGGTAACCAAAATTTATGTCTGCTTTTTTAAAAAGAAAACACACATATTTGCAATAAAAACATTTTTATGAAAATTCACTACCATAACGCACTTGCTGCGTCCCGAGATTTTTATTGATTGGCACAGTTTAGTGAGTTTCTTTAATATGAACCTGCAGATTCCGCTAAGGATAGATTAACTTAGGACTGTTGACTCTTCAAGAAATTAGCAATAATACATATAGTTAGGATTACGGCTTTATTAGTGAATTTTCTTAGAAAAAATTCACTAATGAGGAGATCTCGACTTTTGAATTTTGAAAAAATTTCTTCAAATGAGCGCGATCTAGGACCCCTAGAACCCATATCCGGGGTCAGTTTCAATTTTTATATGTTTATATATATATATATATATATATATATATATATATATATATATATATATATATATATATATATATATATATATATATATATATATATATATATATATATATATATATATATATATGTATCACACCGATAACTCAAAAAATAATGGGCCGATTTTGATAAAATTTGGCATGTACCTTTCTTTTGTAAATGGCTTGGATAAGTTCGTTAGTCAGGAAAATCGGACGAGGTTTTCCGGGAAAATTTTGAGTTTTCATTCGAAAAAAATTCTTATCTCAAAAAGTAATAAGCCGATTTTAATAAAATTTGGCATGTACCTTTCTCTTGTGAATGGCTTTGACAAGTTTGTTAGTCAAGAAAATCGGACGAGGTTATCCGGGAAAATTTTGAGTTTTCATTCGAAAAAAAATTTTATCTCAAAGAATAACAGGCCGATTTTGATAAAATTTGGCACGTTCCTTCCTTTTGTAAATGACTTTGACAAGTTCGTTAATCAAAAAAATCGGACGAGGTTTTCCGGGAAAATTTTAAGTTTTAATTTGAAAAAAAAATTATCTTAAAAAATAAGAAATCTATGATAACCAAATTTGGTAGGTAGGTTTACGATATAAAAAGTAAACTATACACCGAAATTTAGATTTCTATGTTACAAGAAAAAAAAGTTATAATAAAATATTTTGTGCCAGATCATTTCTATGAAAACTCACTACCATAACGCACTTGTGCGTCTAGGATTTTATTAATATTAACGATATTACTGCAGTATGTGAAAAGTACTCTGTGGATTTATTTAAAGCATTTTGTGACAGCTTTTTCCGTAACAAACTTTCCAGCAATCTCATCTAAGAATTAATTAGGTATAACGTTTCCAGTATCCAAACGAAACTGGAATAAATTCCAACCACAATATGAATTGTAAATTTAATTACTGTAAGATTCTTTATATATTTACGATAGTTCTTTTTTTTCCTTCGTATGAATAATGTGCCCCATTTGCTTACATACGAACCAGTTCTCTTTATTCATGGCATCTTCCAGGACTCCTTTTTTGCTATATCATGCATGCAAATTTCATATGTAATAAAGTGTTTCCGTTTCATTACATTTTGTCGGCGGGAATTTGTTTTAGGAAGAGAGCGCAGTAAGGAATTCGCCTTTCGGGAGTCCTCCGCTGAGGCTTTGAGCAATGAGAAATGATTTTCATTGAAGAAGGTCCACTTCGTCGTCGTCGGCCTTTCTGCTCCACTATGAGGCTAAATTTATTGTGCAATCAATTTAAAAGGTTTTATGTTGGGGAAGGAATTCTCAATAAAATGAATATGCGTCTGATGAAAAAGAATCTCGACCTCCTTAAAAAAAGGGGTTTTGTTTTCCGCCTATGCAAAGAAAATGAGTGTAGAATGTTTCCACATCAAACACTTGATAAAATATTTACAAATGCCATCGATGCATTTTTATTGGTTCTCTTGAAAGATGAGAGGTCTTCGAGGGTCCACAAATAGCAAGGGAAATCTTTAATAATGTAAAATTTTGAACCTGTGGTGAGTATTTATAAGTACACTTAGGCAGAAAAAGGTTTCCCATACAGGGTTTTATATATACAGTGAGAACCTAAAGTCCCCCCCCCCCTAATTTCTGAACCGTCCGGTATATTGTGATGAAATTTGGAAAGATAATATATGAGAAAGGTCTGCATTTTTTGACATATCAATGACAGCTTTAAATGTCAAGGTGACAGCTGCGCGCGCTTTCGGAATATTTTTTTTAATAGAAATGGGGGTCGAATGATACCTCATTTTGAAGGTCTTTTTATACTCAGAACATCCTCCAGTTTTGAAAACATTTGGTTCAGTATTTTCCAAATAAAAATCAATAATATCGGTTTCTACCTTATGACTACCCTTGTTTTAATATAACATACATTTTCTAAAAAATATTACTACTATTCATCAGTAGCAAATTGCGCACACATTTACATGTTGTTTGGAGAACCACAGACGCTATTCAGCTTATCTGTGGTTTCTCCATTTTCTACACTTTTCTACCTATTACATGTCATTATTGATTGTTTCTGTCATACTGTTTTTTAATATCTCGATTTAGTATTGACAGAAAGTATTAGTCCGAAATTGTTTAAAATGGCTCGTACTTTACAAGATAAATTTGAGGCGGTTATTATTTTTGGCGAAGCTAAGCGAATTACCATGATGCCGTTCGTATGTTCAATGTACGCTATCCGGAACTCCAAATATGCAGAAAATTTTGACGAAAAAAAATTATTTCAAAATTTCAAAAAATGGGTACGGTGAAAGACGCTCCAAGGTCTGGGAGGCCTAAAATTGTGGAAGATGTAAAAGTCCAGGTCTTAACTGAAATGATTGTTAATCCCCAACAGCCAACGAAGCACGTGGCTGAGGCATGTAATATTTCGCGTACTTTTGTCAAAATAATTTTGAAAAGCCATAAGTTTCACCCATATAAAATGAAAATTATACACGAAATAACAGAAGATAATCCTGATAGACGACTCAAATTTTGCAAAATTTTGTAAGGAAGAATCGTAGGGAATCATCACTACTTGCAGAATATCTGTTTCAGTGACGAGAGTAATTTTTTTTACATGGAAAAGTTAATACCCAAAGCTGTAGGTACTGGAGTGAGGAAAACCCCCATGTTTTCCGGGAGGGACACACAGAGTTCCCTCAGAAAATAAATGTTTGGGCGGGCATTTTGAGTAATCACATCATAGATGCCATTTTTCAGAAAGAAAATCTTAATGGCCCCAGATATCTGGACATGTTGCAAAATACAATTACTCCACTTATTGATGATGTTGTTGCCCAAAACCCACATGAGTTTCAAGAGGTTATATTTCAACAAGACGGAGCCCCACCTCACTATTTTAGACAAGTAAAAAATTACCTGGATGTGAGTTATAAAAATAGGTGGATTGGTCGTCGAGGTCCTACGGAATGGCCAGATCGTTCCCCAGACCTCACGCATCTAGATTTTTTTCTTTGGGGATACGTTAAATCTGAGGTTTATAAAACGGCTCCTGGCTCATTAGATGAACTTAGACAACGAATTACATATGTTTGTTCGAGAATAACGCCACAGATGCTTCATAATGTCAGAGACGAATTTACCCGTAGAATATTTATTTGTCAGAAGGTCCATGAGGGTCATTTTCAACATATGTTGAAGTAACCACTACGACAGTTTGTGCCTTTAGATTTTATTTGAATTGTTTTTCAATTTTCTTAAATAGGGTTAATTAGTTGTTATTTGTTTACTGTTAAATTGTGTTTTATTTTGAAACATAAATAATTTAAAATTATCTATGTGTACTTTACTGGGGAAACAGTACGAGAGGAACAATCAATAATGACACATAATAGGTAAAAAAGTTGTTATAAACAAGGGTAGTCATAACGCAGAAACCGATATTATTGATTCTTATTTGGAAAACACTGAACCAAATGTTTTCAAAACTGGAGAATGCTCTGAGCGTAAAAAGACCTTCAAAATGAGGTATCACTCGACCCCCATTTCCATTTAAAAAATATTCCGAAAGCGCGCGCAGCTGTCACCTTGACATTTATGGCTGTCATTGATATGTTAAAAAATGCAGACCTTGCTCATATATTATCGTTCCAAACTTCATCACAATATACCGGACGGTTCAGAAATTTGAGAGGGGGGGCGGACTTTAGGTCCTCACTGTATATATTTAGAACATGTAATGGAATTACTACATCTATCAATCCAAATTGTGTGCTAAACTTAGTACCATATAACACTCTAGAATATTAAGTGAATATTCGAACCTGTGATGAGCTGTGATAAATAAACTTGGCGAACCCAAATCACCCATGTCCCCTGTGGCTCCGGGGACTAACTAAAAGAATAGGCCCAAGGTAGCACCTGCCTGTCGTATGAGGCGACTAATCGGACTCAAGCAGGTGGTTGTGGACTTTTCCTTTACGTGATAGTAAAGGACTTCTTCACGCCCGAGGAGGTACCACCCCTTACATCAAGTCCCAACAGACGTTTCCGGTTCTGGTGTATGAGTCGGTTTTCCTTATAAACAAAAATGATGATGGCTCCTCCAAGTACAAAAGATTTCGGAGATAAAATGCCCCTCCATTCGGATCTCCGGGAGAGGGGTGTACAGGGGGCGCCGGCATCAAGATATGACATATCCTTCTCGAATATATGTGGCCTAAATTCTAACCTGAACTCCGTCTACCATTTCCTCCGGGCTAATAGGCCCCAACTCCTCAACCTCACCGCAACCCAAATCAGTGCCAAAACAGCCAGAAATCACCTTAATTTCCCGGGGTATGAGCTCCTTACTTCCTTTAGAATGCATGGAGGTGTGTGCGCATACGTCCGTAGCAATCTACCCTGCCCCAGACTCCCCAATTGGGAAGCTGGAAGAAAAGTCATACTTTGGATGAAACTCTCTCTCTCAGGCTGCAACTAAATTCATGTGTTGCATTTATCGGTCACCTTCAGACAACAACTTTGTCCAGCTCTTCGACTACCTTTCTGAAAAAACCTGATTTCTGAATATCCTTCCTCCGAAGTCACTATTAAAGGTAATACGATTGAACCAGAAAATATTGGAATATGTATCGTCAAACCTATTTAAATACTAAACAGTAAAGGTATATCAATCTCAGGTGACTCTGTTACTTTTTATTTAACCGAAGATACAGTTCAATAACTACTGGATTTGGTTGAAATCATCAACGGAAGATTAACTAAACCTAAACAAAAACACACATCATAGATACAACCACCCATACACACACGCGCGCACACACACACACACACACACACACACAACTGCAACCTCACACAAACAACCCAAAAACCACTTAGCCCTTCACCTCCCCAAACACCATCACACCCTGATCCCAAGTGCTCGATCATCCCGTTGCCCACCCAGCGAAGTTTCTTTAAACCTCCGCCTAAAGACACCAAGACTACAAGCCCTGAGTCAATCTGGTAAATAATTGAACAATTTCACCGCATTACATAAGAAACTTCTTCTGAAAAGTGAAGTCCGGTAACGGGGAACAGCTAATTGATTTTTGAAGCTAATATGCTGATCATGTAACTCCGAGAGGAACATCAACTTGTTCTTGAGAGATACGGAAGCGCCCATGCAGCAAATTATATACAAAGACACCGAGATTAAAGACCACGCAATTTTCTATGTTTAGCCAGGTACATTCTTTAATTTTATGCGAAACATGATCATATTTTCGAAGGCCGTAAATCAATCAAATACATGAGTTATGCATTTTCTGTATTCGGTTTTTCTCAGAGATTCGAAAACAGTTACCATACACAAAGTTGCAATAGACGTAGTGGGATAAAACCAATGAGTCACATAACATTCTGTTTGCTATTGTTTTGCTATTGTATATCAATTTTAGTGAGGTTAAAGTTTTCCTATCCACACATTTAATATGCTCTTCGAATAACAAGTCGTCATCCAACACTAGACCCAAATGTTTTGCCTGTTTTTACCGAAGTCAGCGCAACATTGTTTATATGCAGTTTCATATTATGCTTGAAGGACTGCCTCCTGGATATACTTCCGAAGCACATTGTTTCAGTTTTGCTTGGGTTTAGCATAACATTATGTTCCTTAGCTAGTGGTTCAATCAACTGCATATCGCTGTTTCTTCTTTTCGCCGCCTCCATATAATCATTTCCACTAAAACAGCAATATTCTTGCAAATCGTCGACAAAAGCACATGCCTGGCAGAACCGCAAAGGTCTTACAATCTCCATAGTGTAGACAATGAAGAGCAACGGAGAGATAATGGAGCCTTGTGGTACTCCAGCACGGATGGTAATGAGATCAGAATCATTGTTATCAAAGGCAAAATATCTTTTGGAATCTGTTGACAAAAAGGATGCCATCACGCTCAATTCATCGGAGCTAAAGCCAAAGTATTTAAGTTTAGCCAAAAGAAGTTCATGGTTTAGGGTATCGAACGCTTTACAAAAGTCCTGCAGATGACAGACCACTGTCACAAGATGTGCTTATATAGTCCGTCACCGAATCTAACAGCCCTGCCATACTATTCTTTCGGAATCCGCACAGATTCTTTGGCAGTAGGTCAGGGCAGTACGTAGGTTAATACAGGAGTCCCTCAAGGTTCAGCTTCAGCCCCTACTTTGTTTCTTCTCCACATTAATGACCTCCTCTCTAGCACATCGAACCAAGTTCACAGTTACACGGAGGAGAGCACCCTTCACTCCAATATAAAATATTCTCTGTCTCTTTAGCCCAATTAGATGAGGATCGCAGACTCATGGAGGGTTCTATCTCTGTGGATCTCCAAAAAATATTAGACTGGGGAAGTAAAAATCTTGGGAAATTCAACTCCACCAAATCTCAGTCTTTCTATCTCAGAAAAGATACACTAGCCCTAGACTCATCACAATGAACAACCAAGTTATTCAAAGTAATAAGTCCTTTTCACTTGCTGGCATTTCTGTGGATCGAAATCTCAATTGGCACCAACATGTCACATCAATTGCAGAAGCGGCGGCTAAGAAATTTCTCTTCCGGGCTCGCAAATACTTTTCACCAGCTAATCTCTATACATTATATACTTCACAAATAAGGCCAAACCTCGAATACTGGTCCCACATCTGGGGTGCCGCTGCAGCTTATACACTCGCTATCCTGGACTCCATTCAGAAGAGAGCTATACGTCTCATCGGTGACCCTACCCTCACCCAAAGGCTGCCATCCCTTGGCTACCGACGTGCCGTTGGTGACCCCCCCCCTCTCTCTCGCTCGCTCTCTCTTTTATAGATATCTGACGGACACTGCTCAGAGGAGCTTTCCTCCATAGTTCCTCCACCTACTGCCTCCAACAGATCTACCATGGGAACAGAGCGAATGCACCCTTTTACTGTCCAGATCACCAGACATATAACATCTTGTTATGCCCGCTCTTTTGTCCCGAGGACTGTTCTGGAACTCCTTGCCAGCACATGTTTTTGCTTCTCCTCCGAATCTCCAAATCTTCAAGTCGAGAATTAACTCTTGCCTCTTTCCTCCTTGTCGACACCCACGGTACGATAGTATTTAGGCTGTAAGCCCTCGTGGTGTGTTGTTAAAATATATATTTAAAAAAAGGCTTTTTACATTAAAATACACCACCATCTAATCATTTAACACCCTTTCCAACACCTTTGATAGAACTGGCAGAATCCTCACAATCCTCAAATCCGAAAAAGAGACCGGATTGCCAACCTTGGCAAGGGGTTTTCCAACAGAAATTTTCCACAGAGTAGGAAAATCATGTTTCTCTATCCAAGAATTAATAATACGAAGAATAACAATATCAATGCATGGATCACTGTGTATTCTAGTCGTAATTTTATCGACACCCGAAGCGTTCGCTTTAATGCTATTTAGTATCTTATGTATCTGATCTTGGCTAGTTAAACTGAGAGAGAAATGACTATCGTTATTAAAAAAAGTATTACTGTTATAAAAACTTAATTGTGGGCCAAACATGTCGTGCATTTGCAGAAACGTACCCGAATAAACCGAAACTCAGCCACGACATGATAAAGATGTTGCTGTAAAATTGTTCACAGCATGGAAGTTTTCGCCCAAAAGTACAGAAGCGTAAGCCACTCGTTGATAACGAGGTAAACGAATTGAGCGTATTGGCATTTTTTGTTGCTGATCCCAAGGCATCCATCAGGGATTGCGAAAAAGAATTACGCTTGTCAGCAAGAACGATTCACAGAATTTTGAGAAAGCATCATGGGAGACCCCTCTTTTACCACCCGATACATGGTTTGCAACCAAAGGATCTTCCTAGACGTGTTGCGTTCTGTGAACGATTCATAGTGAAAACAGAAGATAAGAATTTCTGCAAGACAATTATTTGGTGCGATGAGGCGAAGTTCTCCAAAAATGGCATGCACAATCGCCACAATAGTCACTTCTGGTCAGATGAGAATCCCTATGTTACCAGGATCAACTATTTCCAAGACAGGTGGTCATTTAATTGTTTTGTGCAATTAAGAACAATAAGATTTTTGGGATTAAAATATCCGATGAAAATCTCACTGGTGTGAGTTATAATGATATTTTGCATGGAGTGATTCTAGTTTCTCTCAACAAGCTGGTATCAGCAAGACGGAGCACCGACCCACAGTTTCCATTAAGCTCATGATTTTTGCACCACCATTTTGAAGACAGGTGGATTGCCAACAACGGCCCACATAGATGGCCACCACTGTCCCCTGACTTAACGACTCTGGATGCAAGCATCTGGGGCTACATCAAAAATAAAGTTTACCACGAACCTGCCACCACAAAAGAAGACATGGTAGGTAAAGTTTTACGTGCCATCAATTTACGGAATTCGAGTCAAATCAGAAAGGCTACGAACCATAACATTACAAGACGAATAACTCTATGTCAGTGGGAGTAATTTTGAGCATTTGTTATAAGTTCCACAATTTTTTATTTGTTTTTGTGTTTTAGTTTCCACTAGCTATTAGTTAAGTTCTGTACTAATTTATAATAAATAACCACCTACCTTGTTGAGTTGTATTTTGGTTTTACAAGTTAGTTGAAAACACATTGATTTTACAGAACTAAACGAGGGAAATGCAGCGATTTGGATGCATATACAAAGTGTTCTCTTTTTTTTACGCACTAATGCCCAACAAATGTGATGTTCTCATTTGTAAGAGGTGGGACTTGACATGTAGACGTCAACAAGCATATTATCAAGTCACAAGGCCTGCTTTAAATCTATTGTGACAATTTGAGTTATGTGAATCCAATAAAATTGAAATGCATGGACTGTCTGAGAATTTATCCGTAATATAATCGACAACCGATGCGTTCGCTTTAATGCTATTTAGCATTTTAGTGAATTTTCGTAGAAAAAATTCTTTATTAGGGAGATCCCGACTTTTGAATTTTGAAAAATTTTTTGCAAATGAGCGCAAACTAGGACCCCTAGAACCCATATCCGGGGTTAGTTTCAATTTTTATATGTTTATATATATATATATATATATATATATATATATATATATATATATATATATATATATATATATATATATATATATATATATATATGTATCACACCTATAACTCAAAAAATAATGGGCCGATTTTGATAAAATTTGGCATGTACGTTTCTTTTGTAAATAGCTTGGATAAGTTCGTTAGTCAGGAAAATCGGACGAGGTTTTCCGGGAAAATTTTGAGTTTTCATTCGAAAAAAATTCTTATCTCAAAAAGTAATAAGCCGATTTTAATAAAATTTGGCATGTACCTTCCTTTTGTAAATGGCCTTGATAAGTTTGTTATCCAGGAAAATCGGACGAGGTTTTCCGGGAAAATTTTGAGTTTTCATTCAAAAAAAATTTTTATCTCAAAGAATAATGGGCCGATTTTGATAAAATTTGGCATGTACCTTCCTTTTGTAAATATATTTGATAAGTTCGTTAATCAGAAAAATCGGACGAGGTTTTCCGGAAAAATTTTGAGTTTTCATTTGAAAAAAAATTTTATCTTAAAAAATAAAAATTCTATGATAACCAAATTTGGTAGGTAGGTTTACGATATAAAAAGTAAACTATACACCAAAATTTAGATTTCTATGTTACAAGAAAAAAAAGTTATAATAAAATATTTTGTGCCAGATCATTTTTATGAAAATTCACTACCATAACGCACTTGCTGCGTCTTCAACTTTTATGTATCTGATCTTGGTTAGTTAAAATGAGGGAGAAATGACTATCGTGATTGAAAGTACTGCTGTTATAATAAACAATTTTATTCCTACAAACGATGCCGCAAGCATTTTGAAGAAATGCCGAAAGGTACCGACTGAGTTCATTTGGATTGGATAACTCACTAGGCAGCGTTTCGCTTTTACATGATTTAATGTTCATGTGTTACAATAGGAAATCCCACATACCTTTCTTGTAGCTCGTTTGGTGGATTTATATAAGGTGTTGTCATTAAAGACACCCTCTATGCACTAAGTACTATTTCTTTGGTCACAAAAGTTATTTCTAGACCCCTCACTAAACTGTGTAGGGCGTCTAATTTTTTTAATTTCAACAACACACCACGAGGACTCACAGCCTAAATACTATCGTACCGTGGGTGTCGACAAGGAAGAAAGAGGCAACTTGCTAATTCTGGACTTGCAAGGTTTGGAGGTTCGGAGGAAAAGGAAAAACACGTGCCGGCAAGGAATTCCACAACTTGGAAGTCCTCGGGACAAAAGAGCGGGCATAACAAGATGTTATATGTCTGGTGACCTGGACAGTAAAAGGGTGCATTCGATCTATTACCCTGGTAGATCTGTTGGGGGCAGTAGGTGGGGGAACTATGGAAGAAAACTCCTCTGAGCAGTGCCCGTGCAGATACCTATATAAGAGAGAGATGTCACCAACGGCACGTCGGTGGGCAGGGGATGGCAGCCTTTGGGTGAGGGTAGGGTCACCGATGAGACGTATAGCTATCTTCTGAATGGAGTCAAAGATAGCAAGTGTGGAAGCGGCAGCGGCACCCCAGATGTGGGAGCAGTATTCGAGGTTTGGCCTTATTTATGAAGTATATAAGGATTAGCTGGTGAAAAGTATTTGCGAGCCCGGAAGAGGAAACCTAATTTCTTAGCAGCCGCTTCTGCACTTGATGTGACATGTTGGTGCCAATTCAGATTTCGATCCACAGAAATGCCAACAAGTGAAAAGGACTCATTACTTTGAACAACTTGGTTGTTAATTGTGATGGGTCTAGGGCTGGTGTATCTCTTATGAGATAGCAAGCAAGACTGAGATTTGGTGGAGTTGAATTGTACAAGATTTCTAATGTGGACTTGCCCGCCTGATACGCGAATTCTTATAGATAGAGCTATTTTCAACCTCGACACCCATGTTGCATAGCTT
Source organism: Tillus elongatus (assembly GCA_964006375.1). Lineage (NCBI taxonomy): Eukaryota > Metazoa > Arthropoda > Insecta > Coleoptera > Cleridae > Tillus > Tillus elongatus. The sequence continues at coordinate 18,546,954 of OZ023265.1, read as the reverse complement.
AACATTTTATCACCAATGCAAATTAATTAAAGTTAAGGAGAAGTCTCAATAAAACCTTCTATCGTGTTAACGTTCTTGTCCTGAAGTAATTCCAATCAATAATTCAACCAAGATAATAAAAATCAAACCTCTCCTTTTATTTTTACTGTGAGATTATGTCTAAGCACGAACCCACGAAAATGTGCACCAAATACTACGTAAATCCTCCAAGCAAGTATAATAAATCCGAAAGTATATAGCTTGATATAGTAAAAGTTTGCCGTAGGAAACTTGCATTTATGCATGAAACAAATGAAACGGGGTTATGGCCTGTATAATTTCATGTGGATGTTATCCTAGAGACGAAATTTCGGCGGCACGTCATCCAGTCATGTTTTTGCGTCAGGTGTGTCATGCAAAGAACACATGAATTTCATATTGTAACAAAGACTCTATTTACATCATAATGGGTGCACATAGAAAAAGCCTGATAGGAGACTAATTTTCATGAGTAAGAAAATTATTCGATGTCGAAATAATAGAGAAAGAATATTATAACCTACACGCGATTTATTTTAAGAACATAAATCAGTATAAAATATTCAATTTTCCAAAGAATACAGTGCCAAAAACAACTCATCAAAAATCGGGACGCAGCAAGTGCGTTATAGTAGCAAATTTTCATAAGAATTGTACATTATTATTATACGGCATATTAGTAAAGTTAATACTTCAAACTTACACAGACCTTGCAGATCGATTTTAGATGTCCTAGTACGCGCACATTTGAAGAATTCAGTCGAAAGTGTTACCATCGATATCTCTCAATTATCAAAAAAATCTTGCATTCTAACTCCTTTTGAGAAAAATTCGCAAAACTCAATTTTATATGAAGCTAAAGAATTAAATTTTGCTATATCTGTAGATAGTGCAAGTCTCTTTAAAAGAAACTTGTATTACAAATTTCATTAAAGTTATACAAAAGATTTCCAGAAGAAAACTTAACTCATATTTAGAAAAGTAAAGTATCTGCCAAATTATAAGCGTAGCAGTTATTTTTTCTTATTAATCTCCAGTATAATTTCGTTTAGGTTTAGGTGAACCTAATCAAAGCGGTTTTTCAACATCAACAACAACAAAATTATAATTTAAGACTCAAAGGTGACAAACTTATTTAGACGTTTTAAACAAAAATGAGATCTTGTTCAAAGCGTATGTGTGTGCACTATTGTTTCTGCGAATGTCAAAATAAAACAAAAAAATATACCTTCATCGAGCTGGGTTCGATCGCGTAACCTTCTCCTTATGAGACAAGCGCGACGTCTCTCAGCCATCAAGGCATACGTCAAGTAACGTTTTATTTGCATGATACATTAGATGGCTTCATTCATATATTCCAAGTATACGTAACAATTAATTACAGAATTAGTAGAATTACCATTGAAACACATCCCACGACTGTTTCGGTCTTATGTGACCTCTTATGTTTAAGTTTAAAGATAAAAGAAACTATTTTAGAATAATTTTTATAGAGACATGGCTTGATTTTGTTTACATTTCTACTGTATTATGCGACAGCATAATATATCTATGCTGCGCTAAGACTTTATTTGAGGCCGTTCATAAAGCTAGAAATATAGTGCCCTTTAATAATTGATTGAATCCCCCAGTTCAATAACAATCACTTGGCAAATTTTTAATTTCATGTCGTCTGTCATTTTCCATAATTGCGGCTGAGCTTTCACGATTGTTGGTTCGGGTAGTATGTTTTATGTCTGGTATATATTTAGTTTGGTTCCCGTTGATGTATGGTTTATACCTGTTGTATGAATCAACCTACGCGTGGCAGTTAAGTACACTGTCTGTGAGGCATTGTATTTTAAACACTAATTTGGAAAAAAACTCTAAATAATGTGTACCAAATTACTTAAAATTCACAACATAGCTTTATTTGCGCTATTTCTAGCCACATGTAAAGTCTCATTCCAGTTACTCTGATACTTACAAAAATATAGCGTTTTCAAAATTTTTTAACGATTTTCCACCGGAAAAACTTGAGCATAAAGGCTGATTAACGAACTCGTCCTCGGTTTTAGCCCAAACAATTTTTTTTTCCAAATTTGATTGAAATAGGTTTAGTATTTTTTGAGTTATCGCTCGGATACATATACATACATACATACATATATATTAATATATATATATATATATATATATATATATATATATATATATATATATATATATATATATATATATATATATAAACATATAAAATTTTAACGGAACTTGATTTTGGATCTCTCGGAACCCAAATTCGCGCTCATCTGAAAAAACTTTTTCGAAAGCTTTTCATCATTTCCTCTCTGTGCGATTTTTTCTTAATGAGAATTCGCTAAAAGTACTTAAGTGCTAAATAAAAAGTCTGGACGCAGCAAGTGCATCTAAGTGAATTTTCATTAAAATGTTCCCGAAAAAACTGGTTCCCTAGCCAACGAACCTTAGGTTAATACTGAAATAGTGAAATTCAAAGCATTTAATGAAAATTCGCTACGAAATCGATTTTTCGATGAAAAATACAAAAATGTACAAACAAACTGTTCGATTAAAAAAAATTTATTTAAATCACCAACGACATATGGACCACGCTGTGATTGTAAAAATAATTTTGTAAGATGCAGTTCAAGACAATGTATAATTAACATTAACAATTTTTCTCGTATTTTGTATATCAACGGTTATATTGAGCTTTTTTCTACTAAAAATTATAACTAATAAGTCATAAACTCTACAACTAAAACTACTGCCAAAGCATCAGGAAAAGAGCCTATTTCAAATGAATTTTCTGAATATTTTTAGCAAAATGAAGGACAATTACGGTTGAAGCTGAAACTTAGGCGTTTGTAAAACACACTTCCTGCGGCATTTTCTCTACATAAGCCGTATTCGTTTCAGGTTTTTTGCCTTAAAGTTGCCAATTTTGAAGTCTCAAATCGCGACTTTGACGCTTTCAGAGGAAAAACTATAAAATTTTAAAAGTAATTTTTCTCGCATTTCTTGACTTTTGGGCAAAATAAAGTAAATCTTTGTCTATAGTACACAATATCTTTTGTTATCCGCACACAATATTTTGTTTTTGTGCGTTTCCCTGGTCATCATTGGCACCCAACATTTTTTTCTGTACATGCCTATAATTTCTTTCCCTATAGATCTGAATTTTGGTACATAGTTTAATTTTTATGATATAAAGCCGCGTGTCTAATTTAGTTGCCATAACTTTGTTATTTCCGGTGATATAAAAATTTTTCGAAAGAAAACACAAAATTTTTGAGAAAAACTTGGGCCGATTTCCTGGCTGACGAACTTATTCAAGCCATTTGCAAAATTAAGGTACTCACCAAATTTGATCGAAACAACCAGCCGAGTATTTTTTGAGTTATCGTTGGGGGGCACTCACAGACACACACAAATGTATATATATATATATATATATATATATATATATATATATATATATATATATATATATATATATATATATATATATATATATATATATATATATATACTTACATAATATTCAGTTTTTGTGACGGTAATATTATTATTTTCTTAAAACTTGTGCCGTCAGTTCATCGGCGTAGCTAGCCTCAGTTTTCAGGGGCAGGTGTACGTTGGATTAAAAAAATATATGTAAATATATGTTTTCTATTTTCTTTATTAGAATGTTTCAGAGGGGGCCGAGGTAAATCAGGGGGGGGGGAGGCCCTCACATAGCTACGCCAATGCGTCAGTTGCAAAATAAAAACTCTTTATTATTGCCAAGCTTTCGGAATAATTTATTTTATTGTCAATGCTACAACATGCAAAGAAAAAAATTATAATTTACATAGGAAAAATACACAGGTTTTGAAATTACCTTTGACGACAATTTAGTAAACTTAAAGAAAGATAATAATTTTATAAGTCACTACCCATTATTATATTTCCTAGACAAAAAAATAATAATGATAATAATTTAAACACACAATAGGTATTTGCATATGTCAGTGTGACTCTTATCCACTTCAGTCAAATTTTCAAAAAGTTTGTTTCATGTTTGTTATTTAATAATTAGTTCAAGTGAACTCGCGTTATATGTTAGTATTTAAAACCTTTGTATTTTTCCTATGTAAATTGTAATTTTTTTTCTTTACATGTTGTATCTCTGATAATGGAATAAGTTATTCCGAACGCTCGACAATCAATAAGTGTTTTTATTTCGCAACTGAGGGCTATCCCACAATTTTTAACTAACTAAATCCTGTGACAAGGCCAGACTTGAAAAGGTCAAAGCTCACAAAAAGTTTCTACACAATCCCAGTCAAGAAAACCGTCAAGCATTTAACGACGCAAGAAACCGCTATGTCCACATTCTTTCTGAGGCAAAAAACTCGTTTAATAACCACATCTATAACAGAGTCCTCTTAAGCTCCAGTGGCAGCAAACCCTTCTGGACTCTTGCTAAATTAAATCTATTGGGAATAATTTCTGCAAGAGCACGTTCCCACCTCTTGTCTCAGGGGATGAAATTGTTTCTACCGCCCTGGGCAAGGCTGAACTTTTTGCGACGTTGTTCGCCGGCAATTCTACTCTCAACCCACCTCCAAATGTTCAACCACTAACAGTCCCCAATGTGGCGCATAAAATGACGGATATCATTTTCAAAACTAAAAAGGTACGAAAGATGATCTCTTCTCTTAATACCCGGAAAGCCTCTGGTCTTGACGAGATCCCAGCAATTGTTCTCAAAAATGCGCACCAGAACTTGCTCCTGTCCTGACTCGTCTGTTTCAGACATCTTACAATAGAGGCATATTCCCTAGTAACTGGAAAACTGCTCGAGTACAACCCGTCCCCAAGAAAGGATCCAAAGCGCTTCCTAGCAACTACAGGCCTATTTCTCTCCTTTCAGTCGTCTCTAAAGTGATGGAAAAGTATATAAACACCGAATTACTAAAATCTCTTGAAAAACACAGTCTAAACCACGACAGGCAGTGTGGATTACGTCAGCGCAGATCAACTGCCGACCTCCTATCCTTTGTCACCCATTCTTGGAACAAGTCTATGGAACTACACGGTGAATCCCAGATTGTCGCTCTAGACATATCCAAAGCATTCGACCAGGTCTGGTATGCAGCGCTGCTTAATAAACTACCGGCCTATGGCCTACCACCAAAACTCTGTACGTGAACAGCAAATTTCCTCTCCAACCGGAGCATTTCTGTCGTCGTGGATGGCCATTCCTCTAAACTTTATCCAATTAATGCAGCAGTTTCTCAAGGTTCAGCTTTAGCCTCTACGTTGTTTCTTCTCCACATCAATCACCTTCTCTCTAGAACATCCAACCCAGTTCACAGTTACTCGGACGACAGCACCCTCCACTTAAATATACAATATTGTAAGCCTGTCTCTTTAGCCCAGTTAGATGAGGATCGCAGACTAATGGTGGGTTCTATCTCCGTGGATCTCCAAAAAAATATTAGACTGGGGAAGTAGAAATCTTGTACAATTCAACCCCACCAAATCACAGTCTTGCCTTCTTTCTCATAAGAGATACACCAGCCCTAGACCCATCACAATAAACAACCAAGTTATTCAAAGTAATGAGTCCTTTTCACTTGTTGGCATTTCTGTGGATCGAAATCTCAATTGGCACCAACAGGTCACATCAATTGCAGAAGCGGCTGCTAAGAAATTAGGTTTCCTCTTCCGGGCTCGCAAATACTTTTCACCAGCTAATCTCTATACCTTATATACTTCACAAATAAGACCAAACCTTCAATACTGCTCCCACATCTGGGGTGCTGCTGCCGCTTCTACACTCGCTATCCTGGACTCCATTCTGAAAAGAGGTATACATCTCATCGGTGACCCTACCCTCACCCAAAGGCTGCCATCCCATGCCCACCGACGTGCCGTTGGTGACCTTTCTCTCTTTAATAGATATATGCACGGGCACTGCTCAGAGTTACCTGACCTAACCTGACCTGACCTGACCCCAGATATGTCTTTTAGGGGGCCTAGTTCGCGCTCATTTGAAGAATTGTTTTTTTAATTTTCAAATGTCGAGATCTTCATAAGTGAATTTTTTTAAAGAAAATTGACTTATAGATTGGACGAAACATTGGTGCAATTACATACGCTATTTAAGTATATTAATATAACTTACATTGTCCCCATGTAAAAGAGAACTCCATTTGACCACTCACCTGAAACCAAATAAAATAATTAGAAAATATTTCAAATCTCGAAAAATAAAATAGTTTAGAAATATTAATTTGCTTTGACAAAAAAAAAACCTTCTGCTCCAGAAGACCGATTTGATTGGGTGGGCTAACAAACTTACTTAAACGATTAATGAAGAGAAGATTATAAATTCGACAGGCACCTTAAATTGTAAACAGTTTAAATAATATACACTTAGAAAAAACAATTTTTTATGTCGAAATGTAGAAAACTTTTTTATGTAGAATTTTAGTTGGAATATTCATGCTTTGTTAACGTTAACATTGTGAGGGAAACAGTCGTTTTTGTTTTTTAAAAAACATAAGCGGTTGTTATTGGTATGTTCGCCAGATGTGCTTGTTGGGGCTCATCACGGGCTCCAATATTCACATAGTGAAGTTTTTAGATCAAAAAGATCGATTAAGAACAAAACGTCATTGAAACGTGCGGCACCTTTGATTTCAAGCCCTTTATTTTCACTTTGAATTTGACCAGCTAAACACTCCTAATTTGTAGGGCAAAAAGTATGGTCAATAACCTCGTCCGAGCTATACAGATACTAGGCTCTACGTTGTGTTCTCGACTTAAAAATCCCCTTTCGTTTTCTTTATGTATCAAAGAAATCAATATAAATACTTGTTTTTATGTAGAATTTTAGTGAGAATACTCATCCTCTGTTAAAGTTAACATAGTTTTTATTTTATTTTAACGACACACCACGAGTGCTTACAGCCTAAATACTATCGCACCGTGGGGGTCGACAGGAAGGAAAGAGGCAACTTGTTAATTCTGGACTTGAAGGTTTGGAGGTTCGGAGGAGAAGGAAAAACATGTGGCGGCAAGGACTTCCACAACTTGTCCTCGGGACAAAAGAGCAGGCATAACAAGATATTCTATGTCTGGTGACCTGGACAGTAAAAGTGTGCGAAACGGTCGTTTTTGCTTTAAAACAGATGTGCGGGAGTTATTGGTTTGTCGCCAGATGTGCTTGTATCTGCTCATCACAGTCTCCAGGATTCACATAGTGAATTTATAGATCAAGAAAGAACGTGTGCTTCCTTAAATAATGCGGCACCTTTCATTTTAGCCCATTACCCTTTAAATTAGACAAAAGCTCATAAATTTGTCAACTAGGAGATTAAACTAGTTCGTCCACCTCGTTCGTTCAATATAGACACAATAGACAAACGATGGGTCGCCGACTACAATTTTTACTTCGGCTTAGTTCGTCTACCTAGGTGCGATATAAATACACTGTAGCTGCAAATTTAATTTAGAACTTTTCATCCTTTGATGACGCTGACGTGGTCAGTGTAACGATCGTAAGGTCTCTTTAAACTATGTGTTGTGGTCATTTGGGATAAGTGTACTTATCCAACATAAGTGGTACTTTTTCTTAATGTTGTTGGAAAAGCTTCGGCATAAATATCAATTAGAAGAGAATTTACGTAGCAGTTAGATTTTTTGCATACGCTGCTGAAAGCGGGTATATAACAGGACTGAAATTCCATTCACATAAGGGCTTTACTTGCAGCAGGAGAATTAACGGTTATGTCCGCACTCAAAGACATTTGCGCTTAGTACAGCAGTTACCACCTGCATGTTCCCCGTTATTAGTCCGCCTGAATGTGACAACTGACACACATCCCAAGATCTACGCTCGAAATCTGCATTTTAATTTATTTTAATTTATTTTGTACCAGGATTAAACATTTAGAATGTTCTTAAGTTGCAGAAAATATTTAGGAGGTGGTAAATAAATATCTGAGGGCAAGAAATGACCGTAATTAATTGTTATTATAATTATTTAACTTGATAGCATGTCATTCCTTTGAATCGGTCTACTTCCGAAGGGTGGAGTCTGGGTCAGTGTTTTGATAGGTAAAAGGGATTTCTCTCGAGCGTCACCACTTTACTTGAGGTTTTAAAAAAGGTTCCAGGGGAAAAGTGGAAGGTCCACAGTGACTAATATCCAAGTAACAGACTACAGTAAGGGAGTATAGTGCTCAGGAAGACTCAAGTGGAGATATTTGGTTTTGAGGGGTCAAACTTTATAGATATCATTTCTGAACGTCACACATTCTGGGGTACACATAACTAAACATTAAATGAAAGACAATGGAGTTACAAGTTGAGTCGTTCATAAGCTTCCTCGACCTGAAGTTGAAGAGGAGTAACCACACCATAGTATTTGACATTTACAGAAAACCCACTCAGACCGACCACCTCATTCCATTCAAGTCTTGCCATCATATGTCTCACAAGATGGCTTCACTCAGATTTTTGGTTGACAGATTATCCAGAGTCTAGTTTCATCAGAGAATTAAACCTCATTAAGCAACCCGCGGCCAATAACGAGTAGCCACTAAATATTGTTGATAAGATGGTCAACATAAAGAGCCGTCAGCTTTTGATTGAAGCGAGCACTAGTTTACCCATCGCTCAACCTGAAAGGATATCTTATTTCCCTTTAACCTTTTGTGGTCCAGTGTCCAACGCCATAGTTAAGGCTCTCAAATGTGACAATGGCAAATTTTCATTCAAGTCCATGAACACCGTCAACAATTTGTCCATTCACAAGAAAGACAATATTCCAGACCTGAAGAAGTCAGGTGTCTATCGCTTAAGATGTGGTACCCCTGGTTGTAAAGCTGTGTATTTAGGAAGAACCGGAAGCTCATTGGGCACCAGAGTCACGGAACACCTCAGAAGTAAACCAACCTGATAATGACACGTCAGTATTTGGTTGCCATTTGAGGGAGAGTGGCCGCTGCTTTAACAAAAATATAGATGCTGAGATCTTGCACCCTTCAAGTTTTGGTGTAGAACAATTTGTCTTAGAAGAAATTGGGTTTTTCAAACATTTTAACTACCAAGCCAGTGATGTTTTGAACTTGTCCAACACTGATATAACAAACTTTCCGTCCTTCTACAACCAATTGCTCTAATAGTGCTACTGAACTCTATTGTTTCCTATGTGACCATAAGTATGATGAATTTGAAGGTGGCTGTTCTGTGGCTCCCTTCCATTTCTGCTTATTTTGTCATTGACATATGTCGCTTCTGACACTTGTTTCTGATTCACCCTTCTGCACTTGCGCCAGTGCCGCCTACCTGTTCAAGTTGGCATAATGGCGGACCTTCATTGCTGTTGATCATTTAAGTCGCCGATCTTTTTTATTGATTTTTGTTTGGGGACAAATTTCTGGCGAATTCAGATGTAGTGTTGCAGAACCTCTAGTGCAATAGATGAAGTTTCTGCCTGTTGAACCTTTTGTATAGTTTCAACTTTCAAGTTTCAAGAATTGAAAAAGTGAGTAGTTTCCATTTTGTTTTTTCTCATTTAATCTCTTGTGAATTTTTTCACCTTACTGGTTCTCATTGAGTTTCTACTTGATTGTGCCTGCCACTTGTGTTTACCATGTCAGTTTTACTCCTTGGCTTGTTCTATTTCTATTTTCAAATTATAGACTTTTTGCATTTTTTGTAGCTTTCAACGCTTGTCAGTTTGCTCTGGTGTTTAATTTAATTCATTTTTGACTGCAGGTTTTAGCTTTAACATAGTTTCTTAGCTGGTGGTGGTGTAACTGCTTGTGTTTTATTATAATTCTCTTAGTTTTAGCCTGACTCTTAGTTAGCCTTTTACTGTGTGACTTATGATTTTAACCTTTGATGTTTTCTGTAGATTGTCAACCATTGTGCTCGAACCTGTACAATTGCCGTACAACCCTCGGTTATTCGTTGCGTGCCTAGACATATATATATATATATATATATATATATATATATATATATATATATATATATATATATATATATATATATATATATATAGAGGGGGGCCGATAACACCCTGTCAATTCTGTTTAAGTAAAACTGGGTATTAGGGACACCTGTATATTTAAACACGGAAAAATTTAAACAAAATTAGTTCTGGGTTTTCTCGGGTAACTTGGAGGACAGGTATATATGATTTGCAACAAATAAATCAGAAAATATAAATGTCAAAGATTAATTAAAGAAAATACTGTAGGTATATTCGGCTGAACTACTTTTTGGAACTCTAGTCCGAACTCTATGCTGAATTGCCTTAACTCGGCCGGTGGGCTTGCTTTTATATGGTAAAAATTGGGCGTCCTTGTTTAATTCTAGAAGCTTTTATTCTCCTTACAGGGTGAGCTACCTCTGGGTTCTTGGTATCTACCGCCTCCTAGCTTTGTACGTGCTATACCTAAATGAAACTAGTAGCTAGTAGGTGAGAGTATAAAAACAAATTTTTGGAAGGATTGTCGGTAATGGCGCTCTTTTCTTTGTACTTTACATCAACGTAAAATAAATAGCAACATGCAATTTGTAGGTATTGTATAAATCTAACATTCGTAAGAACTAGGGTTTTACGCTCGCCGATCGTAAAAACTTTGTCTGAATTCCGAATAATAACATAATAACTGCAGAATGTATTGAAAGGGGCGACCGCCAGGTAATCATTAGTATCTTAAGTCTCATAAGAAGACATTTAAGGGAAGTAGGGCTGATTTATTTACACGCCAGTAGTGTCTAGAATTGAAATAATTTGTTTCTCTTATTTAGTTTTCTTGTGCTTAGTTGTATACACAGTGAATTTACTTTATCTTTAGACAGTGTTAGTGTAGGGTTGTTTTTATTATTTTATACTATAAAAAAATGTGCTCCAAATTGCCAAGCTGGATACGGCTAGAGACAGGGCTTCCTGTAGTGGTGACAGTTTTCTGTAAACCATGCGGGAAAGTGGTAAGTTACTTTTTATTTTAAGCGACTGATCTATTTTCTTTGTTTTTCTAACCTTCGCCATTAATCAGCCCAGTATCTATTTGCTAGATTTTCCGACACATGATTTGTATAATCGAAAATGTTAAAATTCAATCGAAATAAAAAACTAAATAAAGTATAAAAAAATACCTTGCAGTTCATAAAAAAATTACTGAAATACAAATAAAAAATATACTTCTTTATTTTTATTACCTAATTCACGGATATTGTATAAAAACAATACTAAATCTCTATTTACCCGAAAAAAATGTAGATGCCAGTAAGATTTCTTTTCGAACAGATTTTAAGCGCAAGGAAATATCTCATAAACCAACACTGTAAGACACCTCTGCATCAAAGAAATTGTGAAAAACGAAATTCAAATTATACATCCCAAGCATCAATACGCGAATGTTTGAGAAACCAAACAAAGAAAGCAGAAGAAGATACCTTTAAATTTGACTTAAGCAAGGCAATGGTTGCTTATAACATTCCACTGAATAAATTAAACACTGTCTTCAAGTCTTTTTGGAAAAATATTGTCTATACCAGATGAAAGTACTTTGAGAAAAAATATGGTTGAAAAATGCTCTTTAGAAACATTTTCAGATGAAAAAACTCTTATAAAAAATAATTTTTGTTACGTTGTAGTAGATGAAACTCAAGATGTTTGTAGTAGATGAAACTCACGATGTTTGTGGTAGATATATTGCTAATTTAGTGATAGGCACCTTAACTGAAATTTCTTCATCTAAACCTTATTTAATTGCAGTCAAAGAATTAGAAAAAACAAATAATAATACTATAATAAGATTTATTCAAGAGGGTCTGTCAAACGTGTTTTTACCAAATGCTGTACCAGTTGGTAAAGTTTTATTACTGATTACCGATGCTGCTTCATATATGGTCAAAGTTGGAATTCATTTAAAAATATTTTATCCCCACTTAATTCACTGTACGTGCCTGGCTCACGGGTTAAACAGGCTAGCAGAAGAAATTATCCAGCAATTTCCTTTAGTCAATGAATTTATTAATAATATAAAAAATTGTTCGTCAAAGCTCCTTTAAGAGTTCAAAGATATAGAGAAGTTCTGCCTGGGGTACCATTACCTTCTAAACCTGTAATCACGCCATGGTGACCTGGACCGAGGCTGCCTTATTTTATTTTGAACATTTAAGATAAATCATGGAGATAATGCAGATGAAGCAGGTGCGTCAGTGAAACAAGCAAAAATTATTTTAAAGGACACCAAATTCAGCCAGCAATTCTGTTTTATAAACAGTAATTATAAAATAGTTACAGAAACTATAAAAAAAATTCAGCAGCAAAATGTTTTGCTAACTGAATCAGTTAAATTAATAGAACATTCCAAAGAAACTATTGATAAAACAAATGGGCCTGTTGCTACACAAATTACAAAAAAATATCAAAAACACTCACAAAAAATGGGGGTTATACCAAGTTATCGCAGATTGCAAAAGCTCTAGATGGAGATTTTTCAGACGATTTGAACAATGTAGGGCCTACCATATTGTCAAGCTTAAAATATGCTCCAATTACCTCAGTCGACGAAGAACGGAGTTTCTCTTCGTATAAAAACTTTAACTGAGTGAAGGCAATATTTCAAAATAGATTATTTGGAGCGCCACTTAATAGTATCTGTTAATAGTAATAATTGCAGTAATAATATTAATGAATAATTAATTAATAATATAAGTAGGGTCCTATGTGGTATTGCTTGTGAATAAAATTAATAGCTTAGAGCTTTAAAAACTTGTTTTATTGGTATACTATGATTATTTATGCATTGCATGTATCGATATTTTTGTGCATATTTTGTTCAAGTTGGTGCATATATTTTTTTAAATTTCATGCCAATAGATGCGCATATTTCACCTAAAAAGTTTGCATATAAATCCGAGCCCTGGTTCTGAGGTTTGTTCCGTTTCTGCCTACCATACTATTAGATGAGTATGTGCCCAAGGGTTTAACGATAGCTTGGTATATCCAATATATTATCGTGGGATTCAACCCGCTACGAGTCTACGGCAAGTCCAGATTGCCATTGTTTTTTGTTTGTTTTGTTTCTTGTTTTATATTTCAACAACACACCACGAGGGCTTACAGCCTAAATACTATCGCACCGTGGGTGTCGACAAGGAGGAAAGAGGCAACTTGTTAATTCTGGACTTGAAGGTTTGGAGGTTCGGGGGAGAAGGAAAAACATGTGCCGACAAGGAATTCCACAACTTGGAAGTCCTCGGGACAAAAGAGCGAGCATAACAAGATGTTTTATGTCTGGTGCCCTTGAAAGTAAAATGGTGCATTTGCTATGTTCTCCTGGTAGATCTGTTGGGGGCAGCAGGTGGAGGAACTATGGAAGAAAGCGCCTCTGAGCAGTGCCCGTGTAGATATCTATAAAAGAGAGATGTCACCGACGGCACGTCGGTGGGCAAGGGATGGCAGCCTTCTCTTCCGAATGGAGCCCAGGATAGCGAGTGTAGAAGCGGCAGCAGCACCCCAGATGTGGAAGCAGTATTCGCGATTTGGCCTTATTTGTGAAGTATATAAGGTATAGAGATTAGCTGGTAAAAAGTATTTGCGAACCCGGAAAAGGAAACCTAATTTCTTAGCAGCCGCTTCTGCAATTGATGCGACATGTTGGTGCCAATTGAGATTTCGATCCACAGAAATGCCAACCAGTGAAAAGGACTCATTACTTTGAATTACTTGGTTGTTCATGGTGATGGGCCTAGGGCTGGTGTATCTCCTATGAGAAAGAAAGCAAGACTGTGATTTGGTGGGGTTGAATTGTACAAGATTTCTACTTCCCCAGTCTAATCTTTTTTGGAGATCCACGGAGACAGAACCCTCCATGAGTCTGCGATCTTCATCTAATTGGGCTAAAGAGACAGGCTTAGAATATTGTATATTTGAGTGGAGGGTGCTGTCGTCCGCGTAACTGTGAACTAGGTTGGATGTGCTAGAGAGGAGGTCATTGATGTGGAGAAGAAATAAAGTAGGGGCTAAAGCTGAACCTTGAGGAACTCCTGCATTAATTGGATACAGTGTAGAGGAATGGGCATCCACGACAACAGTAATGCTCTGGTTGGAGAGGGAATTTGCTGTCTAGTTACAGAGTTTTGGTGGTAGGCCATAGGCCGGAAGTTTATTAAGGAGCGCTGCGTGCCAGACCTGGTCGAATGATTTGGATATGTGTAGAGCGACAATCTGGGATTCACCGTGTAGTTTCATAGACCTGTTCCAAAAATGGGTGACAAAGGAAAGGAGGACGGCAGTTGATCTGCGCTGACGGAATCCATACTGCATGTCGTACATTAGACTGTGTTTTTCAAGAAATTTTTGTAATTTGGTGTTTATATATATTTCCATCACTTTAGAGACGACTCAAAGGGGAAAAATAGGCCTGTAGTTGCTAGGAAGCGCTTTGGATCCTTTCTTGGGGACGGGTTGTACTCGAGCAGTTTTCCAGTTACTGGGGAATATGTACTCTCCAAAGAGTTTTTCCCAAGTGCGAGTTCGAGTTCAGTTTCTGGTGTAAGAGGATCCCTAAATATTTAATTTCAGTTGAAAAATGTACCTCTGCTCCATTTAGAGTGGGAGCTTTTTACTTTAGTTTCCTTCTGTTCATAACTGTCTTATGAGGATTGACATTAAGTCTCATTAAGATTGACATTAAGTCTCTCTGTCTCACACCACAATAATTTCACTTAGGTCGTTAATTTATTTATAAGTTTTCTTCACCTTAACAACGAAACAAGTTCGAGTTCAGTTTCTGGTCTAAGAGGATCCATAAATATTTAATTTCAGTTGAAAAATGTACCTCTGTTCCATTTAGAGTGGGAGCTTTTTACTTTAGTTTCCTTCTGTTCATAACTGTCTTATGAGGATTGACATTAAGTCTCTCTGTCTCACACCACAATAATTTCACTTAGGTCGTTAATTTATTTATAAGTTTTCTTCACCTTAACAACGAAACAAGTTCGAGTTCAGTTTCTGGTCTAAGAGGATCCCTAAATATTTAATTTCAGTTGAAAAATGTACCTCTGTGTCATTTAGAGTGGGAGCTTTTTACTTTAGTTTCCTTCTGTTCATAACTGTCTTATGAGGATTGACATTAAGTCTCTCTGTCTCACACCACAATAATTTCACTTAGGTCGTTAATTTATTTATAAGTTTTCTTCACCTTAACAACGAAACAAGTTCGAGTTCAGTTTCTGGTCTAAGAGGATCCCTAAATATTTAATTTCAGTTGAAAAATGTACCTCTGTTCCATTTAGAGTGGAAGCTTTTTACTTTAGTTTCCTTCTGTTCATAACTGTCTTATGAGGATTGACATTAAGTCTCATTAAGATTGACATTAAGTCTCTCTGTCTCACACCACTTCCCGACAATAATTTCACTTAGGTCGTTAATTTATTTATAAGTTTTCTTCACCTTAACAACAAAACAAGGACATCTATAATGAGTACGTATTGTGCTACGTAACTTATTGAACCGTCCTTGTACATAAATCCACGCAAACTCGGTGATAAATAAGCGTAAGAGAATATAAGACATTTTATGTCTGGCAAAGTTTTATCTTCATATGGCGCTGAAAGAATATTCAAAAGGAAAAACGTATAATAAGACGAATCGATACGAAATGAAAAATGTTTGTCATTTTAGCGTTCTGGAGGAAAACATTAATCAATCTCTCTTATCTCATGAATATTATTGCATATCAAGTGCGCTATTTATAAAGATATTCGTCAAGATAGATGACTTGTGGAATGAATTTTCCACAGAATCATTCCTCGGGACCTCAAAAGTCAAACAATCCGATAGTTTATTTTCCTGGGCTTGAACTTTGCTAGAGCGATGAAGACTAATGAAATATTTTAAAATTTTAGAGGCTCCTCGTTCGGATTTGCAGTGTGAGAGATGGAATTCCGGCAGTTCTCAATATGGAGGACAGCCAGATAAACGACGGAGTGGCAACTGTCTCATCTTGAGGAAGTAACAATTCCCTATTGGTACCCACGGCGAGTGTCTATCGGCTTAGACACAGCATCGATCAATCTTCCTCGCTTGGTCCTTTTCAACGTAGCTCAGCTAATTCATCTTTCTTTCGTTAAGAACACTATTTTGTGTGTACTCCCAAGCGTGATTTGCTTACTCAGTGTTTCTCTCATGCTTTCTACAAGAAATATGTGTATTCAGCAAATAACTCGCTTGTGTTTAGGCCATTCTTTATCTGTGTTAACCACACAAGTGGGGCTACTGAGTGTGATCGTGTGCTAGCAATACCTTCTTAGACACATAGCCACCGTATGGGTGGGGAAATTATTAATGACGTCATCATCGTTAGCCTTGAAATTTTAGTACAAACGACATGCTATAGTTACGTTATTTAATTTTTGTGTGTTTGGGATATTTGTTTATCTCTTTATTGACTGGGATATTTGTTTATCGTTTTATTGACTGAATGGCATTTTTAGTGAATTTTCTTTAAAAAATTCACTAATGAAGAGATCTCGACTTTTGAATTTTGCAAAATTTTTTTCAAATGAGCGCGAACTAGGCCCCTTAGAGCACATATCCGGGGTCAGTTTTAATTTGTATATGTTTAAATATAAAAGCCTGGACGCAGCAAGTGCGTTATGGTAGTGAATTTTCATAGAAATCATCTGGTACAAAATATTTTAATACAACTTTTTTTTCTTGTAACATAGAAATCTAAATTTTGGTGTATAGTTTAATTTTTATATCGTAAACCTATGTACGAAATTTGGTTATCATAGCTTTTTTAATTTTTTGAGATAAAATTTTTTTTCGAATGAAAACTCAAAATTTTCCCGTAAAACCTCGTCCGATTTTCCTGACTAACGAACTTATCCAAGCCATTTACAAAAGGAAGGCAAATGCCAAATTTTATCAAAATCGGCCAAAATAACTGCAAAATATGACCCGAAAGACCTTACATATTACAAATAAATAACCATTATCGATTATCTACCTTTCTTCATTGCAGTTTCCTATAAGCCTTACGTGGTGTAATAGTTAGGATGCCTGTCTGATGAGCTAAGGGACGCGGGTTCAAATCTCACCGTTGACTGAATTTCTCTTTCTTGTCATACCTTTCTTACTTTCAGAAACTTTTTTTTAACGAAACCCAAAATTGTACCGGAAGAACTGGTCCCTTTTTCCTGTCTAACGAACTTATCCAAGCCACTCGCAAAAAGAATATTTACCAAATTTGATAAAAATCAGCCGATATTTTTTTTAGATATCGGTGTGATACACACAAACACACACACACACACACACACATATATATATATATATATATATATATATATATATATATATATATATATATATATATATATATATAATTGAAACTGACCCTGGAAATGGGTTCTAGGGGGCCTAGTTCGCGTTCATTGGAGTTTTTTTTTAATTTCAAAAGTCGGGATCTCCTCTTTAGTGAAATTTTTTTTTAAAGAAAATTCACTAAAAGAGCTCCGATAACGAATTTTTCGAAAATCGCCAATATTTCAAAAAATAGCAAGGCTAGGTGTAGACATTGCTACATAAAATCTATCCCAAATTGGATCGCCATTCTGAAAATGCAAAAATATATAGGGTGTTTTACTCAAAATAACGAAGTAGATGGCGACATCCGGTATAACCGGAAGCGCTGCAATAATTATAATCTGAACAATACAAATCGTATAATGGCCGAATACAACTTTTCAGCTCTCAAATCAGATGAGGAGGTCATAAACTTTTAATGAGCGCTTCTCGGTAATAGCCCGCTTTATTTACAATTCCCTGTTCCATACGATGTCAAGCAAGTAAAATATCCATGGCTTTTTTTTTTAACAAAAGTCTGATTGATAAAACATTTTAAGTGGCGTCAGCAAACATGACTTTAATTTAATTCGTCCATAGTTTGTAAAATAGATTAACATAACTACAATTGGAGAACCCAAATCACCCCACCACATCTTTCTAAAGACATGACGATCGTTTAACTAACAAAGTTAGCGTCATCAGAGGATGAAAAATTCTTCATCTTCAGAATTTTTCATCCTCCGATGATGCTAACTTTGTTGTGGAAACGATTATTTAAAGAGATGTGTTGTGTGATTTGGGTTCTCCAAGTGTACTCATCACAGGTTTCAATCTTCACTTAGTGAACTAGATCAACGTAAAAACTTCTGATGACTTTAATATTGTCTAGACAGTCTGATTTGGCAAACACAAATCTTAGTGTGCAGACGTTGCATTAAGGCTTATTAGAGGCTTATGCTCTAACCAACATTTGTCCTTTGATGCAAAGGCTACGTAACTAACTAGTGGAGTAATTACCTGACTATTACATTAACATTATAGGAACGAGAAAGAGACGCATAATAAGGAATGAGCGAACATTGTGAATGCAGTCTGCATCTGAGCTGTTCTTGCAGTTGTTTGAGGTCGCCTTGGGCTTTGCGATGCCAGCAGAATATGTAATAACCGCTTCATTTGGTTAATCCACCAGCCTCTGGTGTTCTGTTCTGTTCCGTTCCATCTTTGTTGTTTACTCTATTGCCATTCGAAAGGCGTCCTATAACGACTAAATAAAAAATAGATGCTCTGTTCTTCGGTTTGTTCTCTAAGCTCTGAACGCGCGTCTTTTACTCCGCTCTAAAACCATTTGCTATTCCTGTTTCGCAATAATACTGAAATGCTGTGTTTTCTGCAGGCAATTATGCTGAGTCACCATCAAATAAATATATAGGGTTATATATAACTGCGACTATTGGGTATTTTGTTTGTAATTGTTTGTTTCAGCAATCATGTATTTTCAAAATCTTGTGAGAGAATCTGTAAGTGCTGTGATAAAGTAAATATAATCACAGAATAATTGTAGGCGATTGACGTAACAAATAAGAAAATAATGAACAAACCGCGATGTTTGATAATAAGCAATCTAGCTAATAGCGGAGCGCTGCAAAATACCCTGCAGGCTGACTGCAGTGAACGTCGCACCCCTAAGACAGACCCAGGTGGAAGGGTTTGATACCTCGGCCGATGCTGGTGTATCGGGCAGGCGGTGGTGGATAGTCATTTTCAGGTGCGATCCAGAAGCGGTACACCGGACGGAAGGTCGCAGCCGCCGTTATTTGTTTCGCCTTTGTGGTAGTTTCCAGCCCGAGCCCCATGTACAGATGGCAGCGACACCGAGAGCCGTTAATTGCAGAGGACTGTAGCCCGCCCGCAGTTAAATGTTGTTTATTTTTAGGTAGGCCGACAGGATCTAGTGCAGTGTGGTTACGAGGGAATGAAAGTGATTCCAACGAGCTGGACTTCTTCTTCTGCTTTAGATTTGAGACGTTTCTAAACCTCTCTTGGCATTTTTAACAGCTTGTTAACTTCAGAGGTCAAAAACATAGCTAATACATGGGCATAATACTCACTTGGGAACAGCCGTTGTTTTAAAGTCCGCATGGCGACGTTTTCGGGATTTAAATTTCACATGGGGCAGATAGTCGTCGGTCGGTAGAAAGAAGCCTCAGTTGGTATTCCTTTTAACAACAGGTTGGTAGTCCTTTAGGCTTCCAACCTTTTAACTTGCTCTAACACAGGTTGGTAGTTCTTCAGGATTCCAACCCTTTAACTTGCTATAAACACGGGTTGGTAGTCATTCAGGCTTCCAACCCTTTAATCCCTCAGATTTGCAACCTTTTAATTTGCTTGCGCCATTACAGGTTGGTAGTCCATCAGACTACCAAACCTTTTAACTTGATATCCATTACAGGTTTTATTGCCGATGTGATTTTTTTCTCCTTTTATTTTCTCGCTGGAGTTTGTCTTGCGGAAGTAAGGTAGTGCTTCGCCAAAGGCGTCTTTTGAGTTTAAAGTTCACCTACAGTTAGGAGCTGGATTAGAGGCACTCCTGTAAAGTGTGGGCTTTTGGTGAACTAAAATTGTTCGAGAGCTGATGAGTCCACACACCAAGGTTTTGGGATTAAACATTTTGCAGGTCAAATAGATGGTGTCCAATGGAGGAGGAAACTCAAGTGGTGGTCCTTCAGACCTCCAATTTTTTTTTTTTTGCTTCAAAGCCCTCCAGTATGGACTGGTGGCTACGAAACCTTGTTATTTTCCAGGAGGCTGGGTCTTTTGATTGACACGCCGTCGTCGATAGATTGTCCTTCAGATTGCCTATCCTTTAACATTTTTTCTATCGGTAAATCTTTACCAGTTTTACCTCTTTGAAAGAAAGGGGAGATTGAGACGGTTCTAAACCCCCCTTTGTATTTTTAACAGATTGTTAACTTTAGAGGTCAAAAACATAGCTAATAGATGGGCATAATACTCACTTAGGAAAACGGTCACTATTATTGTACATAAATTAAATAAACAGATTATTTATTATGGACACCTGTAAAATTTCATCGTTTTGAATTATACTTCCACAATTCTTGTAGAGTAATGTTAACTAAAAATCAACAAAGACTCTTGTAAATCCATTGGTAAAACTCAACCTAATTCCAATTTAGTACACAATTAAATCTGAGGTTCTGTTTACATTTTTAATAATGGCAATTGCCCTTAGGGCCGTACTGTCTTCTTCTCTCTTATGACCATCCATGTTATTCTATCTCACTCTTCAGTGTATAGTGTCATCTTTTTTATTCTCTCTTTCTATCAGATATAATTTCTGAAATTAGTAAAATTCATTTTTAAAGGAAATATTAATATCTCTCTTATCACTTGTCAAATTTCAAAAAGTTTTTGTTGTTTGGCAAAAATTAAAATATCTTTTGGACTCAGAAGATTAATATTCGTATCAAATTATGATTTACTAAGATTCTAGTTACTGAAGAATGAGTTGTGGCAGTAAAAAGTGCTTGAAAATTACCTTCAGCTATAAGCTGGATATTTAGCCTACAGCTTGTAAAAGTGGTTTTAAAGAACAGTGTTTGTTATGTATTAAATTCCACATCAATTTAATTGGGATAGAAGTCAGTACAAATCAATTTATATTTTTGTCAGAAAAGAAACATCATCTATTGGGTAAGCTTCTATTGTTTAATTATTAAATTTTCCCCACATTTATTCTGCCTAATAATAATTCAAATAAGTAGTACCTCCTGAGAGATATTTGTTCATTGTAGGGTTTCTTTTCTGGGACTGAAATCACACAAGTTTTGTACTTGTTGTGTGTAGTCGTTCGAAGCTGTACATGTCAAGTTTCTTTTAAACGCAGAACCACAAGTGGACGGGGCCTGTCTGATTGGCGGAGCTAGCCGTAACTGGGTTCACACTACTATATTAAGTTTATTAAGCAGCTGCAGACAGGGACCACCTCAGATAAGTCCACGAAGTGGTTCCTTTGTTATTCGGTTTCGTTTCCATAACTACAATCATAACATACAGAGTTTCTGATTAACAGTATTCAATAGTAACTTTTATTTATAGTAATATCTGATCGTTAATTTACACATATAAACAGCGTTAGTTATACTGATTAAGCTTATAGATGTTGCAATACACTATTTAACATACTGCCCTACCTTTGTACCCCTGGGCGGTCGACCGAAAGGGGATCTAGTGGTATTCTTTGTTAAATTAAATGTATAGTCCTTAAGTCCATCTTTGATACCGTAAATCATTCTTTTTTTACCATCTTTAGGTAAAATATCACAAGTTATTGTTGTAACAATATCACTTTAACTGTTTAGATAGGTTGTGATTCCAGATATTAAATTTCACTAACTGTTTCCGCCTGTGTCTTGATTTAACTAGAAGTTGATTAACTAATGTAGGTTGTGGAAATAAGGTATATCATTTTTAACCACGAAGCAGTTCGTTCTTAACATCTGTCACTTGACGTGGTTAAATGAGAGTCACGCATTTACATAGTCAGGTACCAACTGCTGGCATTGAAACTTCCGAATCCTCCGTGTAACGGGGGACTGAACTCTATTCTATCTTTCCTTCTTTCCCTACAGCTTGTTGAATTTCATTTTCCTTCTGTCCTATTAAATTGTGACGGTCCAAAAGCCAGGCAATCCCTTCTCTTAGTATTATTAAGAAAACCCGTCACAGATTGTCCTGGCGCACACGGTCTCCTTCAGCGAAAGCGATGCTAAAAGCCCGTATGTGAGAAGTGTGGTCTGGTAAGTGTTGTTCCCTTTGTTGATTGAAGTTTACAGGTATCACCGGCAAAGGGGCACCGAGTGCAGCTAGTCTTTGTTTAGGTAGCCTCGTTGAGTGCAAGGCATGCCCATCTTCTTCGAGGAGTAGCATTCCCCAAGTGGGTGAGTGTGTAGCATGGATGAGAAGGCGTAGGTTCCTAGTTTTCTTGCGACAAAAGTAGTATATATGTGCAAGAACTTTTCCCTGATGATGCTTTTGCTTTAGCTTCTCTTGCATGCTCGTTACGCCGCCACTTGCTTGGTATCACCTCCCGCTTCTACAGTAATAATAGCCCCGCTTGCTTTATTCATGATTTGCTAACTTCATACACTCCGATTGCGCCTGTCCCTGGTATTTTATAGATTTTTAGGGGATTAATTTAACATTGTTTGTTGAATGATAATATTCGCGAATATAATAATTTGTTTTCATTATTTGTACATACTTTGTAAATATTTTCTGGCATTCTTTTGTAAATAGATTGTAAATAAACCCGCTATTTTATTTGGCTCTTCCAAGTTATCCACTCCTTATCATTATCAACTTAGGTGAACACTGTCTTTACTGTAGCTTACTCTGGGTCTAAGTAGCTGTAGGCAGCGACCTAGAAAGAAGGAATAGTCTGGAAGAAACGCATCGCCTACATGAAAATCAATCGGTGCTGGCGCCTGGGCAAAATCCCGTATGATAACCGCATTGATAAGGTTACCCCAGAACTTCCCCATATTAGGGAAAAGTAACCTTATCCCGAATTAGACCCGTTACAGTGAAAATTGTAAATGTTAATGTGCTTAATAGATGGACTTATTTTAAAACAGAACGATGAAAAATTTAAAACACGTGACACTTTGTATAAATTAAAATCTTCAGCATCACGCTTCAAAAGCGATGTTTCTTATAGTAACTATAACTTTGTCTTCAGCAGTTTTTTATTTTAGTGTAGTTTCCGCACTTAATCAATTTGCCAGAAGTTTGCGTCTTTGTCTACCTCATCCTTGTTTAAAAAAATATAAGTTCTTCCATTTTTGTCAGAAAGTTGTAATAATAATAATAACAACAAAAATAATATTTATAATAATAATTGCCATCGCACCTTCTGGAGATCGACACATTGGAGCACATGCATACACTGATTTACTGTGCAGCAACTGTAGCAATTAAAACACTAGGCATTAGGATTTCTGATCGAAAGTCAAATCACAGAGACTCGTGTCAAAGAGCGACAAAAAAGATTGATAAGTAGAGTGGAAACAGTTCTAAAAGAAATTGGACAACTGACGCAATACATTGGGGGAGTACAGACAAGAAAATTAGCACAAAATCCAGTCAACCACACTGCATAAGAATGTTTGGACACCTCAAAACAGAAGATTTCGGTATATGCAGAACACTTGAGGATATATAAAGGGAGCAAAAATAGGAAATGCCACAATACAATGCTTAAACGCTCTTAAAGGACTTTCTACCGTCGGCTTAATTTAGCTACTGATGCAGCCACCGATACTTTTCCAAATAAGGAACAAATTGAAGCGTTCTGGAGGCCTCAATCTGCCTACTCCCCAAATCTCGCCGGAGATCGTATGTGAGGTCTCAGTGTGTTCAACCCTAGACCTCAGAGTGATCTGAGGGTTGAACACACTGAGACCTCACAGACGATCTCCGGCGAGATTTGGGGAGTAGGCAGATTGAGGCCTCCAGAACTCTTCAATTGAGGCCTCGTAATCGTGCTACAACAACCCAACTCACCTTTGTCCACCGCTCTAAGGAGTAGGCAGATTGAGGCCATAGAGTGTCCTTACATATTTCTTTTACCTATTGAAACCAACCCAACCCACCATTGTCAAACGCTCTAAGGAGTAGGCAGATTGAGGCCTTAGTGTCCTTACATATTTCTTTTACCTCTTGAAACCAATCCAACCCACCTTTGTCCACCACTCTAAGGAGTAGGCAGATTGAGGCCTTAGAGTGTCCTTACATATATCTTTTACCTCTTGAAACCAGCACAACCCACCTTTGTCCACCGCTCTAAGGAGTAGACAGATTGAGGCCTTAGAGTATCCTTACATATTTCCTTTACCTCTAAAAAATGGCTCCAAAACAGGAGCCGAAACGTCGAGTTTTCATAAATTCTGGACGCGGTTCAACCCGAGAACCAAGTATGACTCATATATATATATATATATATATATATATATATATATATATATATATATATATACATACATATATATATATATATATATATATATATATATATATACTTTTTAACTGCCCTTGGATTTGGGTTGTAGGGGCCCTAAGTCGCGCTTATTTGAAGAAATTTTCCAAATCTTACCATCGATACCTCTCTATTAGTCAATGTTAATAATGAAAATTCACTAAAAATACGTAAAGAGAGAGCCATAGTCATGACGACCAGGCAACATCCCTTTTGGACTGTAATGATGATGAGACAATTTTGTTAACAGATACAAATTTATTCTACCCATCTATAGTTTTTTAACAAAATAATGTAGAAAGAAAAACATTTACCCACAACATTGAGTAAATTATATTTTTAGGGCCATTTTCAAAACAACCCGCCACAAACAAATCACTATTTATTGAAATTAAAACTGTCCAATTTTCGTATGCATTAAAACATACGTTAGAATTCCAAAACAACAACGCATCGAATATAAACAGAAACAAAATCCACCACGTCAAACGCGAGTCCCCATAGGCGTGTCGATGAATTGTTAAATTTGCATTTCAATTTAATGCCCATCATATCGCAGATCTCAAATTTCGATTAGCCTGCTTGATTATAGCATAAAAAGCAGGGCTTTATAAAAAATACCCGGTAGAATAGAGTGAACTTATGAACACAATTACCGTATCAGGCAGCGTCAGATGTAATAAATGAGGATAACGTAGTTAGGGAATTTTTTTTCTCTAAAACGCTTATTCGAAAAGTTGAACGTCAGGGACCAATTTTCTCCTCTGAATTTAACTTTTCCTATCAAATGTTGTAAGTTATCCAATTTTGCATACTGAAGTGCTTTCATTCGATATTGATATAATATAAGGTTGATAGTATCGGTGAAAAAGAGGAATGGAGAGAGATGGAAGTAGGCAATGATGACAGAAAAGGAGATGAGATGAGAGGAGAGGCTGTTAAAGAGAATGCTGAATGAGTGGCAGAGAAGAGGGAATGATGTTGTTTGGCAACGCGACACGGAGATGACTCCGGCAAAGTTAAATCTGATAACAGCAACAAGGTTCAATGTATTAGATATCATTTCGTAGTGTTGAGTAAAAAATAACATCCAGCCTTCTTTAAGCAGCATCTTAATACAACACGCTTATCAAATTATGTATCCCTTCGGATATTAAACTCATACTGACTGTACTTAAAATAATTTAAATAACAAAATATTTTTTTTATTAAATAAAAAACCTGCATCAGCCTGGAGGGTCATTGGCAGGCTGACATGTACATTATAATTCTATAAACTATCCACTTAATGAATATTATGACCACATCTAATATTAAATATTATATAAAATTATGAGATTACATCAGGTGTTCATTCATTTATACATAGGCATATATACATCATAGCAAGTTTTATACTTGATTTAATAGGTTGTCGAGGCACTAGAAGGGAAAATAATGGCAGCCTACGAGGCCGCGTCACCACTTGGGGGGGGAACCGTCCATCAAAGTTAGATGGTGGAACAGGTATCTCGCCGTACTACGCGGGCGGACTCGGAGGGCCTTAAACCGAGCCTTCCGAGAATCGGGTGAAGCGGCCTGGGACGAGTTTAGGACTGCCAGAAGGGAGTTTAAGAAGAAATTACGCCGGACTAAGCGAGCTAGCTGGCGCGCATACTGCGGGGAAGTCAATTCCCTGCCGGACGCGGCCAGGCTGGTAAGAGTACTCAAACAGGAGTTAGGTAGTAATGTAGGATCTTTAAGGAAACCGGACGGGAGCTGGACAAGGACCGGTGAGGAGACCCTACGTCATTTCGTCGAAGTTCACGTTAAGGGCGGTGGAGCCGTCACGGAGGCTGCCGAACCGGGCCGGTGGACAGTCCCGAATGCGGACTGGCAGCTGGCGGACGGGGTGGTCACAGATGGCTCTATAACCTGGGCGGTGAGCGAGTTCGCTCCATTCAAATCCGCAGGCTGTGATGGGATTTTTCCGGCCCTGCTCCAGAGGGGCCTGGATATACTGCTTCCCAACATAAGGGAGGTTTTTCGGGCCAGCCTGGCGTGGGGCTACGTCCCAAAGGCCTGGCGCCGGATTAGGGGGGTCT
This sequence comes from Tillus elongatus, assembly GCA_964006375.1. Classification (NCBI taxonomy): domain Eukaryota; kingdom Metazoa; phylum Arthropoda; class Insecta; order Coleoptera; family Cleridae; genus Tillus; species Tillus elongatus. Next base: position 18,520,421 of record OZ023265.1, on the reverse strand, counting down.
TCATTCACAAACCGGGAAGGGAGGACTACACGCTGGCCAAGGCGTACAGGATAATCAGCCTAACATCCTTCCTACTCAAGGCATTGAGAGGGATCCTCAAGAACCATCCATTCCACAAAGGTCAGCACGCGTACTAGCGGGGGAAATCGACGAAGACGGCGCTCCGCGCTGTGACGCGGAAGGTGGAAAGGGCCCTACACTACGGGGAGAGCATATTAGCTGTGTTCTTCGATGTGCAGGGGGCCTTTGATAAGGCAAGGACGGATACGGTCTGTGCCGCCCTACAGGAGAGGGGAACGCCGAGGTCCCTCATAAGCTGGGTGGCGAGCATGCTGGAGGACAGGAGAGTTTCGCTTACCTTGAGGGGCCGAGGGCTGGACGTTGGGATGGCGGGCGGCTGTCCTCAGGGCAGCTGCCTTTCGCCTCATCTATGGTGCCTGGTCATGGACGGCCTCTTGGAGCGACTCTCTGAGAATGGCTTCTACGTCCAGGCGAACGCTGATGATGGGCTGGTCTTAGTCACCGGCAAATTCCTCGGCGTCGTCTGTGAGTGTATGCAGGCTGCCTGTAGCATAATCGAAAGGTGGTGTGGTGAGCAGGGACTCCGTAAACGCGGCGTAGACTGAGATGATCCTATTTACCAAGAAGAGGAAGGTAGAGGGGTTCAGGGCGCCCGTGATGTTTGGAAAACCTTTAGCTTTAGTGCGGGAGGTCAAATATCTGGGGATGATCCTGGACCCCAAACTAACATGGGGGTCGCAAATAGAACGCGTAGTGAGGAAGGGAGTAGCGACCCTCTGGCAGCTGCGTCGTGTGATAGGGAGGACCTAGGGACTTAATCCTCGGATCCTTCATTGGATCTACACTGCGATCGTCAGGCCGAGAATCCTCTATGGGGCGTTGGTCTGGTGGTGTGGTGTGAACCAAACTACCAGCAGGAATCTGGCCAAACTCCAAAGGCTGACAATCCTGGGTATCACAGGCGCTATGAGGACGACACCCTCAGCCGCGCTAGAGGTCCTGTTGACGCTGCCACAGCTTCCCATCTGTATCAGAAGGGAGGCTATGGCGTCGCATCTTAGAATGCGGGACTCAGGAAACTGGTGCGGAGAGCGAGCAGTAATAGGGCATGCAAGAGTCGCCAAGGAGGTGGAAAAGGAAATTCCGATTTCCGCCATAAAGGTGCGGGATGCCGAGGACGATATTAGGTTGACTAGGCCATACACCCTCAGGATCCCCAGTAGGGATCAGTGGAGGGAAAATGAGGTTGCATTCCAGCCCGCAAGCCTGGTCTGTTTCACCGACGGATCGCGGCTGGAGGACCAACAATCCTCCGGGGCAGGAATATACATCGAGGACCTGGGGGTGCGCGAGAGCTATGCTCATGGCGGATATACCACGGCATTTGAAACAGAGGAACAGAGGTGTATGCTATCCTGCCTGTGGCCAATAGACGGGATGTGAAGAGGAGTCCCGAGAAATGTGTGCACATCTGCTCGGATATCCAGGCGGTCCTCCGGGCAGTCTGCGCAGCCAGAATCAGGTTAACACTGGTTCAGGAGTGCGCTAACGCCCTCAGAGGGCTAGCCAGGACAAAGGAGGTACAACTAGTGTGGGTTCCGGGACACTGTGGCGTGGCGGGGAATGAGGTGGCGAATAATCTCGCAAGACTCGGTTCCCGGCGGCCGTTCTGTGGCCCGGAGCCTGCGATAGGCATAAGTAGGAAGACAGTCTCTATCGCCTTAGACAGGTGGACCGAGGAAGCAATGGAGAGGCACTGAGGGTCGGTTGGTGGCTGCAGGCAGGGGAGGGACTTCGTGGAGGGGCCGGACAGAGATAAAGCTGTCTGGCTACTCGGAAGGAGTCGACCTACGCTTCGCCGCATCCTTGGGGTGCTGACAGGCCACTGCGCCCTTAGAAGACATCTCACACTGATAGGGGTAGAGAGGGATCCCATTTGCCAAGAATTCGGCGAGGATGAAGAAACGTCCTACCTACACCTGTGTGAATGTGAGGATTTTGGGAGTCTTCGAGCAGAATTGTTCGGATCGAGGACTCTGCAGAGGAATCAGGTAAGTACCGTCCAATTGAAGACCGTCACGGCCTTCATCTCGAGGTCGAGGCGGTTTGACGACGGAACCGAGGAACAGTAGAGCATGGTTGCTGGGTTGCTGGGGTTGGCAAAAAGGGCCCATTGTGGCCTACTGGCTTGGCGTTGGCCTCCCGACCACTGCTACTACTACTACTTATAGGTTGTTGTACTTTAGAAAATCGGACAGGTCCTGTATCTTCAGTGTAGGGCCCAGTAAATTTATAATACTTCTTGATAGTTTATGTAATTCTCGCAGGTACTGGAATTTTGGACAATCACATAATAGGTGTTTCACCGTCACTATCACATTACAAATATCGCACTTAGGCGGAGTTTCTCTTTTAAAAAGATGACTGTGGGTAAGCCTTGTATGACCAAGTCGTAGTCTATTCACTAGCACTTGTTGAGAGCGTGATGGAGGAAGCAGTAAGGGATGTTGAATAGATGGCATCACTAACTTGAGTTCGCTGTTCCTAGAGCTCCATGATTTTTGCCACATGTCACTGATGGTTGCACATATTGATTTTTTAAGATCTGGTAAAAAGCAGAGGTTAGTTTCTTGAGTAACTGGAAATTCAGTAGCCTTTTTTGCCAGCTTGTCCGCTTGATCATTTCCCTTTATTTCTACATGTGATGGGGTATACATAAAAGTTATTAAGTCCCTTTGACACTTTTTTTGAATTCGTGATAGTTGATTTAATTTATCCAATGAGAGAGTTCTTTGTGTAGATGTGTTTAATAGCTTCCAGTGCGTTGAGGGAGTCGGAACAAATTACATACCGACGAGCACTGTTATTTTCCACATATTCGGTTGCTTTTAGGATAGCGTATAACTCCCCTGAGTAGACTGATTTTGGTAAGCGATGTTGTTCCGATCCGGTGTAACTATTGCTGATCGAATTGCATTTTGAAGCATCGCAGTAAATAAAACCATGGTCAGGGTAGTCTGACGTTATATTTCAAACGTTGCATGTATGATAGATTGGGCGATGTCCTTTTGTCGTATTGGGCTAACTCCAAAATAATGTTGGCTTGTGTCAGTGTCCAGGGAAGGTACTCTCGTGGCAAGCTTGTACTTCGTTGGGCCATGTAATGGTGGATTCCTTTAGAATATTTACTACTCTCCTGTAAAAAGGTAGCTTTACATTTGCTTTTTTGTCAAACAGGGTTTTAAACCTGGTTGGAGTAACTATGTTACTGTTTGGGTGTGTGGGGTCGCTCATCATCTTGGAAGCATATGTTAAGGTCAGTTGCTTTCTCCTCTGGGTTAAAGATTTTTCTCCGCTCAAGACCCGTAAACTCTCAACTGGTGTAGTTCTAAAAGTCCCCAAAGCCATTCTTAAGGCAGTGGTTTGGATAACATCTAAGGTTTTTAGGTTTTTCTTGCTTGCTGTAGAGTAAGCTATGCACCCGTAATCTAATTTACTGCAAATTAAGCTTTTGTAGATACGAAGCAATGAAAATATTTTTATTTCTATTAGCGTACACGGAAGTTAAAGGGACCACTTATCACCACAAGTTTTGGAAAGGTGTGAATGTCTTCTGTAGGCGATAAAATGAATATATATATATATATATATATATATATATATATATATATATATATATATATATATATAGTGTTACATTTTAAAAAAAATTCGAGGCGCAGCAGGTGCATTATAGTATGGAATTCTCATAAGAATTGTACACTATTAGTCAGATATATGATAAAAACTAATTCTTTAAATTTAAATGGACTTAGGAGACCGGTTTTAGATGTCCCAGTTAGCGATTATTTGAAGAAGTTTCTATTTTCTATGGAGCTAAAAAATTTAAATTTGGTAGAGATAGATGCAAGTACTGAAAGTCTTTTTTGTTAAATTGTTACAAATTTCATTTCAGTTTTCTATAGAAACATTAATTATTTACAAAGGGAGTGTACCTGCTAAATCATAATAGCAGGTATTTTTCTTTTTAATTACTTGGATGGTTTTGTTTTAGTCAACACAGTCTAACTAGTTTTTGCAGAGAAAACAACAAAAAAGGTTTTTTTAAAACCAACTTATAGTTATCTGCGAAGCTCATTATGTTATTTTTTTGTAATTTAGTACCCACACTTCATTTACATAGGTGTTACTATGGTTCAAGATTGAAGATTCTGGCTTAGGAAATTGAGTTATCGGATTTCAAATATTTTTACAAAAATAGACTACTATAATATATTTGCTGCACCCAGACCTTTTTCAACACGTCTTTACTATTGCTGTATCCACACCTTTTGAAAATGAGGAAATATTGTAGCTCTCCATGTAAGACTGACAAACAAGGCAACCTAGATTTCATTTTTGGAAAAATGTTTTAAACAATTGAAATGGGGTAACAATTTAAACAAAAATTAAATATCTTGGTTCGCTGCTTTGTCGCAAGGGTTCCCCTTCCCCTGCATGTCTGCAACCACCCTCAATGCATAAACAAGAACAATGTAAACAAGAAATATTTCTTGGGAAAAACCCGCAAGAAACTTACGGGACCCGGAGTGAATATATGCGGTTCAGGGCGGGATAAAGAGAATTTTAAGGAGGTATAGCTGCAAAATTGGATAAAGACAGCTTACAGAGGGCCAACTAAGCTGGTTTTTTCGCACTTTCTGCTCACATTTCTTTTTTATCTTCTGGGAAGCTTATATATATATATATATATATATATATATATATATATATATATATATATATATATATATATATATAATAAAACGTAGTTCTACATTGCCCTTAAACAAATTGAATCACTTTCACTAAAAATTTTAATTATTACTATATATTTTTCTGATATCTTTAGTTGTTTATCTTGAGAGTTTTGGCAAATGGCAACCCCGCTAATTGTTTATTGTGACATATGTTTGTAGCCTGTTCGTTTGAAGTTTGATTTGGAGCATTTGTTTGCAATAGAAGCGTAACCCTGATATATCTGCCTGACCTTGTCTGTCAGTATAGGCACCCATTCAGAGGTAATTTCAGCTTATATCGTAAATTATTTATTTCGGTTATAACTGAAAATTTACTCAACAGATTAAGTTTAAATTTGGTAGAGAGGACCAGTTATACGATATCTACATGCGTATAAAGTTTTAGCTTCGTAGTTCTAGTAATTTAAAAGATATTGCATTTTCAAACAGTTTTTCGCTTTTTTTTTCTCTAAAAGTATTTGAGTGTCAAGACTGCGCAACGAACTCATCCAAGCTATTGAAAAAATGAAGCGAATTGCCAAATTTGGTTTGAAAATCAGGTCATCTCGTTCACGTCTCTTAGCAAGTGATGTCATGCCCCAGATTTGTAACATAACTTCGAAGCCAGATCTGAGAATGCCATAAGGTAGTCGGCTTGCTGCTCGCTGCACTCTTTCCAGTCGGTCACGGTCTCTTAATAGGTCTGGGTACCAGGCTGGTCGGCAATACTCCATTAGAGGTCTAATGTATGTAGTGTATACAAGTTTAGCACACTGAAGATTAATATGGTGAAAAGACATACGGATCATGTACAGGATACGATTTGCTGAAGAACAGATACTGGACACATGCGCAGACCAAGTCAAATCTGCAGTCACGATGACTCCCAGATCGGTCTGCTGTTTTACCGTTGCAAGCTGGGTTCCATTAATGTAGTATGCAATTTTGGTGTTGTTTCTGCCAGTGTGCAACACTGATCACTTACAGGCGTTGAGGGGAAGCAATCATGACATGCACCGATCCTCCAGCTTGAGCAGGTCTTCCTGATTATCACTGTGATAAACAAGTGGTTCGTTGTATATCTTGATGTCGTCGGCGAAAGAAGCGCATTCAGATCTGATAATCACTGGTAGATCGCTAGTATACCAAGAACAGCAGGGGGCTGAGGACTGAGTCTTGGGAAATACCACTCACTACAGGTCGGTGAGCGGAGTATGCAAAATCTCTCCATAAATTCCGCAAGATTACAGCTTTGCACAAAGCCGCCTCAAAGGTACCCAATTAGATGCTCTGGAGAGATCCAAATACACAACGTCGTCAGGTCTCGTGCTATCCACCAGTCTTGTCCAATGGTCAACACAGTCCAGTAAGTTTGTGAGTGTAGAGCGGCCGGGCTTAAAAACATGTTGGTTCTGCGGGATGATGTGGTTTTCAAGAAGGAACGTTTTCATGCTTTTACGATTGATGGAGTTATCAGTAACAAAACTTTTACCATCAGAATTAACGAACTTGATCAAGACTGGATTAAAAATTAGACGAAATCGACCTTGCTTGTGGAAAATAAACCGTAGGTCATTAGCACAGATTAAAAAAAAATTCGGGACGCAGAAAGTGCGTTGTGGTAGCGAACTTTTTTTAAATGGTTCAAATTTGAATAACTCAATTTGCTATAAACCTAAAAATTTGAATTTTGGCATATAGTAAGGTCTTAACATACGTACCAAATTTCATCAAAATAAATTTGCTATTTTTAAGATACATTTTTTATGTCCTGGTTTTTTTAAACCCTAACCTAATTAATTGCTAAACTTCATCAATTTTATAGATAATTAAATTTTGTACCTTTTTCACCTCTTATCCATTTTTCGACAAACCACCTGTTTTGAGAAAATTGAGATTTTTAGAGTTGAGGTCAAAACAAAATGATGTCCCTTGAAAACTGTATAAAACATTAACATATCTAAAATTTAATAAACGCTATTAAAGACTTTAGGTGACTTTATAGGAACATAGTTTATTTTTGGCCGATTTAATTAGTTTTGACCTCATCTCACGACGTTGATAAAACAAAGCAATTAACCAAATTTGGGTGTTCGATGTTGAGGCATTGCTGCATTACAGCTGTTTCTTGTAATTATTAAATAATCTTCCGAGGTCAATATCTCACCAACCATGGGCGTCGGAGAAAAATTTTATATAAAATAGCGGCATGTTTTGAGGTCCTCTACACACATACATTTTGTGCGTTACGAATCACCCTGTATATAACTCAATATATATATATATATATATATATATATATATATATATATATATATATATATATATATATATATATATAATAAATAATTCAAAGGGACCTTGGTTTTGGGTTCTAGGGGCCCAAATTCGCCCTGATTTGAAAAAATGTTTGCAAAGTCGATACCACTCTATTAGCGATTTTATTTGAATAAAAATTAACTAGTAGACAGTAAAAAAACAAAAACAATGATACATATTTTTTCAATTTTAATTTTATAAGTTCTGAATTTAACCTCCCTTAAGAATGCGTTATGGTAGTGAATTATTATTAAATGCTTCAAATTTGAATAACTCAATTTTCTATAAACTTAGAAAGTTTAATTTTGGTATATAGTAAGGTATTTCCTAAGGCAAGATATCCACCAAATTTCATTAAAATAACTTTGTAATTTTCGAAAAAAAATTTTTTTTTCGAAAGAAAATTTAAAATTTAAATAACTCAATTTTCTATTAACTTAGAAAGTTCAATTTTCGTACGTAATAAGGTCTTTCCCAAGGCAACATATGTAGTAAATTTCATTAAACCAGCTTTGTTATTTTCGGAGAAATTTTTTTTTCTAAAGAAAACTCAAAATTTTCCTGGAAAACCCCGTTCGATTTTCCTGGCCAGCAAACTCATCCAAGCCATTAATAAAAGAAAGGCACTTGCCAAGTTTCATCGAAATCGGTTAATTATTTTTTGAGTTATCAGATGAATACATACATATATATTTATATATATATATATATATATATATATATATATATATATATATATATATATATATATATATATATATATATATATATATAGTAAAGTCATTTCGATGTTAACCTGCGCAGTCGTTCAGTATGACCAAATACTAAAAAAAAATTATTAACTGTTCGCAACATGAACTGAAGCGAAGATCGCGTTTTAAGCAGATGCATTTTAAAATTTTAAAGATGCAGCTGCATGTGCGAACAGACTAACTTTTTTGAAACGACAAATTTGTGCAAAATTTTTATTTGGGTTGAATCAAAGACAGTTTTTCCAAATTTGTACGAGGAGACCCAAAATAGCTGGGAACATTGGCTCTTCTGTTCCTCGTGAACGGATCTTTTCGAAAGCTTGCTCAACAGCTTCTAAGACAAGAAACAGTTTAATTGAAAAAATGCTGTTTAGATTATTCTTTTTACAGTCTTCCAAAGAAGTACTGCGTTACCTTTGTTAGTTACATTTTTTCTGATATTTTTGTTTCTTAGAGAGTAATTACAATTCACAATACAAGTACAACCTAAAGCTACAACATGTATATTTTAATATTTGTTTGAAGTTTTCAGTGTATGGCATTTTTGTGTTTTAGCATTATATGTATAATGTACTTATTGTTTCCCACGTTTTGTTAGCCTTGTATTTAACTACACCGTAACTTATTTTATCCATCAATAAACGCAATTCTTCATATATTTACCAAAAATCATTCATATGAGAATATGTATCCATATATTTATTCAAATATAACAGTTACATCAATTGAGCGTTTTCATATATCTTATGATTAAATCTATCGATATATTTCGAAATTTTGCCATCCCTACCTATTAGTGTATAAAAAAAAACTCTGGACGTAGCAAGTGCGTTATAGCAGTGAATTTTTATAAAAATGCTTTGAATATCAAATATGTCTTTTAATGCAAGCAGTCATCAATTTGGTTACCGATATAACCTATATAATAGAAACAATGTGCCATATTTTATCAAAATAACTTATTGTTTGAAAATGTACAAACATTTTCCGACAATATACCTTAAACGTTGGTTTTCTAGCCAACAAATCTTAGGTTAATAACAAATTGAGTTATTGAAATTTGAAGCATTCAATGAAAATTTGCTACCAAAACGCACTTACTGCGTCCTGATTTTTTTCTTATAAACATATTTCGATAAAAAACGCAATAAAATAAGGCTGTTCGAAAAAAAAATAATTGTAGGGATCACCAACGATCGACTTGTGGGCCAGCCGGTGATTGTCAACATAATTTTATAAGATGCAGCTCAAGACACCCTATAATTAACTTATACAATTTTTTCTCGTCTCTTGTATAATAATAATTATATTCAGCTTTACCGTAGAAACCCGTCACCCTGTATATATATATATATATATATATATATATATATATATATATATATATATATATATATATATATATATATATATATATATATATATATATATATATATATATATATGTAAGCAGATCAAAAGTAAACGTAAACACGGATATGGATTCCAGGGGGCTTAGTTTGCGCTCATTTGAAGAAATCATTAAAATTCTAAAGTCGCGGTCTCCTCATTGGCGAATTTTTTGTACGAAAATTAGCTAAAAATTATGGACCGTTAAACCATAAACTTAACTAAAACTATCGCCAAAGCATTAGAGAGTAAGAACTAACCTGTTGCATATCAGCCCTTTTGTAAAACTTCGATCCTTTATATGTGTTGATAAAACATAACAAACACTGTTTAATCCACCCACTAACATTAATAAAGGAATATTTTGCACTTGTATATAAAAATTTCCCAAATGACACAAATAATTCGTCGACTCAAACAAATAAACATATAAATAATATCATACCAATACTATACGACATCAGTTACAGCGTCTAACAGACCTGCGCAATAATATCAAATGTTCGGTTACCACGACAACGTCATACTAGATCTCATATAAACTATTGCAATGAAAGGTGGTGATATTAAACATAAATGTTTCAAATTTGAATAGCTCAATTTTCTGTAACCCTAGAAAGCTGAATTTTGGCACATAGTTAGGTCTTTCCCAACGCAAAATGTACACCAAATTTTATCGAAATATCTTTGTAATTTTCGGAGAAACTTTTTTTTTCAAAAGAAAACTCAAAATTTTCCCGGAAAACCGTGTCCGATTTTTCTGAACTCATCCAAGCTATTAATAAAAGAAGGGTACTTGTCGAGTTTTATCAAAATCAGTTAATCATTTTTTGAGTTATCGGTTGGATACATACATATATATAAATCGAAACTGACCCCGGATATGGGTTCTAGGGGCCCAAATTCGCGCTCATTTGCAAAAATGTTTGCAAAGTCTCACCATCGATACCTCTCTATTAGTGAATTTTTTAAAATAAAAATTCACTAAAAATCATTAAAATGTACTTATAAAGCCAGAGAAAACTCTACGCCTGTATTTAGGATGAGAACGGTTTCACCAAGTTATAACAAGCAAAGGAATGACGTATCACATACGGGTCTATCGACTTCCAACTTTGAGCAGCTTACAGGCAAAACGTTGCGTTTATAACCAGATTGGATAATAAAAAACAGTGACATATAAATTTCAGTGTTGCTAAATCCACCCATTTACACGCACGTATAACTAGAGCGGCTACCCTCCGGCTGTGATATCTGTAGGTGGACAATAAACACTACATGATACCGACAATGATATAGAAAGGCCACCGCCTTCGGGGACTGAGCCACGCTTGACAATAACAAAAAAATAAAGACCTAGTGGTTGATGGTGGCTGAAGGAAAACGGGCATTGTAGTGTGGTGTGATGATACAGGGCATAGGCGCTGTTAGTACCGCTAGTGAGGAAGAGATAAGGCAGATGTGAAAGCTGATAGAGCCGCTCTGTAGGAAAGAGCACTTCAATATCGCTCTCTGGGGGGCAGTTATGCAAAACTTGGCCGGTCTCTGCTACAGCCAACGCCGCCAGCGGTGACGTCGTTGATGGTAAAGGCAGGCGCATAGAGCTTCCTTCCATTACTGGTCTTCACTAGTGCATCTTTACAAGTATAGGTTATTATATGCGAAATGTGTTATGTAAAAGGGCATCTAGGTATTTATACGTAGAGAAATTTGGTCACAGGATAACTCATGGGGATAGCAAATGGGAGAGCCTAAATTAAATTTTATATACGAGGCGTTTCCAAAATGTGTAGCCTAAATAATATTCTCGAAACTAAAAGTCAAAATAGTCCGACTCAACTCAATTTACCTATACGAGGGCTGACTTTTATATTTTGGTATTAGAGGACTCAAACAAATATTTATAATCGAAAAAGACTTTATTATTTTTCAAAATAATCTGCATGGAGATCAATGCACAATTTTCGATAGACTTTTCCACTCTGATTGAGGTGTTTCCAAAACATGCATTTTAAAGGCATCAACCGCTTCTTGGGGTGCCGAAAAACGTTAACCTCGCAATTTATTTTTGATGTTTAGGAATAAAAATAAGTCATTGGGTGCCAAGTCCGGCCTACACAGCGGATGACTCATCACATCGATGTTTTGAGTGCTTAAAAAGCTCACATTATCGTGGTGGAAAATGATCCATCTTCGCCGGTTGGTTTTCCTTTTTTCTCCGAAGACCTGTGGCAAACAAATGGTCTTGTACCAGAATTGACCCCTCTACGTTGCACCAATGGTACGGTTGAGACCTGTCCAGTTTTTTTGTGAAAAAAAAACAGGCGACCATTTGTCTCGAAGTGCTTCGAGCACGAGCGACTGCTGTTTACTTTCGGACTCAGACGCGTAGATACACGATTCTTCAACGGGTCACGACGTCATACACATGTTTTGAAGCACCACGATCGAATTTTCTGAGCACCTCTTGCGACTAATTGACCCGAGCTTGTTTTAGTGAATTTTCTTCCAAAAAAAATCACCAATGAGGAGACCTCGAATTAAAAAAAAATCCTCAAAATGAGGCGTACCAGGCCGCCTAGAACCCCTATCCAGGGTCAGTTTGAATTTTTATTATATATATATATATATATATATATATATATATATATATATATATATATATATATATATATATATATATATATATCAACGATAATTCAAAAAACAATGTAAGAGCAGCCAAATTTGGTACGCTGGTCTATGTCAGAAAAAGTAAACTATGTACCAAAATTCAGACCTACAGGAAGAAAGGCAAGTTATAGGCATTTAAAGAAACAAATTTTGGGTGTCAATCTGATGACCAGATAAACGCACAAAAGTAAAATAGTTGGTGTGAATGACAAAATACTATGTATGTTACAGACAAAGACTAAGTTTTTTGGCGCAAAAAGGTCAAGAATTGGCAGAAAAATTTCGTTGACAATTTGATAACTTTTCCTCTTAAAACGCCAAAGTCGCGATTTGAAACGTCAAAATTAGCAACTTTTAGGCAAAGAACCTGAAACTAATACGGGCTATGCGAAGAAAATGTTGCAAGAAATGTGTGTTACAAGTCCTTAAGTTTCAGCTTCATCCGTCATTTTCCTTAATTTTACTAAAATGTTTCCGCAAAATTCAGTTCAAATAGACCCTTTCTCTTATGCTTTAGCAGTACTTTTAGTTATAAAGTTTATGGTTTTTATGGAGTTTATTCTCTATAATTTTATACAAATTTTCGTACAAGAAATTCGCTATTAAGGAGGCTGCTACTTTGGAGGTTTAAAAAGATTTTTAAAATGAGCCCAAACTAGGCCCCCTAAGACCCATATCCGGGGATAGTTTCAGTTTTTATCTGGTTACATATATACAGGGTGACGCATTTCTACGGTAAAGTGCAATATTGCTGTTATTATACAAGATACGATAAACAATTGTATCTGTTAATTATAGGGTGTCTTGAGCTACATCTTAAAAAATTATTCCTACAGTCACAGACCGATTTGCGTCCAGATAATTTTTTTTTAAGAAACGCTTAAAAACGCCAATTTTAATATTGAGGGGGACATGTTTTGACATAAAACTCAACTTTGTCACATCAACCCTTGAAGGGTGGTGATAACAACCTTTATATTTTAAATAGGGAACAGTAGAGTGTTACATCGTTTGAAAGCTTTTTCTTTTCTGAATACAGCACACACATTTTTTTGGAAGTTTTATCAACTCGTTTAAAAATTATTCACAGTTGGAGTTGCAAGAACGGATTTCATTCATTGTGATAAGAAATGCACTAATTAGTCAATTTTTCGTTAAAAAAAAAACAAAACCAAACGTTCAAAAATGTTTATTCAGTTAAGTAAGTGTTCAAATTGTTGACCACCAGCTTCCATACCAAAGTACAAATTTTGTTCAAAACGAGCTCTGACATTCTGGAGTATTTTTGGGGTTATTAGACGGCATTCTTCAACAATGCGTTCTGTTGCGTAAATTCTACTCTTTAAATGGTCCCATAGAAAGTCTAAAGGAGTTAAATCCGGTGATCTAGGGGGCCACTCAATAACACCTCTACGCCCAATCCATTGCTCTGGAAATTCTCTGTTCAAAAACTCCCTAACACGTTGTGAAAAATGCGGAGGAGCTCCATCTTGTTGAAACATTAATTGATTTTTTTTATAGCGATCATTATTTTCAACAATGTCAATTAGTAGAGGGTAAACGATATCTTCTAGTAACTCCAAATACGTTTCGCCACTCAAATTGCCATCAAGAAAAATTGGTCCGATTAAACGGTCTCCAAAAATGCCAGTCCACACATTCAATTTCTGTGGAGTTTGAGTGTGGACTTCGTGAAAATTTATTGGATTATTATCTGCCCAATAACGACAATTATGACGATTGACTTTAGAGCTTAATAAAAACGTACACTCGCCTGAAAAACAGATATTGAACAGAAAGTTCCCGTTATCAGCTATTTGTGCAGTCATAACTTCACAAAACTCCAGCCACCGATCAAAATCATATTCATTCAGTTGTTGTACAACGTGAATTTTATACGGGTGAAATTTCTGACCCTTCAATATTCACTTAATAGTTTTTCTTTTGATGTTTGAAACAGTGGCCAATTTTCTCGTGCTCAAAGTTGGGTCTGCAGCAATTTGTCCTAAAACTTCAATCCCAGTAGTCTCATTTCTAACCGGAAATTCACGTTCAGGATCCCGTTTTTTGTTGGCTACTGAACCACTTTGTCGGCACTTTGCAACTAACTCCAAAATGTATTTTCTGTTAACATGTTTGTTCGGATGTCGTCCATTAAACAAATTTGCGGTACGGTTGGCACAGTCATCGTTTTTGAAAAAAATAGTAATTATTTCAACTCTTTCTTCTACAGAATACACCATTATGAAATTAATTTTCAGTAGTACTATTAAGTATCAAACCGACCGATAAACTTAAATAATAAACCGCATTTCTCTCATTCCGATAAGAAATCTTCTGACAGTCAATTTTTTGTTTACAAACCAACAAAACATTGACTATCAGCACATTTCTTACCGGAATGAGTTAAATGCGTTTGTGCATCTTCAACTGTGAATAATTTTTAAACGAGTTGATAAAACTTCCAAAAAATTTGTGTGCTGAATTCAGAAAAGAAAGAGCTTTCAAATGATGTAACACTCGACCCATGTTCCCTATTAAAATATAAGGTTTGTAATCACCACCCTTAATGGGTTGATGTGACAAAGTGGAGTTTTATATCAAAAGATGTCCCTATAAATACTAAAATTGACGTGTTTCAGCGTTTCTTAAAAAAATTTCCACGGACGCAAATCTGTCTGTTTCGTTTTCAATGCGCCACCCTATATATTATTGTACAAACTGTTAGGATTTCGAATCTAACTTAAATGGAAGCCTTTGTTTTTGAGCTACAAGCTGATTTTGAAAATTTGTCATTTTTTCGCACCCCTGAATCCCATTAGTTTCGTTAAAATCTGTTCTTCTTTAATGCATGCATGTTTTTGCATGGGGGTGTGCGTGTGTACTACATATGATTTTCCCCAAAATTTGGGAATCTTTTATTGTGAACATAAGATAAATAATAAACAAAAGAAAGATTTCTACACGCACGTATAGTTAATCAACCTATAGATACCAAGAAACGAACATCATGCAGGAAAGATCCGCTGTATTGCAAATTGGTGTAAAGCCTCTGGGGACGATAGAGGGAAGTAGGCTTAAAGAAGAACATCAGGGCATAGGAGAGAAGAGCCAAAACATGGCCTACTGCAATGTCGGGCAATAGCATCAACCAACGGCCATGTATTGATCCGCTACTTATTCTCAAGCTGTTTATCATCCGCACTTCCTGTTCAGTGGTACTTTTTTTAAGGTGCGTGTAGACAAAATAAACAAAACGAAAAACTACAAATTGAAAAGTCTGGACGCAGCAAGTGCGTTATGGTAGCGAATTTTCATAAAAAGTTTTTAATAGCAAATATGTCTTTTTTTTAATGAAAGAAGCATGAAATTTGGTATAACCTATATAGTAGAAACAAAACTATAACTCACCAAAATAACTGTATTGTTTGAAAAAGTAAAAAAAATTTCCTAGAATAAACTTGAATGTTCCTAAAAAAACTAGTACATTTTCCTGGCCAACGAACCTCTTTAAGCTATTTACTCACGGGGTCAGTTTCAATTTTTATATGTTTATATATATATATATATATATATATATATATATATATATATATATATATATATATATATATATATATCCAACCGATAACTCAAAAAATAATTAACCAATTTCGATGAAACTAGGCAAGTGCCTTTCCAAGAAAATCGGACAAGGTTATCCCGAGTTTTCTTTCGAAAAAAATGTTTCTCCAAAAATTACAAAGCTATTTTAATGAAATTTTGTGGATATGTTGTCTTCGGTAAGACCTTACTACGTAACCAAAATTCAACTTTCTAAGTTTATAGAAAATTGAGTTATTCAAATTTTGAGGTTTTTTTTTCGAAAAAAAGTTATTTTAATGAAATTGGGTGAGTGGGTTTTCTAGGGAAATGTCTTACTAGATATTGAAATGAAACTTTCTAAGTTCACAGAAAGTTGAGTTATTCAAATTTGAAGCGTTTAATGAAAATTCACTACCATAACGCACCCGCTGCATCCCGAACTTTTTTATTTATATAGATACAAAATATCAGATCACGCAAAGGGCATGTATCTCGCTCATTTACTGTGTTGTCAATTCCTAATCTTATTGCAGGAAAATTAAACGCAGGAGATGCTACCGTAATCTAAATACTATTCAGACACTGGAATTATCTTAGAATGTTATTAATACAGTGTAGATAGTTACACCAAGACAAGCACCTCGATTTACTAATTTAATTCGAATGGCTGAGATAATTTCAGCTACAGTGTCGTATTTAGACATTGTAGATACACAATGGGTCCAGAGAATATAGAAGGTAAACAGAGAAAGTTCCTGCCTTCCTGTTCACTACAAAGTGATCTCTTACTCTTCTTTATCTCCCTGTCTTTTACTACCTCTATGTGTATCAACAAAACAATATCATCTGGCAGTAGGTATAACTGCTTTTGTAGTTCTACGGTGAACTAACATATTCATTATATGCCAAAGATGAAGCAACCTACTTATATAAAGAGGAGAATGCAAGGATATAAGTTGACAATGTTGTTAAAGAGGGAATATTGGGAGAGCTATAAATAAATATTTAGGAATAACCAAGCTGAAGTTGAAGCATAGTTATAACTATGCCGTGCTGCAATAATAAAAGTAATATAAGAAGCGATCTAAAAAGTCTGGACGCAGCAAGTGCGTGATGGTAGTGAATTTTCACAAAAATATTTTTATTGGAAAATATGTTTTTTTTATATATATAAAAGGCATGGAATTTGGTATAATCTACGTATAGTAGAAACAATGTACCTTATTTCATCCAAATAACTTTACTGTTTGAAAAAGTACAATAATTTTCCGAAAATTGACTTTATATGTTCCCGAAGAAACCGGTCTGATTTTCCGGGCCAACGAACCGCTTCAAGCTATTTACACACCTGCTAAGATATAATCAATCAGCAAGATGCATTTGTATGCCTAGCAGAGTCGTCTCTAATAATCGAAGGTGCTCTGGAACCTTTAGCAATACAAAATGCTGATGGTGAGTGTTATATGTCAAATAATGAAGGAGCGGCTCTGTTTGAGGCAGTGACCTATGAATTAAATAACAAGGAAGTGGAGCGAGTACAAGACCCATACACCACAACAACCATCAAAACCCTGCTTTCGTTTAGCAAGAATGAAGCCAAATCTCTTAGCAACGCCGGGTTGAATGTATCGTCAGATCATATCACCTTAAACGACAACAAGTTTCACTTGCTCCTGCCTCTTTGGTTCCTCTTCAGTTTCTTCCATCACTTTAAAGGAGTTCTCTGCGGTAAACATACTTTCCGATTTACAAGAGCTCGCAGTGATGCCAACAGCTATTAGATTACTGGTACTTCAAGATCTAAAATTACTGTAACCAACCTGTTTTTAAAAGCAAAACATGCATTTCCAATCGATAAAATGAAGTTGGAACTGATGGACAAAATTGTAAAAGAGACATCTATATTTCTAGCATATCGCAAATGGGACATATATGAGCTACCAGCGCTTAGACATATTAATAAAGATGTGTGATCTGTTAAAATTGCAACAAACTTAGAAAGACCTAGATATGTGGTTATAGCATTTCAAACAGATCGGAAAGACAACGTAAGCAAGAAAGGTGACTTTTGCGATAATATTGGTATGGTAGATCTACGAGTGTTTCTAAATTCAGAGTGCAACCCTTATGAATCTATGAATATGGACTTCGAAAAATCTAAATATGCTGAAGCCTATCAGATGTACACAGATTTTCAAAAACGTTTTTGTTATAAAAACATAGCAGACCCTCTCTTAAACTATGATGACTTTAAAGACCGGGCTCTATTTGTAATCGACTGTCAGCATCAGAATGAGTCAATCAAGTCGTCAACAGTGGACATCCAAGTGTTGTTTATGAGCAAAAACAATTTCCCCAATAGAACCAAAGCTTACTGTTTAGTTATTCATGTTTGTGTATTTGAATATAAACCTCTAACTGGTATTGTAAAAGCCATTATGTAATATTTTTTTATGTAAGTCGTGTGAATTAATCCTAATAAATTAATTGTATTTAAATCAGTTGTTTAATTTTCAACCTTAAAGTGCTAACATCTAGTTTTCGTTAAATGACATCATCTGACTGAAATGGTAAACACATGACTCATTTTTTGTTACATGAATCCAGATTGTAGTCGAGGTCATTCTCAGTTTGCAGCTGTTGGTTGTTGTTATGTTGCTATGTCTGGAATTCGCATATTCTAAGGATTTTTGTTTGTTGCTATGTTGTCATATCTGGCATTCGCATATTCTTACGATTTTTTGTTTTTTTGGTATGTTGCCATGCCTGACATTCGCACATTC